>OZ005654.1:27479162-27929162 GCA_963930645.1 Salticus scenicus | reverse complement strand
TTGAAAAAATTATATTTTTTTCTTGTGAAAACTTTTTAGTCATTTATTTATTTCTTTAATGTAACTGTATATTCTTACTCGCAAATTTTCAAAAGAGTTATTATCATTTAATAATTTGGAATAAGTAAGGAATCTGTTTAATACTGTCATATTTTAAAAGAAATTTTAAAGAAAAATGTTGAATGTTCTATTTTAAGGAAATAAAATTTAACTTATGCATTCTGCTAGATTTGCTCAGGGAAAAATTACATTGAGTGACTAAAATTATAATTGTAGTCCAATCTAAAACAGAATTCCACTCGGCATGTGTTGAACTAAGGGATTTCCTTATTACTATTATTATTAAATAAATTGTTTTGGTATTACTATATATACCCATTATGATACTTTTTTCATCACACCACAATATAATTAATTCATCATATTCACAAAACTTTCCATTATTTTCATATTACTTCTTAAATATATAAATGTACTGAAACAGACACCGAATCTTCAATAAGTTAATTAGTTTTAAAAATAGTTTATCTCTTTTTGGGAAAACAAGTATGACATCTTGTATTATTTACACATAACTACATCAATATTCGAAAATAATAACTTGCGAAATTTTCTTGTACATAACAGTTTTTCATAATTCTGATAGAAATTTATAAAAATGAATTACCTTACAATGACCACCTATATCAGTAAAGTCTTCAAAACACAAATCTTCATTCATACACATGAAATATTTTCATTATCTTATCAGCTTGTTGACAATTCGAGTTCATGCTATCCTTTTTATTCAAAAGCATGTTAACAATTAAACCATGACACTTACCTATGTTTGCATAAAGTTACAATTTAAATGTCCCATATTTTTTACAATTATTTTTTAATAGCTAAAATAAAAATAAAAGTGTTTGAAATTATTAGCTTTATAATTATACATTTTTAAAAATAACGAAGTTTTAGTACCATTTATAAACTGGAAATATATTGTGTTAACTTTCTAATACGATAAATAGTTTAAAAATAAATATTTACATAGTTTTTATATTTACGATAGTTTTATATACAATGATTCATTAAAAATATATATAAGTTATAACTGATACCTTTTATTAGAGCAAGAATCTAACTAAATAACATTTATCAAATTTTTAAGCGATCAATAATAAAAAAAGTGGCAGTACATTTTTTAAACAAACAGAACATTATATATGCATTCTTTAACTTATTAACTTAGACAACACATTCTGTTTATATTTGTACACATACATCATCTCATTTTGGATTTTAACTTAAATAAATAATGTTTATCACTGTGGTTTACAAAAGAAAAGAAATTCTACACATAAAAGTTCTAAATTATAAATATTTACTGATTAAAATAAATATATCTTATAATGAAAATCATCTTTCATAATGTTCATTAAAAAACTTAATAAAAATTCATAACATTTTCTAAAAATTATTTTTTCACATATACAAATAAAAAATATTTTACTATGTTATTATCTGTTTTGACATTTTTTTATGTCTGAGTGATATTATTTTAGCATAAAGGAATTTATATCAGATATGAGATTTATTGGAACTTTCAAAATTTTTTGATAATTTTTCAGATATTTTGTTGTAGTAAAATTTATTTTATTTCTCATGCAAGCTGTCAGAAAACGCGATGCAATTTTTTATTTAATTTTTCTTATTACTTTTTCCTGTATCTGAGCATTCTACTTTCAAATATTTTCTAAGTTTATATATTGAAAATATGGTACCTTGCATACGTTTCATATCACTTTTGTGGAAAATCATCGAGTTTATTGAGAATATTAGAAAAATCGCACTATTTAAAAAATTTATGCACGGGTTGCGAAATTTTTACTCATTTCTTAATATCCGTTATATTCCATTTAGTATGTTTTATGGAAGATCATAATAGCACACTTACAATGGAAAAAATAGATATAGAGCACAAGAACTTTAATGACTTAAAAAAACCGCTTGCCACGAAACATTTTTTCTTTTCACTTGAATTACATTTTAATTTTTAAAAAGTTTCTTTTAAAATAATTTTCTAATAATCTTAACATGAATTAAACACAATCGATTATTAATTTTCCCGGCAAATTAAATATTTTGAACAAAGATGACTTTTATGAAAGTTTTGGCGTAACACCAAATGAAATTTCGAAATACTGTTTTTATAAAAAAAAAATACTCTAGATTACTAATAAAATCATACAACTTATAAAAAAAAACGCTATGAATTTTTTTAAATTGTGAATAATAATAATAATAATATCTTCCATATATAATAATATAACTAATAATAATAATAATAAAATTGCATAAAGCCATAATTCAAGTTTTATTTTCATTACAAACTAAGTTATATAAACACAATTTACAATAAATTATTTTTCATATTATTCACAATTTAAAAAAATTCATAGCGTTTTTTTGTATAAATAAATAAAATAATAATAATAATATACCATAATTTTAGTTTTTTTTTTTTTTTTTTTTTTTTTTTTTTTTTTACATTTTGTTTAAAAAGTATGTTTTTGAAACGGATGATTCCCGCTTGGCTTGAAAACTAATTCAACATTATATTAAAGAGCTTTACTTATTCATAATCCTGGGCATTTTTTTTTAATATGATGCTGAAATAGATCGGACATTTTTCACCAAGGACTCCATTTTCACAAAATCTACTTTAAGCCAAGTAGCGCATCAAAAATGTAAATAAATCATAAAATATTGAAAAATAGAAAAGAAAGAACAGGTAAGGAAAAAGAAAAGAAAAGAAAGAAACAGAAAAAATAAGCACATAAAGTATATGTATTTTTGTCAAAAGTGGCGATAAAATTTCAAAAGTCGCCAAGGGGAGCTATATTAAAGCTGTATCATGATCAGGATTACATATTTCATTATTCCATTATTTATTTTTCTATATACCAACTATTATTAACAAACTTAACTACTATTATAACGCCAAAAATTGTCTCATGCGATAGACGTGACCGATCCTATCGCATTGTAATAAAATATTTGGCGCAAAATTGTTGTCATTTTATGGTTGATCGAATAAATCAAATAAATATAGAAAACAACGTGAAAGAAAATATTATGTACACCACGTATAGTGTCGTTCATATGTAACTGGGATTCAAATATAAAATTGCTGCTTCAATTTTTTCGATACTGTCCGTTTCGAAAGTGTCATTTGATAAGCCCCCAAATGGAAGCCCACTGGTAAGCTATTGTCACTGACAATAGAATCAGGCACCCGAGAGTTCGCGAATGAGTGTGACGCTGCCGAATGCAGCGGGGAGCCAAAGTGGGCTTTAGAACAATTTCATGATTTATTTATTTATTTATTTATTTTATTTATTTATTTTTTATTTTTTGTTTATAAAGCAATATAGAAAAAAAAAATTCCTTTAAATATGGTGACCAGCGAAGCGGGAAAAGCCTTTATTGATTCATTACCTTCATTGATTTCATAAATTTAAAAATGATTTCATTAACAAACGTTGACCTATTGGCACGCAAGCAGCACATGGCCGAGTTTTGTCCATTTCAAGTTTGATTTAAAAAAATATCTTGCATTTAGAATTCATTCCCGAACAGGGGTTTTTCTAGTTTAGTAATAAAAATATTTGCCTACTATATAAAATGTGGTTTATCTGAACTGGAAAATGGGTGATAACAGTTAAAACAAGAATATTTAAAAAAAAGAGTCGAAAAACATTTAGAAAATATTAAGCTTGAACTTAAAATTATAAAAATAATAATTATTTTATTTTTTTCTTTAAGTATAATTACAAGGAAATTGCCAGCTTTATGTTTTTTATCATATAAAAAAAAACGTCCAATGAAGTTCGAATACATTATTAATCTCTACTAGAATCGTCTAAAACATTATTTCAGGAAAAAAAATCCATACACACATAACGTAGGCACATTTCACATCATACACATTCTTAATCCTTGTTGGAAAATGTTAAAAAAAAAAAAAAAAAAAAAAAAAAAAAAAGCGCTGATCAGAAGCGGTAATGCAATTTCAGGAATGATGTTTCCAACTGCAGCATTTAATGTATCTGAATATGTTAGCGTAGTCCTGTAGGTCTTAATGCCAAACATACCATATGTTAAAGAAATCATATTTTTAGCATACAGATAAATTAATATCGATTTCATTATCATTTGGGGATTATAAATGTATTTAAATATGATTCATATCAATGTCTCTCATGAAACGCAACGTACTCTTACTATTTTGGGTATCACAGTGCGCAAAACAGTTGTGCAATTTAAATAATTTTAAATAGGGTATATGTGTTAGTGAATTTGAATAACGTGTAAAAAATAACATATTTGAAGAAATTCTGAAAATATTTACAGACGCTGTAGACAGACAGACGGACAGATAGGCAGATATGCAATCAGATGGACAGAAAAACATAGGAATAAACTGATTCAAATAACAATCGCAGTAAAACAATGTGAGCAAGTGTAAAATATGCTGAAAAAAAATGCAATTGCAGAAACTGCCAATTACAGTCCTTAATGTATCAGAATATATTTCTGTTGCGCTTTAAATTTTAATTCTTATTACAGTATAGTCTGTAGAAAACATTTTGTTTTTTATGCATATAAGTAATAAATATCAATTTCATTATGATAGGTGCAAAACAAAGATATGATTATATGTTTATACAGATACCTCTCATGGAATGTTGTGCTTTGGTATTCGTTTGGTTATCTCTGTATACAAATTAGATGTTGTGTTTATTTCCATTAATGAGCAACTCATAGTGAACTTCAATTCCATGAATGGTTTTTAATGAATTCTATGAATATTTACGGATGTTAAAGCGCGGGAAGAAATAGTGACGGACACTCAGACAAAGAAACTGAAGTCATAAAAACTTTCCAACTTTGTTCGTATGTGGTTAAAAACATTTACTTTTAGAATATATGTGTAGTGTATTTTTCTCTTGCAGTATTTGCTAGAAGGAGTAGATTCTTACTTTAAAAAAGAAATTTTAATGCTCTAATGTGTTATACCAAATAATATTAAACTATTGAAAAGAAAAAATTTGCCATTTTAAAAAATTTAAATATATTTTATATTATTTTCATTTTTATTTCATTCAAAGTTTAACACGTTCTTTAAAACAAACAATTATATTTATTTGAAAATGAAGATTTTTTAAGGCTTTCTTTAATTTATATACGAAAAATGTAATTTCATGTAACAGTGTGGTGTTTAATATACTGTCCATCATGTGTGGTAAACACTTAGGTAATGCATTTGCTAAACGTTGAATTAATGCCAAGTTATATCCAGTTCTGTTAAGAGTTTGTCAAATGTGGACATAAATCTATAGTACATTTAGATGTAATATGTTTTATTATATAATCACTATCCACAATAAATCGGATGCGATATCTACGGATAGTCATAAAATAAAACTTTAAATTAAAACTTGAGCATTTAAATTTACATATACAAGTATTATGGGGATAAATAATGCAAAAAAGTGTCATAACGATTATTATAGAACTTTAAGTTATTTACAATAAAAAATTAGAAAAATATTACATGACTACAAATTTTATTATAAGTGAAGAACATTGAAAAATGGCATTTTTAAAAGAAAAGTGCGCTTATCTTAAAAAGTAATTTATTTTACAGGGAAATTATAATAAATGTTACGATTTCTAAATGCTATAATTTTTAAACTACCCATCAGAGCGATTTAATGTTTTACCAGAGCAATCGTGAGGAAATGAAATTTTGTTTGGGGGAGAAAAAAAGTAGTTCCAACATGTTCCTATAGATGGCGTTGTCAGGGTAATGTCAAGAGAAACGCCTAAATGGACTCATTAAACACGAAAATGTTGTTAACAACACAATAGAATAGCAGGAAACAATAGACTTCAAGGTTTTACTACAATTCTTTATCAAAAAGACAAGAATATGTGTTTACAGCGGAAACAATCATAGTGAAAAGAGAAAAATAGCAGCTTCATGAAACAAATGCTTCACGGATAATTAACGGCACACTTTGGAACTATTTTTTTTTTTTTCCTCTTTTGCCAAACAAAATTTCTTTGCCTCACGATTGCTCTGGTAAAATGTCAAATCGCTCGGATGGGTAGTTTTAAAATTATAGCGTTTTGAAATCGTAACTTTAATTATAATCACCCTGTATTTTCATTTTCCTTAAATTTATCACTGTTTGTCACAGCATGTCCCATTGTGGACCTTGCGCCGTTAAAAGGCAGCCAAACAACCAACCATTTTCCTTTAATTATTTATATCCTATACTTCTAGTTTAACCTTGCATTAAATCTCAACTTGTTTCTTGATATGCATTTTAGCTGTTCCCTGGAGGTGCCGCATGATTGTGATTGGTGTTATTTATATCATATTATTCATATCCTATACTTCTAGTTCAATCTTATATAAAATTTCAACTTGTCTCTTGATACGCAATTTAGCTGTTCCCTGGAGGTGCCGCATGATTGTGATTGGTGTTATTTATATCCTATACTTTTAGTTTAATCTTGCATTAAATCTCAACTTGTCTCCTGATATGCATTTTAGCTGGTGCCTGTAGGTGTCGAAAGTTTGTGCTTGGTATTTTCATTTGCTTATGTTTTATGCTGAATCTTTAAGTGGTTACATGCGATTCGAAAGCTAAAAAAGCATATTTTTTCTTTACTTTTTAAATATACTAATACATAATCTGTGTTTGTCTTCGAGTTAATAACATTTACCTTTTTTTTTTTTTTTTTTGCTTTTAAATCTTTGTCACATAAACATTCGTGTAATAATAAATTACATCTAGATATAAACTGTAAAAAAAAAAAATGGTGTTAGTTTGAACCAAACTTGGTACTGAAATAGCTACAACCACCTGATGGTTTAACCTGTTACCATGGTTTGTTAATTTTATGTTGAGTCAATTATTGGTATTATTTTTAAATAGTAATAATAATAATAATAATAATAATAAATCAAAAATCGACCGAGATAAGGATTAAACTGAAGACCACGCTGTCATGCTCGCAAATTTCGTTTCGTTAATTTTCATTAAAAGGTCTAAATTTTCTAAGGTCTTATCTTGTCCCATTGATGAGCTGTTGTGCAAAATTTGAACATTACTCTATGTTTTTGACTACGTTTTTTAAATTTAAGTTTGGTTTGGTTTCAATAGGAATTTTACGGATTCATACTTCTCTTTTGAGTAGACGTTGAGTAGACGTTGAGTAGTTTTGGTAAATAATTGTACATATGTATTTTTTAAGCTAATTATTCATCGAATGTTTTCTTGTATATTTACACTTTTTTGAGGCTTCTTGAATACCGAAGTCAAGTTTTATAGTTTGGTGTTTGTCTGTGTCTGTTAGAGTAAATTAAAAACGAATAATTTCAGGCGATCCTAATGATGTATTTGAAGTGAATACGTTTGTTACTAGAAAAGTTTGTTCAAGATTGATAAGCTTCAAAGAATTTTGCATATGAAAGTCTTCTAAATAATTTTAATTAACTTTTGAACTGAATAACATATTTGAATTCTCTATAAATGTAGGTGCGATAATGAAACGGGAGGTTGAAGTAGGCGGTAGCTCCCTCTCACATAAAATTATTTGTCAAATAAATCGGTTTTAAAGCCTAAGTTGAATTGTTTTAACATACGTTTACACAACAGTACTCGTTATCTTAACCCTTAATCTCCAATACGTACTTATAGTATTAAATTTCAGAGTAAGAGAAAGTCGTGTGAGTGACACACCATATTATTTGTCTAAAATTGTAGATTTTCAGGACATGACTTAAGTCGAAATCCTCACGAGCAAGTGTGTCTTGAAAGAGAAAATTTTAATACGATGTAAGATGTGAAATATCACGGAATTTCCTTAGGATAGATGGATGGATGGTTGGGTTTTACGTCGCACTAGTGCAACAAAGATGGGCAATTGGCGACGGTCGCAATTTCCTTAGGTTTCAAACGTTCGAAGTCGCATGTGGTTCATGGAGTATTAGTTTGGAAGAGTCAAAATCACCAGTTGGATACAGAGTTAGATAGTGATGGTCTCGGTGGAAGTGTCAGGTTAAGCATAGAAGTGAAGTGTAGGCGTAAAAGAAGGTTACCAGATTATTAAGAGGCATATTGTCGTTCGTTTCCAGTGGGGATGTAGAACGAGTTTAAGGGAAGTTGCGAAGTTTGGTGTTCAGTTGAACACAGGTATTTTTAAGATGAATATTTTAGGTTGGTTGGTTGGTTGGGTTTTAAGTCGCACTAGTGTTGCGCAGGTGGGCAATTGGCGATGGTCTGTAACTAACCCTTGGAGGTGGTCCGGAGACATGCCATCGCAAATTTGATCCTCCGCGGAAGGGATGGCTCTCCCGCTTCGGTGACCCCTAGAGGTATAAGTTTTGATGGGAACATGGAGGACATTGCGGCCACAACAGAATTTACGTGCACCAGCCACCATTAGTGTATACGACGGTCTTCGGCCGGCTCGAGTACCGAACCCGTAATCTTCCAATTGCGAGGCCGGCGCTCTACCGACTGGGCTACCGCGGCCCTGAATATTTTAGGAAAATTAAAATGAATCGTTCTGTACCTATTTACTTTAAAATAGGTCTTCCGAATCAAGGAATTTCATGTTTTTGTGGACACTTTTAATTCTATGCTTTGGCAAATGTTTTTCGACGCGTTTCCTTATGATGGTGTAAAGGTGAAAGCTACTAGACGCCGCCAAGGAACACCAAGTTTGGTCAGATAATTTAATTATAGTCTTTTGAGAGTTGAAATTCATTTAAGTTAATTGAATATATATCGGTGGAGGTCTTAGTGTTATCTTCCTTAAAAGTTAAAATAAAATGATTAGGTTTATATAGTCTTCATTTCAGCATTTAGACACTGCCTTCTAACTAGAATAGGATACTACAATAAAGAATCAGTAAACTAGACGTTAAAACTATATCGTGGCCAAGTTGTAGCTTTGATCTAAACGCCACAGAAATCCTGTGGTTTTATGTTTCTTGTCAAGTACAGTCGGTAACAAAAGTGTCCGAACACTAGCAAAATTTCCTATGTAAAAAAAGTACATTTCATACGGTTTTGTTAAATAAATCCTTATCGAATCGTGTTCTTACACTGACTGAGAACAGGATTCGATAAGGATTTATTGAACAAAACCGTATGAAGTGCACTGTTTTTACATAGGAATTTTTTCTAGTGTTCGGACACTTTTGTTACCGACTGTATATGAAAACAATAAAGAATATCACTCAACATATACATTAGAAATGGTCTTAATAGAGAAATGAGAAAATATTCCCGAATCTTTTTTTAAAAAAAATAATTAATTCGATGTCAAATAGGGTGTTTTAATTTATTCAGAGAAATGGTGAGGCAACATCTTATTAAATTTGGAAAATTTGTATTTTTTTTACATATGGTCTTATAGTTTAGTAAAAAAAATTTGATTTTTTTTTCTTTTATTTATGTTGTAGTTTTTTCTAAATTAATTCCATTTATGTTAGTTGCTTCGTATTACTAATAGCTTGGTGTGCTTCCATAGAAGGATTTTTATTTTCAATGAAATAATTCTTCTAATGCCAATATAAAAATTTTTTTTGTAACATCTTAGTAAATATGTAGTTACTCAGTTATTTATTAAAAATTAATTGTATTAACCCTACAAGGCACCCAGTTCCATATGTGGAACACCGTCTTTAATCTTTCCTATAGCTATAAAACTATTAGTAGCGACATCTCTAGACATCTTGATAGAAGCTACTGACATTTAGCAATGTAGTAATACGAATCTTTACCTAAAGATGTCGTTCGTGTTTTGGTTATAGTGCACTCAGTGTGAAATTTGAATGAAAGTGATACGTTCATCGTTTGTCTGAATTCAAAAATAACTAGTATGTTGTGGCCACCACAAGACTTTCTTCTATATTTACCTATACATATTCAATCAGTAACAATATTTAAAAAAAAAAAAAAAAAAAAAAAAAAAAGTACGATTTTTTTTTTTCTAAGTTTTTTTTTTTTTTTTGTTAAAAGTGAAAAAAATCGATAACTTTGTTTTAAATTATCACAGATTTATAGTTCAACCATTCGTTTTAAAGGTATTGACGAGACCTTTCGAAAGATACCCATCTTGAAAATTTATCCCCCCCGGGGGGATACTTCCCCCCCAGGGGGAAAGCGATGGCCCCCCATGCAGAAAATTTTTTTCCTAGTTACATACTACTATTATCAATAATTCATATTAATTTTACAATCACAAGTTTAAAACAACTCTAATTATGCACATTTATACGAATTTTTGTCCTATGCTGCCATGTTAAAAATTTAGATAAAATGCTATCACAGCGCCACCTGTTGAGCTATTGATCCCCAAACATAATCAGCACCAGTTTATGTGGGGGACCAACTAAATACCAAGTTTGGTTAAATTTCGTTAAAAAAAAAATTGCGATATTTTTCTGTTTTTTTTTGTTAAAAGTAAAAAAAATCGATAACTTTGGTTTAAATTATCACAGATTTATCGTTCAACCATTCGTTTTAAAGGTATTGACGAGATCTTTCGAAAGATACCCATCTTGAAACTTTGCCCCCCCGGGTCGGAACTTCCCCCCCCGGTGGGGGGGCAACCGATGCCCCCACATGCACAAAAATTTTTTCCCAGTTAACTATTACTATTATCAACGAGACCTTTCGAAAGATACCCATCTTGAAAATTTACTTCCCCGGGGGGGGATTTTCCCCCCTGGGGGGGAACCGATGCCCCCCCATGCACAAAATTTGTTTCCTAGTTAACTACTACTATTATCAATAATTCATATTAATTTTACAATCGTAAGTTTAAAATAACTCTCATTATGCCCATTTATACGGTATTTTGTCCTATGCTGCCATGTCAAAAATTTGCATAAAATGCGATCACAACGCCATCTGTTGAGCTATTGATCCCCAAATCTAATGGGCACCAGTTCATGTCAGGGTGCAACTAAATACCAAGTTTGGTTAAATTTCATTCATTGGTTCGTGAGATACAGCGTCCACAAAAAAATGATACAGACACACAGACAGACAGACAGACAGACAGACACACAGACAGACAGACAGACAGACACACAGACAGACATTTTTTAAAAACTATCAATTCGTGTTCAGGACATCCCAAAACGTGTAGATCCGTCAAAAAACGGAGGTCGAAAATTTTCGTGAATCCAATACTTTCTCTATATTACATATAGAAGAAAGTAAAAAAAAGATTATTGAACAGTTGAAAAGATTATAGTTATTGAACAGTTTTGACTCGAAAAAAAATACTGTGTGTTATAACGAAGTGTATATTTTGCAGAGGTAAGGTTTTTTTTTTTTTTTTTTTTTTTTTTTTTATTACAATAGTAAGCGTATTAGTATATCATATTTTTATGTATTTTCCACATACGGTACGTTGAGCTAAAAAGTTGATTTTTCCGTAAAATATGGTTTTATTTTTATTTTTATAAGTTTTCCCTATCTTCTGATCACTAATTACAACCTATATATTTTTGTCGCGCACTAAAAAAAATTGAGCTTTGTAGGGTTAAGATGCTTTTAAATATGCACTCCATACTTTAATTTTATGTTTAAATATGCTACACTCCATAATTCAATACCTTATTTAATTAAACATTTTAGCATCTAATATTATGTTACATATACTCAGAATATTTTTTTGTAATTTTTTTCCCTTTGGATTCATCCATCATTTTAAAGAACATCTTATATGCTTTTTCAAATTCATATAAAAATAGTGAACTAAATTAATGAAATCACAAAGATATCATGACAAGCTTTATATGTCAGATTTTTGTGACTGCTTTTGATGGATGACATGCTCTAACGTATTCTTTCACATATAAGGACATTTTATTTTATCATTAAATCGCGTTCGATTGAAAAAAAAAAAAAAAAAAAAAAAAAAAAAAAAAAACTGAATACACAAATATTGCAGTATTATGTTTAAACAATATTTGAAGAGCTTGTTTCCAAATGGCGTTAAGTCAATTTTTTCCATTCTTGAAAAAACGCGATGTTGTTATGTAAGATTTATTATTGAATTTAAGGAAAAGATAATATTTCCCAGTAATCTATCGAAACCACGGGAAAGAGCATTTATTACCGATTCTAACGGTACATTTTTTTTCTAAAATACGGATTTTATATATTTTTAAACCACATTTTGGCTTAATTTGATATTGCATCACAAAATATATTGAATATACTGCATGAATATATATTACACTTACATTTTCTTTAATTAATTAACTTCGATTTAACGCATTCTAAAAATATTCACAAATTACTTTATGTTGCTTTTTTTTTAGTTTATTTATTTATTTATTTATTTATTTATTTTTCGATGCTTCCGCTTACTAAGAAAATGCATCTATTCACTTAGATGTTAGCACAAAAACTGCATACTGTGACAACACAAGTTTGACAATATTCAAATCCATCATATTTTATTTTAGTTAAAAGATATGGTGGGGTGTCCATAACCGGATAATATCCATAACAGGAGACATTCTCCTACATCTAAATGTGAATATTACATACTATTTATTATACTTTAGCGTCAAAAAATAAATTAGAATACGTTCAGGCCCATAAACATTGTAAAAAATATTCAAATGCTATATTTATTAAGGTTTCTATATTTTATTATCGAATACAGTGTTACATAAAAGAGAAAAAAAAAATCTAAAAGACGTTTCGATTTTACTCGCAAAGTAATATAACGCGAAACAATTGCATAACCGAAAGTCAGCTTCTTTATTAAAAATACTTAATCATATTTAGCATTTTTTTTTTCTTAATTTAGTGAATCATATTTAAACATACACCGATAAATTCCAAGATTCTTATGTAATGCTATAAATGAAAAACTATTTTATCGAATACACCTATTAAAGATTTAGTAAACTTACAATTCCCAGAAATTCTTTCTCCAAATATTCCTTTTTATCTCTAAATTATTGATTGTTCTAATTGAGGTTGAAGGTTTTTTTTTTTAATGTCAGAAAACAAATTAATCGCAGTCACCGACAAATTTATTTTAATTCATTTTTTTTTAATGATCATTAAGATAATTTTCATTTCTAGTTATCTTTTCTTTTTCTAACTTGAATTAAGAAAAATTATTATTAGATCATTAATTATAATTTAGAGCGAAAGAGAATTCAATATCGTATAAAATAAATGCTGAAAATTATTCTTAATTAATCTGCTGGAAAAAAATGTTAGTAATTAAAAAATGTTAATGCAGAAATGAAATTAAAACAATGCATAATTGTTTTTAGAATTGTTTTTAGAGCCGTTGCTTTTAAAAACATTAATTGAAAATTCAGCGTGAATTTCATCGTCCGACATTCAAAATAAGTTTTAATAATGGCTGAAACTATATCTAAGTAGAAATATTAGAATTAAGAAATAAATAACGCATATTTTGTTTACTTGCAAAATCAGAAATTATCATTTATTTTAATATATAAGAAGGTTGTATATTTTTGTTTGCTTCATTGAATATACTTCTTTATTATTTTAAAATCATGGTTTGTTAGGTTATTATTTTTTTTTTCCTATTCCGTTAAACATTTATGTTTAAAAGTGTTGAAGAAAACTGAAAGTTTTAGCTAAACATGCAATAAACATTTGCAAATAAACAAGAATATCTTTGAATCATAATGATTATTACATGAACTTGCAACTTTTTTTTAATGTGATTATTACGAAAAAATCAAAATTTACACCTTATTTTATACTTTATAAATATATATATATATATATATATATATATATATATATATATACATATGTTTTTTCATAAATTTAGTCATTTATACCAAGCTTTGCGATTTTTCAAATGTGGATCACGTATTGACTATATATGTATATATATATGTTTAATAAGTACAAAATTTTGAAAAAATCCATAAAATGCAAAAAGTAACAACAATTGTTTCCGTCCGAAATAAGGCACGACATTTCATCAGGCGAACAAAGTAGGTACGAGTGCTGCAATCAAGTTGCATAGCCGCTTTTTCTTTTTTCTTTTTTCTTTTTTTTTTTTTTTTTTTTTTTTTGGTAGCACTTATGCCTACTTTGTTCGCCTAATGAAGGGTAGTGTCTTCTTTCGACCTGAAATAATTGTTGCGAGTTCTGGTATTTTATTGTGTTTTTTTCAAAGTTTTGTACTTGCTACTTTTAAACTCCAGTTCTGTGGTGCTTTTTTATAATGAATGTTTTGTATTGTTTTACATGTGTGTGTTTTCCCAAGACAGCGTATAAAACCATGGTCCTAGAACTGGATAGAATGCTCTCAATGGGATACATTTAGGAGGTTCTTGACCGTAAATTTGTACTTCCGACTATGTTGTATTTAAATGATTATAAATATAAAATATAACGTGAAACTTTTTTTTTTTATTCAATCAATCATATGGTGCAAGATGATTAACACTATTGTGTTACATTTTTTATTTTAAATATATTTAAAGCATATAAAGAAATTCAATTACAAATTTACTATTATATATTATTGTATTTTTTAAGGAAAAAAATATATTTGGGCGCTTCTGTTAATTAAACCAAAAAGCAATTTTGTAACACTAATTGGAAAAGTACAGAAGTTGTTTTATTCATTTAAAAAAAAATTAAATAATAATAATAGTAAAATTTTATTTTATTAAGTGTTATCACTCCTAATTTATATTATTCTTGATATTGTACCATTATGCGGGTAAGGTGTACTTCAGAAACTGAAACCAATGTTAAGAAAGCACCTACATCAAGTATTCTTTAACCATTCTTTTCTCCCTCCCACAGAAAAGAACATAAAAGCACGTACAAAAACTGCATTTTTTTGTCAAATAATATCGAGTACCACCTTTGATTATATCATCAATTATTCATAAATACTTCTTCTTTACCCCTGAAACTGAGAGCAACTAAAGAATAACATTGTAATTCTATAGGGGAGGAAATGTTATTTTACTGCTTCTTTCCAGCCATCTATTCAAGTTTTCCAAATCTGATGACTTAACATCTATAAAAAGAAAAAAATAAGATGAAAAAGACGTTCGTATATATATATATATATATATATATATTACATTATGATACTATTCCTTTTTTTATATCACTATATTTATTTTTAAAAAAATGGCTTAACTTAAACTTTTAAATAAAAATTGTTTGACTCATATGCTTTCTATTTAGTAACCCAATATGTAATTGCCCATAAAGGTGTTTAGTCGGTAACAAAAGTATCCGAACACTAGCAAAAATTCCTATATAAAAAAGTAGAGTTAATTTTCTTGTGTTAAAAAAATACTTGTCGAATCCTGTTCTTATTCAGTCTAAGAACACGATTTCACAAGGATTTATTTAACAAAACAGTATTAACTCTACTTGTTTTTTACATAGGAATTTTTGCTAGTGTTCGGATACTTTTGTTACTGACTGTACTTATTAACGACGTGTAAACAACAGAGTGCTCAACTAGCGGTTAAGCAACCACAATGAAAGTAAAACGAAATTAAAGGGCTTACGTATAGAGATGTGCTTTTGTTTATAAAAATGAAACTTGTAATATTTATCCAAACTTGTACAAAAATAAATTTAACTGACAATAAAAAAATAAAATTTCCATTGTTCCTAGAATTATTTCTTTTAATTTTAATTTTAATAGTTTTTGAAAAGATAAATATTTCACTAATAAAATTAGCATAATGCAGTTTCGATACAAGTAATCTTTCCTTCACGAATGTAAAATAACAAAACACTCTTTAATATATCTGGGGTGACCAATTGCCTATAGCACAGCTCTCGTTCGATGTAAAACCCACTCAACCAACCTAAATGTAATTGAGAAGCTTATTCTAGAGTTGGACTAACAACCATTAGATTTGTGGGAATTGTGGTGTAATTAGCAATATGAAATTGGAAATAATGGACCATGGAAATGATAAGTAAAAATTAAAAAAATGTGGATTTTATACAGTATTTTCAACAATTATACAGTGAAGGTACCCCAAAATCGCAGTTAATGATATTTTTATAATTATTATAAATATGAAAATCTTAAAAAAACCATATTTATGACTGCTGATTATTTTAATCGAAATAAAGCAAAAACAAACATTAATCTCCCTGCAACGCTTGTAAATTTCCGATTTGTTGATTTCTTTTTTATTACTATAACCCATATGATCTTTTAAACGGAAGTTCGCTTTTTGTTTGACAGATATACGACAAGAAATACGGCAGATACCCAAAGCATTATAACTAGAGTCTTTAAATATGAAAAATACTAGTATATTCGTGGAAGAGAAAATTATTTTGAATTTATATTTATATATCTGTACTGATAAGTATAAAGGATTTAAGTCCATATTCTTGATTTTTCAGGAGACGAAAACTAACGTTCAAAAAAATTCTGTATAAAAACTTCTGTTCAATACAGTTTTAACCAGGATATTATCATAATATACAATTTTGTGAAAAAACTACATACATTTAATTTTGAAGTTTGCATATTTT
Organism: Salticus scenicus; assembly: GCA_963930645.1. Classification (NCBI taxonomy): domain Eukaryota; kingdom Metazoa; phylum Arthropoda; class Arachnida; order Araneae; family Salticidae; genus Salticus; species Salticus scenicus. The sequence goes on along the minus strand of OZ005654.1, from coordinate 27,912,540 downwards.
TAACAGATTTACGTATATAATATATTATATGTATATAATATATACAAACATGAATGCTAAATTTCTGACTTGAATCAGTTTTCCAATGAATTTTCTCAAAGACTACATGACATGGATTTAAATATTTTATACCAATCGATAAAGATTTTTTTTTCTGAGTCTGATTATGTACTTAACTCAAAATCGACATTTTTGGACTTAAATCCTTTATACTTATCAGTACAGATATAATATATACTAAAATATTTTAACCCTTTCTGACCGAAAACGTACAATTGTACGGGCTAGACATCCACGGCATCCATTGAATATGGACCACGTGCATATATTGAATTAAAGTTAAGTTTACCACCCAATATTAAAACATAAAAGATTTTTTTCATTTAAAATATGGGTATTTCTTAATATAGTAAATTTGGGTGTATCCATTTAAAAATATTTATTCACTTATTGAAATATGTGAATGAATACATTTAGATATAAAATAAATTGTAAAATCAATTTCTTGTCAAATTCAATTCTAAATATATCTGATCTAATGGACACCATGTCACAAAAATACAATTTTTCAGGAAAGCTACTTTTTTATTTTCTTCAACTTTAAACACATATTTCTTTCCATTGTACTAAAGAGAACATGAATGGTGATAACTCTTTTCACCCCCCCCCCCCCAAAAAAAAATAACATGGTGTCCTTTTTCTTCTGGGGTTCAGATGTATATATATATATATATATATATTATACTGAAGATTTTGAGTAATTTTAGACGTTAATGTCCAAGTTTCTGAAGTATCCGTCACAACAAACATAATGCACTCATATTTTTTTTCCTTCATTTCAAACAAACCGTGAATACTTTTTTGAATATGGCGCAATTTTTCCTGAATACTCTCCAAGCAACTTTAACTCTGTTTCTAATTTCTTCCATGATGTTTCTGTCCATTGTCAAAGTAAATAAAAAAAAATTATGCCAATACTTTGAGTGATATCCAAATAAATAATTTTAAATACAACTGCAAAACATATATATTAGAGATGAGTTTGTTGCATATGCAGAGCTTGTGTTGTCCTTAATTTTTTCACGTATATTTATAAGTAGCAATTTTTAATAATATGTTTATAGGATTTAATGTAACCAAAATAAGTACACAAAAATAGTGATGGAGAAAGATACGGTCGGCAGCAATTCTGTCCGCTGTTCTAGATAAGCTAAACTGGAATGATTGTTTTTTTTCATATGACAAGGAATGTTATAAATAATCTAGATTAAAATAATAATAATAATTTATTTTAAACTGATTGACGTATGCATTGATTATTTGTTTATCTTGTGCATTTTTGAATTATTACTTTATGTATTATTATTATTATTATTATTTGTTTATTAATCTATTTATTAATTTCTTCTAAAAACTATTTCAGTGCTTTTTGAAATGCTGCTATATTTTTTAAAAAATTGAATAAAATTAAAGGATTTATGAAAAACATAATTTGGATTTTGTCATACTATGTGACTATTTCAATTTACTTAAAAATTTAAGTAATATTACTTAAAGTTTTAAGGTATGGAATTAAAATAGAGGAGTTATTTTGCATCGTAATCCTTTGAAATGTTTTATATAATAATAATAATAATAATAATATTTACATACAATGGCTACTGTTAACCTAAATGCTTTTTTCAACAAGTATTAAAATTAATACATACATACATATATATGTAAAAAATCCTGCTGTTTAAAAGATTTACTTACGCATTGCTTATATTATTATTATTATTATTATTGTTATTATTATTATTTTGTCTATTATTTTATCTATGTCTATGTCTATGGCAGAATTCAGTAATTTTTTAAACGACGCTATATTTGAAATATCTTTAACAAAAAAATAAAAATTGCCAATTGATTATTTACCTTTATTTGCATTTACATTCACTTTTATCTGGTATATATTTTGAATATAACATTGAACTTTAAGAAGTCAAAGTAACAAAAATGGTACTTATTCATATCACATAATTTTCAAGAGTCAAAATAACCTATTAAATAATGATTGGCAGTCTCTTCTGTTACTCTTTCTAGAAAAAAACAAAAAAAAACAAAAAAAAAAACCGGCAATTTCAGCTATCATAGCGCTTTAAACAATTAAATGTATGTGTTATTATCCTAACAGCACAAAATGTTTCAGAAACGTAACAGTCATATAACATGGGAATATTCTTAATATTACACGAATGTTCAATTTGCTTTCCGATTACTTTCTTAAATGTAGAAATATCCGCGATCGTAACAAAAAAATCGGATACGGAACGGAAACGTTTCAATCACATAACAGAGTGAACATAGAAAAGGCCGAATGTTTCAGAAAGGTATCAGAGAGCATATTAAAATGTGTTGCGTTTTTGAAAGTTTGTAAGCATTTTAAAACATAACTGAAACATTCTGTGCTGTATGGGTATTATCAAGCTAAAACAAACTATATAAAACACATTTAAATAACTCATGTGATTTAAACGTATTAATCAATGGGAATGTTAATCTTTATTTGTCACATATTCTGTATATAACTTAAAGTTTAAAGGAATAAAAATATCAATGAGGTATCAGTTTACATCGTACCATTTTCATGAGTATCACAAAAATAACCTATTAAATAATAATTGGCAGTCTCTTCTGTTACTCTTTAAAAAAAAAATAATAATAAATAAAAATAAAAATAAAAACGATAATTTTAACTACTAAAGCACTTCATGCATTTCAAAACACGAGATATGGTTAAAAATCTAAAACAAACTACATAAAACACATTTAAATAACTTAGGTGATTTAAATTCATTAAATGAAGTGAATATTAACCATAATTTGTCACGTATTTTACATATTACCTAAAGTTTTATGTGTTCAAAATATCAATGTGGTATCAGTTTACATCGTATCGTTTTCAAGTGTATCACAAAAATAACCTATTTAATAATAATTGGTAGTCTCATCTGTTACTCTTTCTGAAAGAGGAGAGATTATTTTAGGCAACAAAACACTTCATACACTTCAAAGGGTATGTTATTATCAACAAGTTAAACTGTTAAAAACACGTTTGAATCACTTAGCTGATAATTTATGCCTTTTATATGTATATCATGATTTTATCAGCAACTGTTTAAGTTTTTTCTTGAAGATTTTCAGCACATGATTGATTTATTGTAAATTCAAATGTCATTATCTGAAATACCACTTTGGAGCAAGTACTTCTTAATTGCAAACTTCAATATTCCAAGGACTACTTCAACGTTTCGAGTATATGCTGACGGATCCAGTTTTCATGAAACCTGAAACCTATAGTTTTTTTGCCTTTGCAAACTCAACAAAATGAAATGTGGAAACTTAAATACGTTTAATTTCTCTGAAGAAATTCACTTGTGTTTTTACATATACTTCTACAGAGATAAATGAATAATTTAGCTAATTTATGTTTTCTTATGTTCCTAATTTGTTTTATATCTGTTACTATTATTTATATAAATATATTATTGTTTTTATTTAAAAAAAGGGGGTATTTTACACGGTTAGTGTAAAATTTCTATTTTTATTTTGTGCATTTTTACGTTATTTATTTCATGTATATTGTTTATTGGAACACATTATGCTTTTTATATATTGCTGTTAGTATATAATCAAATATTTATTTTTTTTACGAGGTAAACATTATGAATCCTTAAAGTTTACTTTTAGCTGTTTCGACGTATTAGTACAATATGGTGTTATTTTTAAAGTAGACTCGAAGTAAACTAATTTTTGTAGTAATATGTTATTGTCAGCTCTTACTGATTCAATTTCCTACATATACCGTCATAACAATAGGTTGGTTGGTTGGTATGGTTTTACGTAGCACTAGTGCTGTGCTATTACAACAATAGGTATCCATAATTAATTAATCATGAAACCATACTATAAAACTTACAATATAATTATATTGGTGGAAGAGTAATGGAAGAAATTATATAGGCAGGCACCCTGTATTGACAAAAATCTATACGAGGAAAACTGACTTCATTTTCGGTTTCAGCACACCAAAAAACATAAAGATAGTCAAAATTATAAAATCAAAATTTTACATGCCGACCTGTGATAATTCCAAGCTATATGTAGGGGAATGTCTTCGGGTGTGGGCACATTTTAGATTTCGTCTTATAACTTTTGATAGAGTAAATATTATATAAACATATGAATACCAATGGGAAGCTAGACTCCTTAGCTAACATAAAGTAACTGTATCGATTCCGTCAACCAGAAAAACTTCATCACCCAATTTTGTGAAGTGGTCATTTTTGGCCAAAACAACTGTATACAGGGTTGTGGCATACTTGAAAAATACGGTAAAAAGGGGAATATAATAAGGAAAACCACCATAAATACAGAAAATAACAAAATTCATCCATTTTGTAAGGATTCATAGTGGCCAAAGTAACAAAAGAAAATAGTATTTTTCCAATTTTATTCATGATATGTTTCGTCCTCCAATTCATAAATACAATGCTTTCATGTAAAATAATTTGCATGTATATTGGCACAATGCAAATGCACCAGACGATCATATTCGTTGCATTTGATTGAGTTGGCTCTTGTTAGGCATGGCAGCTGATGCTCAAAGAGATGATGCAGAAGTCGACATCTATTTCAGATTGTGAACGTTCCTAATTTTAGCGTGCTTGTCAGTCAGTTTGACAGGTGAAGTCGTCTCATTTCTTCCAGGCTTCTTCTGGAGGGACACAAATGCGGCGAGGACGTCCATATTCTTGCGCAGTCGATTTTATGGATTTATTATCTACTAAGCAATCCTAAACGGCTTTAACCGGTGTATTAAAATCCATTTCTTTTGGATAGGTCAACTTTTCCGGGGTCGATATGGATAATAATGCCTAAAAATACATAAAAGCACTAAAAAAAAATAATTTATACTGACACAAACGACCATATTTGATAATTTGCAAGTCAAATACATGCTTTAAATGAAATCAAAAAGTGTATCCACAACCGATAACATGAAGGTACCCACAACCTGGATCAGCAGACATTTTTATAATTACAGAAAAAGCAATTTTCTGACCACTCTTTGGCTAAATTCGATATTACATCACAAAATATAATGAATATACTCCATGAATATACATTACACGCATATTTTGGAATTAATTCACTTCGATTTATTGCATTCTGAAAATATTCCCAAATTACTTTTGTATTGCTTTTTTTTTTTTTTCCTTTTCTTTTCAGATATATATATATATATGTGTGTGTGTGCGTACTGTCACAATGCAAGTTTGATAGTACTCAAATTCACCATATTTGTTTTATGATAAAGGATATGGTGGGGTGTCCATAACCAGAGAATGCCAATAACATGAGACATTCCTCTGACATTTCATATATCGATAAAATTCAAGGAAAAAATTATAAATAAATGATTCATTTTTCTTTAAATCTGCTTAAATACTATTATACGAATAAAATAAGTACATATAAAAGTGATTTTACATACATAATAATACTTGGATATTTTATAACATGTTTTAAGTATACAATATTTTAATTTATTCGAAATATATAAAGTTCAATAAAATGAAGAACTAACACTATACCAATCGAATTTTTTTTTATCTTTTCTTATTTCTTACATAATTTCCTTTGTCACAAAATAACCGATGTGCTCTAAGCATATTCAAATTCCATGCTGTCTTTCTATAAAAATATGCTTTAAATTCTTTTCAAACTTTTGACCATAAATCGCTGATTAAGATCTCCAGTACTGATGAATTAAGATACTTTATCTGACATTTAATCGTAAATCTATGCTCTATAAGAAACTAAGAACTTGAACTTTACGAAGACTCACAATGAAGAAGAATCAAGTGGGGGTTCCCCAGTAGGTTATCTGTGATCGTCTAGATTACTTTCTGCTGAATCGTGCAAAATAAGTTTCTATAAAGCCAGCCAATTTTTCCATTTATATCTAAGAATTTATTCCTTTTGTTTCAAAATGAAATCATTTTGCAGAACATTTATTTAATAAAAAAAAAAATATCCGTTAAAAAGCTTATTAAATGAGAATCTTAAAATGAACAGTCTAACTCAATCAGTATTTTCTTTTTGAAATAATCGAAGATAAAGTTTTAAATATATGGAAAAGTTTAAGGAAATTTTTAAAGGTGGCTTTATTATTATTATTTTCTTAAAATGTTTTATTGGCTGAAATATATTAAGGAATTTGTGAAGAAATTTAAAATATATTTATTTATTTTATTTTCTATATATATATTAATAAAAATGTAAACTATAATTCTTTCTCGATATTATTTTAAAGTAAACACACAATTAAAAATATATATATTAGGAATAAAATGTTCAATTTATTTGATGGTAAGATTTTTACTTTTTTTTTTTTTTTTTTTTTTTTTTTTGAAATTATTTTTTTTATTGAAATGTATTTATGTATTTAGATTTTATTTCTTTTTTCTTTTTTTTAAGAAAAGTTAAAATATTTCATCTTTCTAATAAAAATATACATTTATTGCAACATATAATGTAGAAAAAAATTGTTATGAGATACACAATTTTTTATAAAATAATTGTTAATTGTATACATAATTAAAAAAATGTTTAAGCTAAAATTGAAGACGTAGCTTCAACTGTAGAAATAACCGAAATTGATTTTTTAAGTTTACGGATTAAAAAAAGTAATTTAGTGTAACTAGTAATATTCTATATTTTTGCAGAAATAATTTACGTAAATTAAATTATAATATGCTATGAGTTTTCTTTCGTTGCATTTTATAATAGGTATATTAATCTAAAGGGAGAATTTTGTATATATCAGTAAGTGTGTAAATTATTGTGGACTTTTAGTTAGTGTATTTACTGTTATCTACTAAAAGAAATTACTAAAAGTAAAATTTACTTTATGATACATTTGTTTTATTTCTCACTTGATTAGTTAAATATCGTATGTTGCAACTGAAGTTACGAAAAAGCATAACGTTTTATTAAAGCCAACTACTTTAAATTCTATAATATTAAAAACAAAACATAACACTTTCTCCGGTATATTTTAAATTATAATATGAATCAGAAAGAGAAAAAAAAACACGACATTATTTTTTTAAATTCCATTTCAATAAGTTATTAATTATTTATATTAAAGAATAGAAGTTTCAATTTCACCTTTTCTTTCACTTTTTTCTTTCAATTAACTAAATTCTACGTAAAATCACTGTAAAAATGTTATACATATTTTTGTACAAAAATTCTAGTAACACAAAAAATCGGATTGCTTTTCCTGACAATACATCCGCAATACATAAAAATGCAAACAAACTAAAAATTTCAACAAAAACATCTTTATTTATTACAGATATATTTGTTATTCCTTACATATTGTTGATCGATGTAAAACTTATTATTCAATGTGGGTCTCCAACATTTATTTGTGTGCAACTGATGACCAGTGACAGACTAACAGCCGATGCCCGCTAATCGCTAATGGTCTGTTCTACATTGTCCTTCACATCAGCCTAGTTTTCTTAAAACAGTACCAGGATTAGGTCACTTTCTGGTAAATTAACAGCATCGAAACTGAAAGAATGCTGCTCACTTGATCTCCTCTTTTTATACTCAGAACGCATACGTAATCTGTCTGCTAATTCAAACCAAATTATATTCTTCTTTACTTGCTGTGCCACGAATAACATTCTTTGTAATGTCATAATGCTTCAAAATATAAAAATAACAGTTTTAAATGTCGTAATGTTTGAAAATGTTAAAATAGACCAAACTTATTTATTACATATATATTACATTTATTCAAGCATACTGGCTGCAATTCGCCCTCTAGCGAATATATCTATCTATCTATCTATCTATATATATATATATATATATATAAGAATATTTCTGTGCATCTTTTGAAATATTTATGTACAAAGTTTCGACTCAATTCGCGTTTAGTTAGAGCTCCAGAGTTCTCTGAATAGGTCAAATTTAATTACCATTATCCTGTATATAATTATATAAAAGACTTAAACAATGAACCAGAATACATTGAGTTGAAATAATAATAATTAAGGGACATTTTATTGGTGATGTAAAATAATAATAACAATAATAATAATAATGAAATCTAGTGTATTCAAATAAAAATTAAATGTAAACAATATTTTCGTTTTGAATAGCATTTTTATATATCTGTACTGATAAGTATAAATGATTTAAATCCATATTCTTGATTTTTCAGGAGACGAAAAATAAAGATAAACTAACTGAAAACTTATCAGAAGAATCGATTAAGAAAAAGGGATTATGTTAATTTATATGCTTTGCACCATTCAGTGATTTTCAACCCTTCATTTAATAAAGGGAAAAAAAATTGAATTAAATATTTTATACCAAAGATTAATGCTAAATTTCTGTCTTGAATTTTTTTTTACCAATGGATTTTCTCAAAGACTAAATGACATGGATTTAAATCCTTTATACCAATCGATAGAGAATTATTTTCTGAGTCTGATTATGTATATAACTCAAAATCGACATTTTTGGACTTAAATCCTTTATACTTATCAGTACAGATTTATACCGAACTATTTAGATATTTCACAGCGAAATAAATTTTAGTACTATTCTAAAAAGACATATATGGAATAAAAATATGAAAAACTCGCTACGATGCTCCTTTGAAATGCCCTTTTTACTCTTTTAGGTAACGCATATATGACGGAGTTTTTCGTCACCGCAATAATCAGGTCCATGACTGTGAGGGCCGTGTAGAAGTTCATAAAAACCTGTTGAATGAAAATCTCCTTTGCAGAAAAAGAAGGCAGACAGCATTACATTAACTTGTATTTTATTGTTGGTTACTTGAAAAAAAGGTTATTTTCAGAAAAAATACTACATTTTCACAATTACGGAGAACAGGAAGAATCTCATACGGAAATTGAGACGGGAGGAGAGGAGGAACGCAACAGCAAAACGTCTTACTCTAACAACGTCAAAATCGTAAAACTTACCTAAATCTGCCAGCCACAGAGAGCTTAAAATTGCAACCCCAAAAATTGGCATCCTTAAAATACAGCCAAAAGAGTGCCAAACAGTTTCTTTGTCCTTCTAACATATTAATACAAAATTTTTGAATATCAAAAAGTCGTTATAAAATTAGATCGATTTGACATTGAGGAGCAACGCCAAATCACCTTCAACTCTCAACGTACATAAAAAAAAGGCGACGCTTAGAATGTAAAAAACCATTATAAATCTATTTTTAGAATTATAATGACCCGCTTGAAATAATAATAGGTTTTTAACGTAAACATACAAGGGTAATAAACATGAAATGAAATGATTATTTTATTTTATTAATAGCTGTATATGCTAGAAACAGGTTGATAACGACTTTTTAAATTACCCTCTCAAAAATAAATAATTATAGCTAAATTGATTTAAAGTAAACAGTAGAGTAATAAATATGAATTGAAATGACTGTTATTATTTTATTAATAGCTACTTGTGCTAGAAGTAGGCTGATACGAATTTTTAAATTACCCTCTGAAAATAAATAATAATAGCTAAATTGATTTAATCCATTCGGGGAAATGTATAAACAAAACTACTTTTCAAAAACCCCGATATAAAAATTGCTTTATTTTATTATGAGAGTAATGCGTTTGTAAAAAAAAGGACAAAGAACACAAATTTTGATTTCTAAATAAAACGGGAAATTCTATATAATTAATTAATTGAATTAGATAAATTTAAAAAGATTTTTTATTATTTTATTAATCCCTCCTTCTTGTTATATATTAAATTTGAATAAATAAATAAACTTTTAAAGGACATATGTGTGAGAACACTCACACATATATCTCCCCTTCGATTAGCAAAAAAAAGTCCTCCTTGCCCCCTGTAAAGAAAAGCATATACAAACAATAATATTCAAAAGCACTTACCAAAGACGTTCAATTAAAATGATATTACATTATAAGTAAAAATTATATGAATGCTTAAAAATGAACAAACAAAATATGTGAAATATAATTACCAATTCAAAAACAAAAGAAAAATTTTACACATATTTAAAAAAAAAACAGTGGAACCAAAAAAAAAAATATACATGTCATGACATACGCAAAAAGTGGCCTCTATAAAATAGTCCAAACTGCAGTTCCATATTGATCATATTGTCTTTTTTTTATATGCCACAAAAAATTTCAGCTGAAATGTTTTTCTATGAAAGAGTCTCTTTTTGATATACTCAGCAAACAATGCCACAGTAACAGTTACTAGCGTTAGATTTTTACATTCAAAATATTAAATTTTCACACTAATATGTATAGTGAAATAGAGAAAAAATAATATAAATTACACATATGCATATATATTGTTGTAATGACTAAAGGTTTCAGCATATTATTGTAATATTTATTTGTTTAACACCTTGGTTACACACATTGGTCAACGTTAAACAAAATTATGTACAAAAAAATAAATAAATAAAAATAAAGAAACAGAAAAGTTTTCGTGTATACCACACAGGAAAGATTTTAAAAAGGACGCCATTGGCCGTTAAAAAAAAAAACAATCTTCCCTTAATCCTTACAAAAATGTAAGTGTAATGATATTAACTTAAGGCTAACATCCTAGCGGGACAGGGCGTGTTGAAAGACCTGCACTGTTAGGCACAGGCCTCCGTCCCCCAGCAGAGTCCACAGACACCTGTAGGGACACCTCACGAAACCGATTAATTAAGTGTCATAAATGTTGAAAAATTAATGTCAACAAAAATGTAGATTCTAATCACATATCCAATATTGCTCTCCCGGGAGAAAATTTTGAACGAGACAACATATATCTAGGATGGGGTAATAAATAAGTAAAAGAAAACAAATTGATAAAATTTTGAGTGATGAGGGGGAATGCCAAAATAAAAAAATTTAGACTGGATATTGAACAAACCAAACACATGTTGTACACCAAAAATCAATTGGAAACTTATAAAATTTAGCTGTATGTATATTGTTAACACTATTATCATTAATAATTAATTTCCTATGAACTTAAGCTGTATTCCAATGAAATATCTCTATTAAATATATTTCAAATATCTTACTTTTGTTTAACCTTCACCCAATAAAAATATATAGTAAACATTAAATAACAATATATAACACCTTGATTACTAATTTAAAAACTCAAAATATGATCTACAAGCATTTATGCTATCATTAGAATCATTTTTTTTTTTTTTTTTTTTTTATATACTTTTATGTGTATCTTATTTATAAATATTATATATATTCAACAACACTGCAATGCAAGAAATAGTCTTTACATCAAAAGAAAAAAATAAAAAAACAGTGGACCAGCCATCTAAAAAAAAATAATAAAATAAATAAAGACGAGTTCCTGCACAGCAAACAAATACATTCCATTGGCCATTGGAAAATGCATTTGTGATGCAAACTATATTTATCAAACTTTTTTGCGAGAAAAAAAAAATTAATTGCGATTTCTTAAATTATAAGAATGTGTAGAATTATTGCCAATATTATGTTTTACATTGGAGTTGGGCTCAGTAAACAAATAATTACGTCGAGGAGGAGCAATAAGGAGTCTATCAATATGGACTCTGAAAGCTTTATTATCAGGTGCATGAAATCTCTTAATGGAAAAGGAAACTGGCGAGTGTTTTTGTACAACAATAAATGGCCCAGAATACTTGGGTTTAAATTTATCTATTGATTTCAAGTATACAACATCATGGACAGCAACAGGCCTCACTTTTGCACGTTTTTGAAAATTTTGATATCTTTTGTCTTGATTTTCTTTAATGTTAGAATATGCTTTGCTATAAATGTTATCTAAGTCGTGTAATAATTTATATATGTCTACATTTTTATCTAAAAATGGCTGATTTATAAATTGGTCAAATGTATCAAATATTAAAGACAGTTCCCTACCAAAATGAAGTAGGTTAGGTGAAAACAATGTGGATGGATGTGTTGAACTATTATAAAGTGATTTATGTATAGCTAGTGAATTTTCAAAAGAATACCCCTCAGAAATTAAAGTGTTAATTGAGTACTTTATAGATTTATTTACCCTCTCGGAAATAGAGTTGCTTTGAGGGTGAGCAACAGATGAATGTAAAATTTTTATGCCAAGTTTATCATTAAAAATATTATAAATAGTTGATGTAAACTGTTTGTCTAGATCTGATAATATTACTGACGGTCTACCAAATGTTGTAATGTAATTAAATAAACATTTAACTATTTTTGATGAAGAAGTGTCTTTTAATTGAAATAATTCAATGTGTCGCAAAAAATGGTCAATCACAGTCAAAACTGAATGTCTATCTATAAAAGGACCAACCAAATCGACACTAATAGTATGCCCTGGATGTGTTGTAGTATGGGTGGGTTGTAGAGGAGCAGGTGGCGTGTTGATGTTTATTTTGTAAACATAAAGTACACGAAGCAACAAAATTTAAGGTGTCTGTGTACATACCTTTCCAATAATATCTATTTGATAAAAATTCGTATGTTTTTGTCAACCCAAAGTGAGAAAGGTGTGAAATGGTTAAAACTTTAGATTTTAAAGAATGTGGTACAACAATGAGATATGAAATGTATTATTATGCAAATTTTATTTCTTGTACATTAAAACTTTAGAGTCTGGATGAATAAAAAAATTATTATTTTTTGAAAAACCTTTTCTCAAAATTTGCCTGTAAATAATTGACAATTTTGGATCATTCTTCTGCTCAGATACAAATGTATTATTTGAAATTTCCAAAAGGGGATCTTTATTTTGAGTATTACCAGAAACTAGAAAATTGTTGAATTGATTTTGTTGTACAGACTGAGTAGAAGTGGAAATTTGATTAATTGAATGTGTGTCATCTTGTACAATAGGAAGAGGTTGAGAACTGAATATTAATTGTGGATTTGTTTCTAAATTTTGTTGATTATTTGAGAAGTCTGATCTTGATAAATAATCCGCTAAAACATTTGTAGGGCCAGGAATATGCTCAAATTCAAATGAGTATTCTGGCTCATCTAACAGCCATTTAGTAGTTAAATCAGCAGGACTATTTGTTTTTCTATATGTTTTTAAAGGAGCACTGTCAGACAAAATGATAAACTTTCTATTGTATAAGTAATATTTGAAAGCAATTACAGATTTATAAATGGCCATTAATTCAAGTTTGATAGCCGGATATCTTTTTTCAGACGGTTTAAGTGATTTAGAGAAAAAGACAACAGGTAATAATTGATTGTCATATTTCTGCATCAAAACCCCTGCAATAGAAATATTTGATGCATCAGTGTTGAGAAAGAAAGTCTTGTTCCAATCCGGTAATCTTACCATAGGTGAGTTTAAAAATATATCTTGAAATTTCTTAAAAATATCCTGATGATGTTTATTCCAAACAAATTTTGTTTTCGGTTTAGTCAATTCAATAAGTGGTTGAATTAATTTAGAAAAATTATGAATAAGAGACTTATAAAAGGTTACAACTCCTATAAAGCGTTTTAATTGTCTTTTTGTTGTAGGTGTAGGGAAAGAGTTTATTTTAATGATGTTTGACTCAATTGGAGAAATTGAATTATTCTCTATGTGAAATCCCAAATAATTTACAGCACTCTTATGAAATGTACATTTACTAGGAGTTAAGGTTAAATTATATTTAATTAAAATCTTAAGAATTCTTTCAAGTTTAACACATGTCTCTTCAAAACTATTTGCACCAAATATTTAATCATCCTGATACGCGTAAATTCCATCTATATTAATTTCATCAATTAAAGAATCCATAAGTGCTTGGTACTTAGAAGCCGCGTTTTTAAGACCAAAACATAGTCTTTTAAATTTGAAACTGCCAAACATTTATGTGAAAGTAATTTTATCCTGTAAATGTTCGGGTAAATCAATTTGATGATATGCTTGTTGGAAATCAAGACAAGTGAAAAATTTATACGCAGATAGATCAGCTATTATATTTTGAATTTTAGGTAATGGATAAGAAGAACCCTGAATTATGGAATTTAACATTCTTAAATCTAACGCGAGGTGAAATTTCTGTTTACCAGATCCATCTTGTTTTTTCTTTACCAATAAAATTGGGCAAGCCCTTTCAGAGCAGTTTCGCTCAATAATCCCAGCCTCTACCAATTGGTTAATTTGATCTCTAGCTTCCTGCTGTAAAGCTTGAGGAATGGGAAAGGGCAAAGTCTTAATTGGATAGTCACTTAAAAATTTTAAATCTGGTACTACCTTGTCAGTATGCCCAAGGGTTTTCATATTTTTAGAAAATGCCGCGAAATTACTTAATAAAATTTGTTTTAACTTTGTTGCATGAGCCCCATTGAGATGTTTAACATCAAAGTCCATGGGTGTTAAATCTTGTTTTCTCATTTTTAATACATCACTAGAAGGTTGAATATAATTAATAAATTGCGAATCCTCTGAAACTTCAACATTATCATTTTGTTTTGAACCATAGTCAATACTTTGCTCAATTTCTTTTATTGTACCAAAATTTGAATGTTTGTTTACATGCATACTTCTATTAGTGTTATTCTTAACATATAACTAAAATTTAACTCTATCATGTTTACCATTGCAATTTTGTTTCTGGGAATGATCAATATTAACTATTGAATCCATAAAAATTAATTTGGAAGAACTCTTTTTACTCTGAAATAAATAATCACCCGAAGTAACTTTGGGACAATAAACAGTAATAGAAGACTCCTCTTTGGGTTGTAGAATAAGTTTTAGCCCCGTTTTTACTGAAAGTTTCTTACATTGAGTATGCATATTAAGATTTTCTTCATGGTCGCTGTATGTGTTTGTTATGGGAATACTCAGGTCTTTTATTTTTAACAAAGACCTCTGCATATCTAATATTACATGATATTGTTGAATAAAATCATAACCCAAAATAACCCTAAATGCCGAACCTTCAGGGATATCCACAATAAAAAATTTTTGTGAAAAAAATTTATTTTGAATTTTGAAAGTGGTTTGTATACAAGATGAAAACTGTACATTCGAGTTCACGGTTTTGATTGTTACATGGGAAGATAAATGTTTATATTTCAAACTATGTTTTAATTTATTAAATGTACTTTCAGCTAACAGACTAACAGAACTACCAGTGTCAAGAAGTGTGTTTACCTTTTGTTTATCTAGCAAAATTTTAATAAGAGGTAACTTTGGAGAATTTACATGGACATTAAAAATGTTCTCCATTTTATCGCTATTTGTTTGAGTAGATTTAGAATCAGAAATTTTTAAGATTTGTTGTGTTTGCGAACCAGTAGAATTAACCAATCTATCACTAGATAACTTTGGTAGATTAAAGTCATAAGCAATATCCAGAGAAAAATTTTGTGTTGTCGCTCTATTCAATTCTAGAGATGTACTTGCATCAGCTAAACTACATCTCTGCGCTCGTTTAAATTACTTCCCCTTTTACTATAGTTATTTCTGTCATAATTTTTACCCCTAGTCTGATTTCTTTGCCATCTAAAGCACCTAGTAGCAACATGTCCTTTTTTATTGCACAATTGGCAAATAGGAGAAGAATGAAATCTGTTTTTATTTTGATTACCCCTAAAGTTTTGATTACCCCTGAAATTTTGATTTCTACCTTTATAATTATGTCTTAATTCACTTTGCCTATTATTTTTTTGTCTATCTTGCACTGGGGATTCATGTGTATGGTTAACCTCATCAGATTTACTAACAAAGGACAGATTGTTTAACCTATCTGTCAATTCAACTAACTTTTCAGACAGTGTGTTAACAACGGGGTTATTTAAACTCATTTGCAATAATGACTCATTGGCATTAATGTCCTGCAATTTTTGCGCTCTATCAACTGCCTCTTGATACTCGAGATTCCCTCTTCTTGAATCTTAACTCTAATATTTGAGGGAATGGTTGAAATAAATTTAGTAAATTTAATGGAATTTAGAGCATTAGTATCTTTAATTTGAGAATATACTACTTCTGCCAAAATGTTTAATCTGTGGGAAAAATTTCTAATAGATTCTTGTGGTAAGAGTATTAAACTGTTAAATTCCACAAGAGCCTGAGTACTGCTCATTGGAGCAAAAAAAATTTTGAATTCATCCTTGATAAATTTTAAATCTGTAGATTTATATAATAAAGGAGATTGAGTCATGAACTTTAATGCAGGGCCGGTTAATTTTCCTGATAAAATTGCCACTGCCTCTTCTAAATTTTGTCTATTTAATTTAGCATAAGACTCAATCTGATCAAAGAAAAATTCAAGTAAGGATGGGTCACCATCAAAATTAAAAATATTAATATTAATGTTCTTTTTAGTGGCCATCTTAATTATTTATGTTGGGTCAAATTAAATACTAATATATCTCAGAAATGCTTGAGTAAAAAATATATTGCATTAAAATCAATGAGCACAAAAATTACGCATCTTTCCTTTTGATGCCTACGGAAAATGCATATTATAAAATACCTCATTAAAATATCTAATATGTAAAAAAATATTACCAAAATATATATATATATATATATATATTAAAATATTCCAAAAATATAAAAATAAATCATAAGGAATTGTAAAAATTTGCAATTGTAATTGTAATAAATCACTTAAAAAATAAATCACAATATGCAAATAAAAGTATTTATCATCATGAAAGACAAAAAAAAAAATATATATATATGTATACATATGAAATATCCCAACGAAATATGTGAAATTTACCAAAAAGTATATTTCAAAAAAAAAATCTCAAAATAGTAAAGAAATAAATCACATTAAGCTTTATAAGCAAAGAAAAATACCAATTATTATGAAAAAAAAAATATATATATATATATTTATATCAAATGAAATACTTTATTATGCAAAATTAAATATTTTTGTTACTTGAAAATTGTATTCATAAACACTTAATATCAAAAATAAAATAAAAATGAAAATAAAGTAAAGTAAAATCTCAAATGTAATAAGTAGGAAACATTTATATCTAATATTTTCCATAACACTCTGTATATTATATATCTTATTTAATGAAACAAAAACTTCCATTCAAATATCTAAAACACAAGATAAATTTAGACTTACCAATTCCTGAAAGTGACTTGGTTGAGGGGAAAGATATTTTGTATGAGAAAAAAAAATATATCAATTTATTTTTATTATATTTCTCTAATTGAATGTTTAATAAAGTTATTAGATGTTCAATTACGCACATTTTTTATTCTATTCCTCTTTATAGTATGAGTTTGTTTCCCCTAAAACGAGTTTCATAATAGATATATTTCACATTTCAATATTTACTTTTGTCTGCAGACTGGTCTGGAACCAGCGAACTCAAGATTCTGTAGATGCTACAAAACACACAAACAGACAAAAAATCGAATGTTACCTTTAAAAAAAGAAAAAAAAAAAAAATGAAACGATAGCTGCGATCATCTGACGCGAAGAAAAACCGCACATTTCATAAAATAATCAGAAAAGATGATGGAGAGAAAAATTATTCTCTATATGCACGAACTGTATCACCGGATACACATATTCCTGAAGAAGGACCGCACCGTTCAGTATTTTCACACTCACGTTGGTACACTTTCGTAAACCAAAATATCTCTTGAAGACTAGAACACACTCGTATGACCTTCTCTGTTTACTTTTTCCTCACTATCCAAAATCTACAACAGCGAAAGATGCTCAATTCCACAAGACACAGGAGGTACACAGTATCCAAATCCTCATCCACACTGACAGCAATGAAGAGATTTTTACAGCATCAATGTTTCCCTTCTTTTTTGTGTCCATTACACTTAAACAAAAGTCTTTCTGGGAATGGAACTCTTACTAAAAAGTTCTATGTCTTTCTTTCCTTCCTGTCCCCCGCGTCTCCAAAGTTCGGAGAGAACCTGAAGGCACCATAGTTTTATTGACGGAGTTTTTTGTCACCGCAATAATCAGGTCCATGACTGTGAGGGCCGTGTAGAAGTTCATAAAAACCTGTTGAATGAAAATCTCCTTTGTAGAAAAAGAAGGCAGACAGTTACATTAACTTGTATTTTATTGTTGGTTACTTGAAAAAAGGTTATTTTCAGAAAAATACTACATTTTCACAATTACGGAGAACAGGAAGAATCTCATACGGAAATTGAGACGGAGGAGAGGAGGAACGCAACAGCAAAACGTCTTACTCTAACAACGTCAAAATCGTAAAACTTACCTAAATCTGCCAGTCACAGAGCTTAAAATTGCAACCCCAAAAATTGGCATCCTTAAAATACAGCCAAAAGAGTGCCAAACAGTTTCTTTGTCCTTCTAACATATTAACACAAAATTTTTGAATATCAAAAAGTCGTTATAAAGTTAGATCGATTTGACATTGAGGAGCAACGCCAAATGACCTTCAACTCTCAACGTACATAAAAAAAAGGCGACGCTTAGAATGTAAAAAACCATTATAAATCTATTTTTAGAATTATAATGACCCGCTTGAAATAATAATAGGTTTTTAACGTAAACATACAAGGGTAATAAACATGAAATGAAATGATTATTTTATTTTATTAATAGCTGTATATGCTAGAAACAGGTTGATAACGACTTTTTAAATTACCCTCTCAAAAATAAATAATTATAGCTAAATTGATTTAATGTAAACAGTAGAGTAATAAATATGAATTGAAATGACTGTTATTATTTTATTAATAGCTACTTGTGCTAGGAGTAGGCTGATACGAATTTTTAAATTACCCTCTGAAAATAAATAATAATAGCTAAATTGATTTAATCCATTCGGGGAAATGTATAAACAAAACTACTTTTCAAAAACCCCGATATAAAAATTGCTTTATTTTATTATGAGAGTTATGCGTTTGTAACAAAAAGGACAAAGAACACAAATTTTGATTTCTAAATAAAACGGGAAATTCAATATAATTAATTAATTGAATTAGATAAATTTAAAAAGTTTTTTTTTATTATTTTATTAATCCCTCCTTCTTGTTATATATTAAATTTGAATAAATAAATAAACTTTTAAAAGACATATGTGTGAGAACACTCACACAGCATAATATTTATTTAGGTCATTGGATTTATACAGTCGGTAACATAGGTATCCGAACACTAGCAAAAATTCCTATGTAACAAAAGTAGAGTCAATACTGTTTTGTTGAATAAATCCTTCTCGAATAATGTTCTTAGTCGGTCTAAGAATATGAAACAACAAAAAATCGTAATTGTGGTTTTTGCAAGTCCTAACATGTTTATTCTATAATACATAAATATGTATATATGATAATGACTATTAAAATTGCTACAACAGAAAGGAAGCAAATAACGGGATGTCATTTATTGGACATAAAGCTTCCTCTTCTACGCAAACATACAAATCTCGATATTTTTTTCCTAGACAGCTTTTCTCGGTTTTATATTTTATTACTCATAATTTTTGTTCTGGATTGTTAATATTGTTTCTGTATTCCCTTTTGGACGCTTATTATATTAAATTTAATGTTATTTCGGAAAAGGCGCAGTCTGGTGGACATTTTGGAACCTTTTTTTTTTTTTTTTTTTTTTTGAAATTCCGTGTCCGCATCTCGTGTATAGTCTATATACCAAATTCCGTAGCATTCCGTTTCCTTGTTTGCGCTGTAGGATGCTGTTTATAGGGGAAGCTTAATTAGAACCTCCATGTATAACTCCTTTAACCTTAGCCTAAACTGAGTAACGTTAAACTTTAAAATATTTTTTTCAAGACTAAAATTTCTGAAATGGTCACTTTCTGAATTCAGCTGTCGATATCATAAAAGTGTATAAAGTAACTAAAGTGCTTAAAAGATAATTGTTGTCATTTCCATGAACTGGTAGTAAAAGGCTTCAAAAATAACAGATGCGAAGCAAAACTTTGAAAATTCATGCCGGATTTTCTAAGGAATTCATTTTATAACTATATCGTTAATCATCAATCGTAGAATCAAAGCGTATACAGAGTATCGCAAAATCTATAGAAAATGTGCCC
Organism: Salticus scenicus; assembly: GCA_963930645.1. NCBI lineage: Eukaryota > Metazoa > Arthropoda > Arachnida > Araneae > Salticidae > Salticus > Salticus scenicus. The sequence goes on along the minus strand of OZ005654.1, from coordinate 27,892,441 downwards.
GTCCGATTATTTGGCATTTAGGTGCCAAGTGTCATGCATTGTATTTTATTTATTTATTTATTTATTTATTTATTTGTTTATATTTTTAACTCCGCTCTTATATATCGGTTATGATCCTGGCTTTTCTAAATTTGGGGCAGATTCCTCAGAATAACAGGTTTTCGACAATGAAACGTTCCTGGTTTTAGGAAATTAGTTGTAATTTTAATGATATATTTGATGATTACTGATATATTAATGAAAGATTACTAGTAAATATTGGGCACATTAAAGACTAAAATTTCCCAGGAAAGCCCAGAATGTTTTTACAATGTATATAATATTTATTTCATATCAAAAATAATTTCCAAAACAATTTAACTATTACCATTTTGCCTATTAAATAGTGACATATAATTTTAGACTCTGCAGTTTCTTCAATCTATCCTGCAATGTGAATGATATATTACGCTAAATATTTTATATACTCGACTGTTCATTGCGTACTGTTGGTAGAATTTTTACGTCCTTTCTCTCCAGGAAGTTGGCGTTGCTGTAGGCGGACATGGTTTTAGCACTGCGTTGTGCTAATTATCTTGCGTTCACTTTGGATAAAACGAAAATCGAACCATTATTTTTTGGTGCCATAGTTGATTTTATATTTATGAAGCATCTGATTTTATACTTTTTCAAGTACGTTAACTAATCAGTTTTTCACCACTTCACTGCCAGTTAATACACTGTCATTGGAGTATTTTCTTATCTTGAATAGTAAATCTCGCTTTTTGGCGTTCCTCTAAAATATTTTATCATTTATTAAAATGATTTTACGTAGTCATATTAAATGATTCAAATTTTATTCTTATTAATTGATTTGATTCTATAAATGTTACTGGCATGTATCTATCTATCTATCTATCTATCTATCTATATATATATATATATATATATATAGGAGTAGCATATAAAGTGTAAAATATGAACACGTAAAAACTTTTTTTTTTTTTTTTTTTTAAGCAAAGTATTTTGTTAGAGGAACGCCTGAAGGCGGGGCTCATTTTCATGAAAAACGTAATTTTATATGAACCGCACGCAAAATGTTAACAGAGAAGTTTTATACGACTGAATATAAAATTAAGTTTTAATGCTATCTTCCACAAAATTTGAGGCTACCAATATATTTGAACTGTAATACATTTTATATAAAATAATAATGCATATGTCGTTATAGCCTCAGAAACACGCGTGAGATTTTCTGTATTTGCTTTGATTAAACTAATATGTTTAAAATAATTTCATTTTTAAACGTAAATTAATCTTCTGCCGAAATAAGACAGTTGTATTTTTTTTCTTAAAATATAAATCACTTTATAAACAAATCATTCGCAAAAATTAATTTTAAAATCTATATTACAAGTTGAAATATAACTATAAACTCGTAAGTACTTTTTGATAAAATTAAAGAATGTAAGTAGAATATTTTAAAGTAAACTTTTCTATTCGGCTTGACTCTATTTATAAAACTTACTTTTCGCTAACTTTTCTATTGATCAGTAATTTTGTGAAGCATTTTCATAACAGTTTTATTTTAAGCAACATAAATATTTTTCAAGCGACATTTTATGCATCAACTTAATTCAAATTTTTATTTAAATCATTATTTGTATAGACAACACTGCCTATTAATTACAACTTAAATATTACAGAATTTTCCGAAAATCATTAACTAGGAATTTAAAAGTTAATTTCAAAAATATGATAGAAAGTCAAAAATTTAAGTTAAAAGTAGAATAAATAACTTGAAACCCTCAGCTGTACATAGTTATAAATCGATATTTACGGAAGCTTAAAAAGGAAGTTGAAGAGACCTTTTTTAATTTTTCTTACTGGTATTTCAATATTGAATATCGGGTGCTTGTTCGTCGACTATTTATCATTCAAATTCTCGTCTGTAATTAAAGTTAGTCGGCTTTTAGTATTGAAACTCAAGAAAATAATTGTTTTGTTAAAGGTTTAGATGGAAAATGAGGAAATGAATGATTTTGGGTAAAAGAATTCTTTTGAAATGTAAAATATTAAAAGCGTTTAAAGACTTCAAACCTATTAAAGCTTAAACAGATAGTTACATTTGAATCCTAAACTTTGAATGTTTTAGAAACAATTTATAAATTTGGCAAAATATTTTTGATTGAATTGAATTTCATCAAAATGTGACGGACTACTACTTCGCAGAAATGTTGTAAGTTTGGAATATTTGTTGTTATAAAAATGAAAAATTCCAGCGCATTCAAGAACTTTCAAAGAAAGAGAATAAATATGTAATTGCGTGATATACATACAGTGTGTATGCACAAACATTGTTTCATAGAACGTTGAATCGGGCGCATGAAATTGTTTGCTAGAACAGTATTAGCGAAGTTAAAGATTCGAATTTTGTGTATTAAAAGATTTTAAATGTTTTGATATAAATACATATTTAAAGAACACAATTCTTATTAAAAGCATAAATATATAAATTGGTAAACTGTTAACAAATGAAAAGCAAACTCAAAACACATGGGGGTCTTTTTCCGATTGAAATGAAATTTTTTAAGACCTTTAAACTTGAGAAAACAAGCTAAACATTCCTAATTATAAAATTTTAAATTATACGTGTATTGCAGAAAAAAGAACAGCTCAGTGCTGGGTATATTCGTCAGTGCCGATTAGATGGTTAATTTACTCCAATAGAAAAAGTGACTTTTTTTTTTCTTTTTTAATGTTTCAGTGACTTTTCCAATACGAGTGACAGCTTCATTGGACTGCTACTAGAATATCCGATAGAATATTAATGTTATTGGACTGTTTCGAGAATATTTTATGTCATTATAATTTTCATGTTCTGATTCGAGAAGTTACGTTGAATAAAAAGCATTCATCGACTAGAACCTGCTTGTTTCTGTACGAACTACATTCTCGAACAAGAAAGTCGACACGTTTTTCGCAATAGTATATACATTATAAGTTTTCGAGTGCTTCCTTGATCTCAGAAATTTGTATATATAGTCGAAAATGAGTATTACCATTCGAAAAAGGAAGTTGATGTACGTTTCAGTATTTAGAGGACTCACTTAGAAAATTTTAGTTGTAGCATTTATAACTTGACTTTTTTATTAATACTTTAGAACCAGTCGCATGTTTATACGATGGCGTCCACAGTATCCGTCGGGGTGGCTTTTTCTTTCTTCTTGTTGTTGCTGACTGAACATTTATTATACACATTTTTTAAATAGTCTTCTTAACTAACTAAACATCCAAACTAGATTTCCAAATTAACTAAACATTCAAACTAACTTCCAATCTAAATTCGATTTAAATCTAAAATTATAACTTATTTTTAGATTAATTCATTATATATATATATATATATATATATATATTTAATCTGTAAATTCTTTATAATTTTATAATATTTTTTTTTTTTTTTTATCCTAATTATTATTATTTTTAATGTAAGTATTGTATGTGTTTTTAAAATATAACTTACTAAAGTTTATATTTCAAGACATTTTTCGGGAGAATAATGGTCATAAGAAAAGAATCATATTTAGTCTCAAAAATGAGAAAAGCTTGAACTATCAAAAAGTGATTAAGAGAGGAAAAATTAGAATAAAAAATGGCAAGTAAGTTTCCTTTTTTTGAAGTTTTCTATTTATTTAGATGATTAATGATAAATTTATTGTGTGAATCCTTTAAGCTTAAATGCATTTTTTAAGATAATCATTTTAAAGTCTATTAGAAATATTTTTATTTAATTCTGTAACTTTTTTTTTTCCTAACTTTTCCTAATCATTTTTCCTTCGTTTAATTTATAATTTAAATAATAGTTTCACTTCTTATTCTTATTTGTACAATCTTTATTTATTTATTTATTTATTTATTTTACAAATATAAGTACTGAAGTAAATTTTGAAAGAATTAAATTTAGCCTTAAATACGAAAAACTGGTTTTAATTTAAGAATTCTGTTTATTAATAAATATGCAACAACAATAAAATGAATTTTTTTTCTTTTTCTTTTTTCATGAAATTGTATTTACTAAAAATAAATATAATAAAAAGAAATAAAAAATGTGCATGAATATTTCGAAAAGTTATACGTGAATAACCAAGATTGAAATATAATAATTTATGACATAACAATTTTTATGTATACATGCTGTATTATAGCATTAATTTAGCAATTAATTTTAACATTAATTTAGCATTACTATATCTATTCATAAAATCTGTAAAATTTCGGTACTAATCATATACTTAAAGAGCAAAATTTTAAGCAAAGGATTTTGTATTATTGTAATTGCATCTTCTTTCAATAACATTAATTGTAAATTTAAGAGAAAAATATTTTAAGAGCATTTCGTTCGGTTGACAAATTTGTGTTTAAAATCATTTGAAAGGCAAAAATAATATTGCGATGCACTACCATTTTAAGTTTAAATGTTCTGTATATGCATTAAGTGTTTTACAACTCCAAAATAACATAAACAACTTACTACTGAAACTATCTATTAAATGTACTACAACAAAATAATTAATAAAAAATCTCCGTTTTCAGTGGTACAGTAAATAAATAAATAAAATAAAATAAAATAACATAATAATTATTTAAAACCTTTAATTTAAAACTTTTTTATTAAATTCATTAAACAAACTGTGTGCATATTTGTATATTTAGTATTGTATATTGTATACACACACACACACATACATACATATATATATATATATATATATATATATATATATATATATATATTATATGCATATATGCAGAGAGAAAGAGTTTCTTTTATATATACCAACATTGGCTTTTATATACATATTATGTGCAGTGTTTCCTTTAAAAAAATATTTTGTTTATCATTAAAAAAAATAATAATAACGATATCTTCTTTTCCCACAACAGAAAAACTTATGTTTGAACACACACACACACATATATATATATGTTATATTTGTACACAAATGACCTTATACCAAAGGCAGATATAGGCCAAAAAAGAGAAGAGGTAGAGAAAGACGGCGTAAAAGATGGATTGAGGCCTGAACAGGCTTATAGCCTTCAACCGTATTGGATATGATGATTATATATATATATATATATATATATATATATATATATATATATATATATATATATATATATATATATATATATAAACTGCGACTATTTGAAATACTTACTAAACATAAAAGTCTAAACTGAATGAAATTTTTTCTATAAATAGAAATTTTATTTCAGTTTAGACTTTATCACACACCATTTAATTTTTTCAAAGGGGCTCGCTCTTGTAAGATCTAATAGCGAAGTATAACAACAGCTGTCATAATTACGGGTTAAAGGTTTATATGTCAAATACAGTGTAAAAATTATACATTCCATACATATTGCGAAATCATTTACAAACATTTGTTTATTTAAATTACCAAACACTCAGCATTATAATATAATTTATAAAGTCTGCGCCCCGTCATCAGAACTAGAGCCCATTCTAAACTAGTACTTAATTTAGAAAATAACAGAACGAGACTCTTTAGATTAAAATAAATATCAAAAATAAATTCACCACTTGTGACTGACGTACTTTAAAGATCATTGAATACGCTCTAGAATAACACTCTCGCCTTCTAGCTACATCAACAACACAACACTCTATTCCCATCTTCCGACATTTAAACACCTTGAAACAGCAAATCTTCATCACTTCAATTCTCTACCTCCACTAACTAATCGTATCCATCCATCCTACTGAACGTGCATAAATTTACTTTCCTTTTTGTTACTCCACGTCGATGTAAAATCATCTCAACTTCAATACATTGCGTCATCGACTGTGCTGGGCCCATACTCAAATTTTCGACCTCCAATTTTCTTTCACTTTTCACTACAGGCCACATACTTTTACCCTAACTCGACGCTACACCTTTCTTTCTATACCGCTTTCCTGCGTCGACATCTTTTCGTCTCAACTTCCGATTCTACAACAATATGAACTAAAAATGGACAGCAATTGACAGGCCATGGTAAAAACCTGAAAAGGCATGAGCTTCGGACATGGCCTAGTGTCACTGTCACTGTCAATAAATACTATTTTTAATAATGATTAATTACGGTACGTGAAATGAAGAAGCAAAATGGACGAGTGTTAATAAGAAATAATAAACCAACTTTGTTAACAAACTACATAATTGATACCCCCCCCCCCCTTTCGAAAAAAATAAAATAAAAATAAAATAAAAAACTTGTACAAATATTTCGAGTTAATGTTTCGTCAAGTTAAATAGTACGGTATTATTTAGACCCGAAGCAATTGTTATAAGATTTCGTAATTTATCGTGTTCTTTAACAAAGTTGATTATTATTATTTGCATTATTACTATTATTACATTAAATAAACCCATCGATATATGTATAAATTGACTTGAACAAACTATTTATTACAAAACAACTTTTCAATCAATTTCAACTAAACATTTACTGCAACACAATCGGTTTTAAGATAAATTCCGAGATACCTTTGAATAAACTTTTACTCATAAGCTACTTTTTATTTATTTATTTATTTACAGTAATACATTGAAAAGTTAAAGAGGCAAAAGTTCCTTTGTGTAAAATAACAACGTAAAGTGTTTTATTGATCGAAACAATTTTTCCTGCGGAACATATTTACACCGAAACTTTTTGGGGATTAAAAAAATTTCTTTTGAATGACTTTTTTTCTTTGAGTCACTAGTGCGAGTAACAGTAACACAAATAATTAATGTTATTTTTAATCGATATGGCATAGAGTTTAATAGTAGTAGAAATACAAAGATAAAAAAGATCCATTCTTCTACTAATTCAGTTTCATATATTTTCTCTGTCTCAATGGCAGGAAAAGTGTATCCGCACCCCTTTTGACTGATGCGTTTCTAATGCTTTTAACAATGCTTCACACGCCCCATTAAGTTAAGTGGTCCTTTAGAATGCTAATTAAGGCTATAAGTGACTTTCTACAAAGCACTGCTCAGTGTACATTGAGATCGAACCGCTACTTTTGAAAAGCTCTAAGGATGTCATTTTTAATTTAAGACGAGAGGAGAATTGGTTGGTTGGCAGATAATGTAGAAGCAATTGCAGTATATGAGTTGTACTCTCAAACGATTTGTATTTTTATAGAACTGTGTGAATTTCAGTAGAGGAAATCTGTAGAAAAAAAAAATCCTAGCAATAATCAAATTTTATTTTCTCTACATAAATAAATAAATAACAGAGCTAAAAAGAAGAAGCACACAGAATTTCTTTTTATATATTGTGTTTAATATACGTAAAAAGTTTATATTATATCTTTATAATTTTATTTTACTTAATTTATTTTGTTTAGACATAAATTTGGTGTCAACGCCTAATTGAAATTATGGAACATTTTACGTTTATTTGGTTTATTTAGTTTAGTTAAGTAAATTACGTTTATTTTATATAATTCATAGACAAATGTTTTTTATTTTAAAATTAAACTAGTGTTGAATAAAATAATAATGTATGTGTTAAATAATATTTTGCTAAATAAATGAACATAAAGCATTTTTGTAAAATTTTATGATCCAGTTTATGAAAAAGTACATTATTATTCAAACGTGTACATTAATTATAACATCATGGAAAAAACAATAATAAAACAAAAATATATATAGATATATAGATATATAGATATATATATGTATAGATAGATAGATAGATATATAGAGAGAGATAGGTATAGATAGATAAATATATTCATTATTTTAAAAACAAAATGCATTTATGAATAGATAAACGTTTCTTAGAGACTTATATTCATATGGAACTTTATTATATTGATATTTTTCAAAAATAAAAATAGTATAGATTACATTTAAATAAGCAATCATAAAATAACTTAATTTTCATAAAAGACACAAAATTCCTGAAGCAATTTTTTTGCTTAAAATTATTAATAATCTGTGTAACTTATCTTGAGTATTAAAAAATAAATAAATAACTTTAAGCTATCACGTCTCAAAATTCTCTTGCCTCATCAGATGATTTGTTATTTTGCTAATGATCTTACTCACTGCATTTTTTAACGATGTAACAAACTAATCACTTTAAAATACCATTATCATGAAGTATTATTTTCCCAATTACCTTTTCCGTAAGTTAGTAAGAACATTTATAATGGTGGATATTGATCGAAGTGTCTATGGTCCATTAATTATAATAATTGTCATCGCTTATAATTATTAACAATATGCGTTTTACGCCGAGACTGGATTTCCTAGACTATTATATTTGTATCTTCGTCTGCGATACAATTACGTAAAGATGATAAAAAACAGTATTATTTTCTCCAAACAAAAGATGTTCCCTATTATAATCAAAATTTGCGGCTGAAACTCTTATAATCATAACATTATTATGATGAAATTATATTTCTAAAAGAAATTTTAATTAGACATCTAAAGAATGCGTTTTTACATAATCTGTAAAGATTTGTGAATACGAAAATATATTTTCCTCTAAAATTATTTTTCAGATTATTGGAAACAAATTGAGCTCCAATAACATGACGAAAAACACTTATGAAAAGAAATAAAAAATACTGTGGAAATATGTGGAAATTAAGATATATCTTACAATTTTATTATTTGGAAACAGGACATAATTATTTTTAATTATATATTCAGCATTGTATTTTTCATTAAATAGCTAGTAATTTGTAAGACATTCATTTCCTAACTTAATGTCAAAACCTTTATATTGTTTAAATAAAACTTAAGTATTAAACCATAAAAATACATAATTAAGAAAATAAAAATAATGAATTTTATTTTATTTTTAAATTAAATTTTGAATATTATAATATTTGTTAATATATTTCAATTAAAAAGTTAATTTAAGATCTAAATTTCAACAATATTAACGTTTTTCTATAATAGTAATAATGATAATAATGATAATAATAATAACAACAATTATTATTATAATAATAATAATAGTAAAAAATACACACTAGAAGGGGAAAAAATGTGAATTTTACAATTTTCAAAACTGACATAAAAATGTCTTACACATCATCATCATCATCATCATCAATTTCAGCCTTTATTAATCCACTGCAGGAAGAAAGCCTCTCCTACATGATTCCACGCTTCCCTGTTTTCAGAAATCTTCTCCATTCTGCTCTTTGAAACTTTACAATTTTCATCTCTCCAAAGGCACTGTGGTCTCTTATTTGATCTTCTCTTATCTCTCGTTATTTAGTAAAACAGGACTTTGAGGCTCCATCTATCGTTTCTTTTGGGAAGGTATACAGTCCAGCTCTATTTTAAATTTTTAATTCTACAAATGACTTCAGTAACTTTAGTTTGCTCACTAATCAATGTGTTTCGCTTTCTGTTGCTTCGTATGAATCCTAAAATGCGTCTCTCCATGTTTGAAGCGTTTCCATAATTTTCCATGTTAATGTACAAGTTTCTAAAGTATAAGTTAATACAACCAAAATACACTAATCGAAAACTTTTCTTTGTATTACTCACAAACACACACTCATATATATACTTTAACTATAACTATCAATTATAAATTCCCTACATAAAAATACCTATTGTAAGAGTTTTATTACTTTAATTATACAAATACAGTTGATAAAAGAAGTATTGTATTCGGTCGAAAATTTCGATATTGAATTTTCATTGAATTTACATATTCTAAGGTCACCTGATGCCTAAAAAGCGGTTATTAAAATTAGGCAGCTCTGCAGGTGTGAGAAATGAATTTTGCATACGATATCTCTAAAATGTTAAAAGATAGAACGATGAATACAAATGCGGTGTAGAGAAATTTGACCGAAACTTAGAAAACTTGTAGCGGGACTTTGAAAGTCGTAATTGTGATAGTAAGTCCATATCTAACAAACTAGCAAGGATATTTTTAAGGAAGATGCTGTAAAACCACCCTTTAGGTGCCCTTTCGTGTGCATTAGTGGTTTACTTCAGGAAAATTGATAGGCATTCTAACTAAGTAAGTGAATTCTAGATGTTGCAAATAGGATTTTTAAGAAACGGTTCTACACGCTTTGTTCAAAGTCGCTCTAATAACTCCTTTTTTTTGTTAATACCTTTGTTAGATGAGATGTCACAGGGCGGAGAGAATTGAAATTACTGATCCTAAACTGAAATAGTAGAAATACGGAAATAAACTCAGTTACAAAGTTGTAGAAAAACTTTGATTTACTACTAAAACTCATCTTTCATAATAATCTTGAGAAAGTAAAGAGTTTAAAGAAAGTACGTGTTTATCTGATTTATATTTACATAATCTATGACGTCAAAAAACGGAAAAAGGAGAAAAATGAGAAGTATTTTAACTCAATCATTTTAACCATAAGTTGTTCGCCATACCATAGAATTATGACTTCAGCTAGTATTTGGTTGGACAAACGGCAATTTTTTCGTTAGAACTTGGCGTTTAACGATACTGCGTTGAGTAAAACCAAAAATAAATAAATAAATAAATGCACATTCTGCAAGATTTTATTATTATTATTTTTTATTTATTTATTTATGTAAGTAATGTTTTTTTTCCCTACTCAATCGAGGACACTCCGCAACTATGTAAGTTTTTTTTTTTTTTTTTTTCGCGAATGTATTACCGTTTTCCGGATAGGAGCGGTAAATTAGGTGCTTATCAACAGATGACGTTGTAATCGAACCCCTCTTATCCAGCACATATCCACTTTAGATAAAAGATAAATTATGGCTAGAGAATTTATTAAAGTCAAGAGCTACAACAAATGTCTGTATTTTTATTATTTTATTTATTTAGGCTGAGGGGCAGAAATTTGCGGACTCCCCGTATAACAAAAGGTACTACTGGAAATTTATTTGAAAATTTCAATTTGCTATCTTTTCATATAATTTCTAGACACAAATGGTCATAAATTCGGGACGACAATGCAAAAATTGACGACAGAACTTATTTCTATTGATTTCAAATACATAAATATTTATTTCGAGTATTCCATAAGTCTTTAGACGTTTTAAAAATTCATAAAAATTGAAGGAAACGGTCGAATTGAATGCGGTTTGCGATAAAGTTTTTCTTATGATAGGGTATTATTATTATTATTATTATTATTTTTTTTTTTTTTTTGAGGAGGAGGAGGAGGGGGGGGGGATCGTAAATAGATGGTGCTGTCAGACTGCGTAACGATAAATATGTAAATCAGAGTCCTACAAATTGTACACTTTTACGAATAACACAGCTCATTTCTTATTTTGCCTCATAGGTGGTCATACATGAAGTTTTAGTTTCGATGCTGACTTCGTGAATACAGCATTATTGGTCAGGATGTTTTCCCTCACTAAACGAACAGCCGACTGAAGCTACATTTAGGCCTGCTATTAAATCGTTTAAAAACTGAAATTTGTAGTGATGATAGAATTTTTATGTCTGCAAACATTTTTAATTAAAGAAATAGGCTTTTTCATAGAAATGTGTGATTTGCTCACGTACAGCGCCCTCTATCGATACGAATCTTAACTATTACCTTTTTATTTATATAAATATATATATATATATATATATATAAATCCATTTACACTTAAAAAACGTTTTTACAAACCGCGTTTAATTCTATTAATTTCTTCAATTTTTACGAATTTTTAAAATATCTCAAGCTTATGAGACACCCGGTATATAGGGTAGGGGCTCCAGTAATTGACATCTATCTCGAAATAATTAATAAATATGAAAAATAATAAAATCATATATTTTACGTATAAGAATTGTCAAACGTATAAGAATTGTCATTTTTTGTCAAACACTGGACCACAGGGTGCGAAGAACTGGTAAAATGAAAAACTGGCAGTGTTAATTACTGGAACATTGAGTAGGTGTCAAATAAAAATCCATAAAAAAAATTAATTGTTATCAAATGTATATATTTTAAAATATATGTGGTTCTGAATATCTTGCATACCATATGTACTAACTTAAGATTTCTAAAAATATTTTCTCATGACTAGAACATTAAAAACATCAGAGATTGCTCTAAAAGTGTCAATCACTGGTGCACTTACCCTACATACCCTACATCTATATACATACCCTACACACACACACACATATATATATATATATATATATATATATATAGAGAGAGAGAGAGAGAGAGAGAGAGAGAGAGAGAGAGAGATAGATATACACATTAAATTACTTAGACTGATTCAATTTCATGTTTATTTGAAATTTATTTACATAAAACAATATTTCTAGCATTAAAAAAAACTTTATACGTTTTAAAAAATAACAACTTTCCTTTCAAAGTTTTCTTATTTATCAAGCAGAATATATTACACAAGAAGCCTTACAATATTTTTTGAAGTGAATAAAAAGACTAAATACAACGAAAAATTTCAAAAAACTTTTTAAACTACGTATTAAGATTTTTCTTCTCTATACTTAAAATTTTGCTGCACAATTTTCCACCCCTTATAAATTTTCCTCACTTGCTTGCTAGCGCTATTTCGTTAGGGAACTCTTTCGATATAATTATGCGCATGTGGGAAATTCCTCGGAGAAATACACAATATTGAAAGCTGAAAAATGCTTTTGAATAAAGAATTGTTTATAATGTGATAAGAATTAATGTGGGTGATTTACCTGCAAATTGCACTTAATATTTCTTGTTTGTTTTACAATACGTTTTTTCTTTTTTCTTTCGTTTTAATTTAACGGAGACAGTTTTTTGATTGAGAGTGTTTCAGGATATTTTCGTTTAAAAATTATATATATATATATATATATATATATATATATATATATATATATATATATATATATATATATATATATATTGTTTTTGATCGAGAAGATAGAAAGCAATTTATAAATGTGAATTTCGTCTATTTGATCTCCATGTAATTGTTTCAGGCAAGATAATACTTCTTATAGAATGAGTCTTTTTATTTAAAATTTTTAATGACATTTTTATTATCGAAAATAATATTTAATTTGTGTTAACTTGAGAAAATATTGTCTTCAATCTTTATTTTAACAAAGACTCAATGTAAACATTACTGGGTAAAAAATAATAATATTAAATAAATAAATAAATAAATAAATTGTTCAAACTTTTGCGTCTATTTACTACAGAAAAAATAAATAATTAAATAAATAAAATAAAAATGAATGAATGAATGAAAGAAACTAAAAATTGAAAGAAAGACACTGGAATCAGTCGGTTTTTAAATGCGTGATTGTTGTTGTTGTTATGTTGCTGCTATTTATGCCACTCGGAAATCCCGATTCCGGGAGTGAAACTACCCGGATTTAATGCGACAGGAGAGCGCCAACCATATTTAAAGGAGCACCACGAGTGGTGGAAGAACGAATTAGCTCTAGAAACTGGCAAAATATGGCCGCATCAGCAAACAAGAAGATCTCGCATTTTGATCCAAATCAGAGTCGAGTAAATCCCACGATCCTGTGACCCCAAAGGTTTAAATTTGACGGGAATTTGGAAAATTCTGCAACACGAAATATTTAACCCGCACCAGTCGCCATTAACATATACGTCGGCTATAGACCAGCCCGAGGATCAAACCCGCAATCTACCAATTACAAGCTCGATGATCTTATGAAAAAGGTGACCGCGGCCGTGCATCATTACTATATATCTTCTTCATAATATTCTAAATGTCATTATTACTGTAATTCATGTAATTTAATTACAGTAAACATGTAACTTGTAGCATTCTTCTGCTGTTAATTAAAAAAAAATAATAATTGATAATATCAAAAAATCATAACTTCATCCTTACCATAATATTAGTGGCTGTCCAATATAAGTTGCAAGGTTTCATAATTAGCCATATTGCAGCTAAATCATGCATAACATATAATTTACCATAAAATATATATATTAACATGAGGTCATAGTATCAACCTGAGTTCGAAAATAACGTTTCCCTTCTGTGCCTTCCTGTCTTCTAGGTTCTGAGACTGATAAGCATCTTTACAATACTTGATTTGTCAACAAATGCCAGTTTTTTTTTTTTTTTTTTCAAAACTTCTTTAGGCGCGTTGAGCACTTTTGGGTGAACAAAAAATCATTGAACTCGCGTCATCGTCAGCTGACGCTTTCCATCCTTGTATGATAAAAATAATGTATCATACAATTAACTTGCTAATGTGAAGTGTTATTAATTATGTACTGTATATTGTTTTACAATCTGGTGCGGCTCTGCACGACTTCTCTCATCTCCGGGCACTGCCTCTATTGCAGTTAGACCTCACAAAACCGTGAGAAAGCCCAAAGTCGCCATTTTTCTCACGTTTTTACAATCCGGTGCGGCTCTACACGACTTCTCTCATCTCCGGACACAGTCTATTAAAGATTGCAGCCGGAAAATTTGCAGTTAGACCTCACAAAACCGTGAGAAAGGCCAAAGCCGCCATTTTTCTCACGTTTTTACAATCTGGTGCGGCTCTACACGACTTCTCTCCTCTCCGGACACTGTCTCTTAAAGATTGCAGCCGGAAAATTTGCAGTTAGACCCCACAAAGCCATAAGAAAGGCCAAAGCCGTCATTTTTCTCACGTTTTTACAATCTTGTGCGGCTCTACACGACTTCTCTCATCTCTGGACACTATCTCTATTGCAGTTAGCGCATTAAATAAAATTTTAGTATAATTTTTGTAGTATTAGTTTATATTAATGAATAAAAAAACACTTCATTTAAAAATATTTCTTGCACAATAAAATATTTCCTGACGATTCAAGAAATACACACGTAATTATTCAAGTTTTCACTTCTGTCGGCACTCCCGGAGTGCAAATTTTTTTTTTTTTTTTTTTTTTTTTTTTTAACTTTGAACAGCTTCCAATTCAGCATGCTTCTTACGCCTGGCTTCTGCCTATTCACAACTTTCTTCTTGACTTCTACCGCAGTCCGTTTATCACTCGCATGATGACTGACATGCTGTTGTTCGTCAATTTTTTTCAGGTCCTTTAGCTGCTTCCTTTTCAGTATATTCTTGATGCCTGGCTTCTGTCTATTCATAACTTTCTTCTTGACGTATACCGAAGTCCGTTTGACATTAGCATGATAACTAATACGTCGTTATTCGTCATTTTAGCAGCTTGCCTTTCAGCATGTTCCCGACGCAAGGCTTATGTATGTTCTTTAGGTTCCTCTCGTCTTCTAGCTGCTCTCCGTTGACACTCAGCAAGTCGCTCTTTTAATATTTTTTGAATTTCTTCTTGGATTAATATAAGCCGTGGCTATTGTACAGTCTATTTCTGTCTTTCTTCAGTTTGCTTTGCGATGAAGTTTTTTTTTTTTTCTTTTAGCAGAAGTCTTTACTTAAATTGACTATTTATTTGAGGATTTACAATTTTTATTTATATAAATACAAAAGACAGGTTTTCGTTATTTATAAGATTGTTGAGTTTCAGTATCAAAATTATTTAAAAATTGAAATTTAGAAAGAAATTTTTGTAGAATTAAAAATAAATAAATAAATAAATAAATCAGTAATAATATAATTCATTAAATGAACTACCTCAATAAAATCCGAACGCTAACGATTTGAACCAAATGTGAGAACTTCAACAAATAAACAATCGATAAAAGACCAATTAATAAAAAATAGAAAAAAATTCGTTAGCATTTTATTTTATTTATTTATTTATTTATTTATTTATTAATCAACATAAAAAGAAACCATTTTTATTTACACACGAATAATATACCTGAAATGAAAATTTATGGACTTTTACATATAAAATGTTTTATGTGCATTGACAACAGTTTTGCCCGACGCATACTCAAATTTATTTTTTGATAAAGTTTTAGTTTTATATGAAATTATTCACGTGTAAATAGATTTATTTCCTTTTATATCATGAAATAAATAAAACTATTATTATTATTGGAGGAGAGGCATAAACTTGTTTTTGTTTTTGATAATATAAAAGTTAAAATAAGGTTTTTACATATTATCTTTTTAAAAATTATCCAATTGTAATACAAAAAAATACGACATTAACTTGATTTTGTCCTAATTATTAAGCGTACCAATTTTCATAGCAATCATTGAAATGGTGTAGCTTTGTACAGAAAACCAAAAAATTCGGGCAGAATCATTAACACACACACACACACACACACACACACACACATATATATATATATATATATATATATATATATATATATATATACACGAATACCTGATATAAGAAATGAATACACATATTTAATTTAAGAACTGAAAATTTTGTGAAAAAGGTAAAATCAAAACAAATGATATATATATGCAAAATTAGACATTAGAATAAACATTATTTTCATAATCTTCTTAGTGGCACTTTATAGATAATTTACAGTTTGATTTGACGTTTCTTTAAAAAGACGTTTCTGAAAATGATGTTTGTTAAGAAAAAATATTGTAAAATATAACTTATGATTTCAACATTGCGATATCTTTAAACGCGTAATTAGCTATTTATACTCTTGTATAATTTCAGATAATATCTATACATATTTCTATTTATGTAAACTAGAATTACTTGCTTAAAATTCATCAATTTCATTTCATGATATCTTACAGTTTCATGTGATGTTTCTTAACAAAAGCAAAATTATTAAAAAAATATGATATATAGTATGAACATAGCGTTATATTTAAAATTATAATTAGATTTTTTATTCTTACAAAAATGTTTTATTTTAGATAACATCTTTTGTTTACGAGGCCTTCAGAATTGTAATAACTATTTTATCATAAGCAAAATATAACGTATAAACACTCAAATCTCATTTAAACAGCTAGTTTTAATGTACTTTAATGTTGTTTTCGATACTCGGAAAATTTATATTATGTTTCGGAAATTCAGTGTATTTGCAGTTAATGACACTTTGGTTTCGTGCTTATCAGTTAAATGTATGTTATTTACAATGAAAATATAACATATGTTATATGTAATTTTAACGACTGAGAAAGAGGTGCTTCGAAATAGAAATGTAATAATTAAATATTCTATAACATATTATAGTTTTAAATTGATGAAAATAATTTGTGCTGCCATATTTCCCCAAACAAATATATAGATATTTAAAAAATCGTACTTAATTTCTACGATTTTTTTTTTTTTTTTTTTTATGTAACTGTATAAATATTTAGACATACATAATATTTCAACTGACTAAAAAAACGTTTAGTCAATTTCTACTATCCATACAAATATTTTTAACACCACAGTATGATCATACTTTATTTACTTATTCCGTTTTAGAAGGAAAAGAAAAAGAATATATATATATATATATATATATATTACGATTTCAAAACACGATTTCAAGTTACGATTTCAAAACACTATCATTTTAAAACTACCCATCAGAGTATTTTGATATTTTACCAGAGCAATCTTGAGACAATAAAATTTTGTTTGAAAGAGGAAAAAAGTAGTTCCAACATGTTCCTCTAGATGGCTCTGTCAGGGTAATGTCAGGGGAAACGCCTAAATGGACTCAATTAACACAGGAATGTTGTTAGCAACACAATGGAATAGCAGGAAGCAAGAAACTTCAAGGTTTACTACAATTTTTTAAGCAAAAAGACAAGAATACGTGTTTACAGCGGAAACAGTCATAGAGGAAAGAGAAAAGGAGGAGCTTCATGAAACAAATACTTTACAGATAATCAACGCCACATTTTGGAACTAGATTTTTTTTCTTTTGCAAAACAAACTTTTATTGTCTCACGATTGTTCTGGTAAATTATCAAATCGAGCTGATGGGTAATGATTATAGCGTTTTGAAATCGTAACTTTAATTATAATCAACCTGTGTATATATTAGTTAATATGTAAGGTACTAATTAAGATAAATCATATTTAAGCTGTTAATTGAATCTATTGAAATACAAGAAAGAGCATTTATTTCTTTTTCGGTGAATTTCATTCACATAAAAATGTCATACGCCTAACTTACACTGAGAAAAGAAAATATACCGCCTTTCTCTAGTATGAGAAAGTGATCATTTTCTAAATACCTTAACTAAAACTATAGATTTCCGAACTATGCACATAAGGCAAGCCAATAAACTGAATAGACGAAATTATCGAGAATTTCTAGTGTACACGTTTCTAGATGGTGAAACAATATTCTGAATACTCTAAATATTCTGAATCATTTATATTGCGAGAAATTCTCGCTTGTTTTTCTAGAATTGTGTAATGAACCAAGATTATAGTTGCAGAAACCCGCCTCTTGTAGTCTCATTTATTTGTAGAGATTTTTAAATAACTTTGCCTTAGAGAATATAGGCAAACGCTCTAGAATTCTAATAGGGGCTACTAGAATGGAACTATTTTTTCTAGAGCCAAAATTTAGATTCTAGATGTCAGTTATAGCATTTTTTCTCAGTGTAAAATTTAAAGTACATTGAGTCAAAATGAACACCAAACACCAAAGAAAGTAAAATTGGTTTGTACATATAGTGTAAACAAATACAAACAAATAAATAAATACATAAAATAGACATATAATTTGAATGTACATTATGAGTGTGTCTTGTTGCACAAATTTCAATGGCTATTATTACATTGATTTTTAAGTTTAATAACTTGGCGTGGCACCAGCGCGACCTTTCCTTATCCAGCATTTCGATACTATAAAGACAATTACAGCTAAGGTAAGATATTCTGCATGAATGCACTTTCAAAACAGTTGAAAATAGTTTTAAAAGATATTTTATTAAACGCGAATTTACCCGCATAAAAATCACAGCAAAAATGAATTCTGAAGCAATTTGTTATTATTCCGTTTTTACTTTGAGGTATATTTAGGATTTCATTTTTATTTCTTATAAGCTTCTAATGATAAAAAAAGAAAAGAAAATACATTTTGGAATTTATATCAATAGATTGTTATAATAAAGTCATTATATTTCATTTTTAATTATTATGAAGTATTACGCTTATTTATTTTTAATTAATATTACAAAAGAATTAAAAATTATCATATGTCCGGTTTTCATGTTGACTCACTGTATATATATTTAAATTATAAGAGCGTAAATGTCGTTGGCGGCAATATCATTCGTTAAAGAGAGGGGTCGCCTTGAACTTTTCTGAAAAAGCACGTGCACTGAGAAAAAAATTCTGTAACTGACATCTAGAATATAATTTGTCGCTCTAGAAAAAATAGTTCCATGTCAGCCTTATAAATTCTAGTCCCCTTGGAAAGCGCGTTTTAGAAGCCCCTATTAAAATTCTAGAGCGTTTGTCTACATTATCAAGGGCAAAGTTATTTAAAAATCTCTGCAAATAAATGAGACAACAAGAGGCTGGTTTCGGCTACTATAATGTTGGTTTATTACACAATTCCAGAAAATCAAGCGAGAATTTCTCGCAATATAAATGAGTCAGAATATTGAGAGTGTCCAGAATATTGTTTAACTATCTATAAATGTGTAGACTAGGAAGTCTCGATCATTTCGTCTATTCAGTTATTTGTGGTGATTTATGCGCATAGTTCGGAAATCTATATTTCTAGTTAAGGGATTTAGAAAATGACAACTTATTTATTGTAGAGAATAGCGGTATATATATATATATATATATATATATATATTTATTTTTTCTCAGTGTGGGTCAGCATATATTAACAGTTATTTTGCACTTGAATATAATTTGGTATCATGAACAAATACTAATTCTAAAGGACACATCGTTTTGGTGTATTGATTTGCTTTTCGAAAAAAAAAAATATTCACAATATTTTTTATTTATTTACCTATTTAAGACATACTAACTTAAATTTATTTCTTTTTATATCGTAAAAAAAATAATGTGTTAACAAATTTTTTTAATTCAACGTTTATCGATTGTTTATTCTTTTAAGTTCTCATATTTCGCTCATATCATTAGATTTTGGATTTTTATTGAGAAAGTACATTAAGTGAAATGTTTTATTATTGCTCTCTTTTTATTCCATATAGAAACTGTACAATTCTAGTCAGCTACATACTATACAGCTGACTAATGTTGAAAAATAAATCAAATTAAACAGTTCCTTTTATACTGAATCTTTTAGAAAATATATATACATAAGATAAAATAAAAGTATAAATATGAGACTGCATTCCTCATGGTCATATATTTAGATGACCGCAATCATATGTGAACGCTAAATTATCATAATGCTTATATAATCGTAAATAATTATAATGCTTCATTTATCTTTTGATGAAATGGGAGCATTATTTATTTATTTGGCATTTTATGCGATTTATATCTCACGCCTGAGTAATGATTAACTTTTCGGATTAGTTATTAATTCTTCTTTTTGGTGTAATTTTACTTGTGCAATATTTAAGCAAAAAATAAAAATAAAAAAGTAAATAAAAATAAAATAAATAAATAAATAAATATAACAAAAAATATCAAAATAAAAAACTAACAAAATATTATATTTAAGAATTATTATACTTAAGAATCAGCATTCGAATAAGAATATTTAATGAAGCGAATGACATACATGTGATTTGTTATAAAAATATATATAACGGTAACATTAAATGGAGGATTTATATATTTAGTATATTTTTATATTTGGTTGATTTTTATATTTATCATATTAGTATATGTAGAATATTTTACTTGAAATAATTATAAAATACATTGTTTTAGAAATTAGAGAAACTTTCAGGTTTTTCTGTACAGTCTAATTTTTCTCATTATACACAAGAAACTTGCGTAAATACGGGCTAGGATCCCTTAGAAAGCCCCCTCGGAGGGTACTCTCTCCTCAGGCCTAGAACCCTATTACAGTCAACCCTAGTTAATTCCCACAATCCAATCCAGTCCTCATTAGACACAAACCTGCGATTTAAAGTTGATTTTAAACCTATTCGAATATCTTTGCCTAAACCAGAATTCGAATCTAGTACCCAGAAACTGAAATCTCACCTTTACATTTACACTGTGTTTTCATAAGTGTTTGAACACTCATTTTTAGATATTTTTTTTTATGTGTTTTTGTCGACATTTTGCCAAATGATAATAATTTTTAGTCGACATATCCAAAACTGACGTCAGAAATTATTACTATTGTTTTCAAATAAGACAGCAAAAAATGTTCTACATTATTTAGATTAATTTTGGTTTATGTTTACTTGAAATTAATTTTTGTATGAAAATACAGGTTTACGCTTTATAAAAACTAAATAACTTTATTTATACTAAATTATAACTTTTCTTTCAAATATTTCTTAGTTATGTTGGATATTATCACTCACTAGAATACCTAAAATATTTTTGAAGGAAAGAAATGAACAAAATACAACGAGGGATTTCAAAAATCTACTTAAATTATATATTAAGAATTTTCTTCTCTATATTTAAAATTTTCATGCACAATTTTCCATTTCTGATAAATTTTTCTCACTTCCATGCTGCAGCTATTTCTTTAGGGAATCTTTTGAATTTAAATTTGTGCATGTGGGAAATTCTTTTGCGAAATATACAAGACTCAAAGCTGAAAACAACTTTTGCATAAAGATTTGTTTGTAATATGATAAAATTCAGTGTGAGTAATTTACCAGTAAACTTTCCTTTTTTTTTTTTTTTTTTTTTTCCATGCTTGTTTCACAACAAAGGTTTTTTTTTTTCAGAACGCGTTCTTATTTGAGATTGTGTAAGATATTTTCTTTAAAAATATTATATTAATATTATTTTTCGAACAAAAAGACAAAAAACAATTTATAAATGTAAATTTAGTCTATTTCGTCTGCGTCTACTTGTTTCAAGAAAAATTAAACCTTTTCTATCAAAAATGCTTTATTTCAACTTTTTATAAACATTTTTATTATAGACAATTATATATAATTTGTTTTGCCGTAAAATATTTTTTTAAACCTTTATTTTACCGAAAAATTAAATTTAATGTAAATTTACTGAAATAAATATTTGATATTATTTTATTTAAAAATTTTTAAAAAGAAAAAAAAAATGCGTCTACTGACCACAGAAAAAAAAAGAAATACAATACAAAAGAAAAAGAAAAAGAATAAAAAACTAAAGAAAATGTTCTTTCACTAGGATATTTTGAACAAACATCATTAATATATGTTTATCATAACAATCAGAATGTTATTAACCCTGTTATTTATGTAATTAACCATAAAATAATAACTTGTAAGAATATTGTGCCATTAATAATAATTAAAGAAAAATTGATATAAAAAGGATCACTTTATCATTATTCCCTAATTAATAGTGCATGGCTGTCATATATAAGTTATAAAGTTAGATTTTTTTAATTAGTAATAATGGTAATAGATCATGCACATATTTTTAGAAATATGAATGTGTAATAAATACTTTATGATCCATACACTACGTTACGCAATAAACATCATTCACTTCCTCAAATTACAATGAAAAATATATTTATTTCATAAATAAGTATAAATTTATAAAACTTATCTAATGTTGGTACTCTTTTTTAATCAAAATTATAAATACTGATAAAAGCAATTAATACAATATATATATATATATATAATATATATTACAAGCAGGTCTACCCGGCACCGCTTGGTTTGAAGCAGGCTTAAAAAAAAAAAAAAAAAAAAATATTTAAAGAAAGGCAATTTAAAGAAAATTTAAAATTAAATAAAAATTAAATTTTAATAAAATAAAAATATGTATATATACATATATGTATAACAACTTTATGATATTGTGATTGATAGTTTTGTGTAAAATGGATTTGATTTCTAACTAAATGAAGGAGATGGATTACACGAGTTTACAGCTCTATAGAAATTATGAGTAAACAATAATTGAATTTTTTCCTGAAGGAGGATAAACATGGAGATTTTTAAAAGTTTTTACACAGTAACATCTAACATGTGATCAAACGTGAGAAAAATATATCAGCTTGCGGGTGTCGGATTGAAAATAACATCTCTTTTCCATTCCTTCTTGTCTTCTAGACTCTTAGACCATTAAGTACAGTCGGTTGCAAAAGTATCCGAGCACTAGCCTAAAATTCTGATATCAAAAAAGTTCTCTTAAAACTGTTTTGTTAAATAAATCCTTGTCGAATTATGTTCTTAGATTGACTAAGAACATGACTGGACAAGGATTTATTTAATAAAGCAGTATTAAGTGTACATTTTTTAGTCAGGGATTATTGCGTGTGCTCGGGTACTTTTGCTGCCGACTGAATCCTTGCGATTCTTGACTTGTCAACGTTCGTCAGTTTTTTCTCCTCTTCGATCCTCTTCGTGCATCATCTTCCTGACGTTTGATTTGAGCTTTTTGTTTTTGACTTTCTTGTCTTATAGCTTCTGGCGGTTGTTAAAATCCACACTAAGAAAAAAAAAAAATGTACCGACTTCATCTAGAACGGAAAAGTGGTCATTTTCTAAATCCGTAAATTAGAAATATAGCTTTCCAAGCTATCCGTATAAGGTATGCAAATAAGCTAAATAGAGGAAATGATCGAGAATTTCTAATCTATAAATATCTAGATGGTGAAACAATATTCTGAATATTTTGAATCCTTTGTATTGCGAGAGATTCTTGCTTGATTTTCTAGAATGGGATCATAAACCAAGAATATAGTTGCTAAACATACATCTTGTATTCACATTTATTTGCTGATATTTTAAAATAAGTTTGACCTCTATAATATAGATAAACACTAGAATTCTAATAGGGGATTTTTGAACTCGCTTTCAAAATGGACTAGAATTTATAAGGATGACATGGAACTAATTTTACTAGAGCCACAATCTAGATTCTAGATTTCAGTTACAGAAATTTTTCTCAGAGCATGAAATTTACATGTTGCTGTTCGTCCGTTTTTTCTTGCCAAGCCTTATGTCTTTCTATAAGTTTCTAACGCGAAAATTGTGCATGTTTTTATGTTTTTTTCGTCTTTCAACAGTTCTTTTTTTTTAGATTTAGCAAGGCATCGCGCTTTTAACATTTCCCGAGTTTCTTCTTGAATTAACATAAGTTGTAGTTATTGCACAGTTTCATGTTGTTTTTCTCTTTGTAATTTTCTTTGCACTGCAGTTTTTTGTATGCAGAGGAAGCCTTTACATATGAAAGACGATTTTTTTTTAATGCATTACTGTTTTTTTTTTTTTTTCAAGTCATATAATATATATATATATATATATATATATATACTAGCTGACCCGACAAACGTTGTTTTGTCAAATAAATTATTTCTAGAGAATATTTTGCTAGAAAAAAATAACTAACTTATTGTAAGTGCGTAAGGATGTGGTATATAAGTGAAAAAGGTATGGAGCGCTGTGAACGGTGACTGTGAATTCCGATTATAACGTAAAAGACATAATTACCGATATTTTCGCTACTTGCTTCTTGCTACTTGCTACTTTCTACTTGCTACTTGTTATATAAGGCCTCTGCTGAATGTCGAACAGCACAAAATTTTATTTCATACGGCAAATATTTCAATTTATGAGAGAATGTCTGATAGCAACGAATTTCACATGGAAATTCCGTCTTTTTTGAATAAGCTGTAACAATCTGGACCGATTTGATGAAAATTTTTATCAAAAAGTTATTACAATATCTAACATCATTACATGTACATTTATCACAATTCAATCTATCGATGCATGTGAGTATGTGTATAGTATGAGCAAAGTGAAATGTAGAGTTCGTATTAAATAAAAACTCAAACTCGTTTTAATTAAAGGTGAAAAAGTTGAAACTCAATTTATTTTATAACGGGTATATTTTTTTAATCTACAAAAAATTAATTTATCGTAATGCCATTGGATGTACAATATTTTTGGTTAATCCTTGAGGAGTATACACAAACAAATTCGAAGGTTTTCCAATCCTGGAACACGCAACATATAATTGGTCGTGGGAAAAGCACGGATTTTCTAAATCTAAGCCACAAATTGGGACCCCCTTTAGTGACTTTAAATATTTTAAGCCATTTTTGCGATGAATTGAAATGGCTATCTCAATTGTGTAACTAAAGATCTTGGCGAAAAACGTCCAAGCTACTTCGGTGCCAAATTTCAAATTTTGCCAAAGGGATCCGATTCTAAAGGTCTTCCATACAAAAAATAAATAAATAAAATATCAGTGACATACACACGCACAAAATTATGGGACCCCATTGGTGACTTTAAATATTTTAAGCCATTTTTGCAATGTATTGAATGGCTATATCTCAACAGTGGAACTAAAGATCTTGGCGAGAAGCGTCCGAGCTACCTCGGTGCCAAATTTTCCATACAAAAAATAAATAAATAAAATATCAGTGACATACACACGCACAAAGTATGGGATCCCTTTGGTGACTATAAATATTTTAAGCCATTTTTGCGATGAATTGAAATGGCTATCTCAATTGTGGAACTAAAGATTTTGGCGAGAAGCGTCCGAGCTACTTCGGTGCCAAATTTCAAATTTTGCCAAAGGGATCCGATACTAAAGGTGTTCCATTCAAAAAATAAATAAATAAAATATAATAAATTATCTACATAAATAAATTTGTAGGTTATAGCGGTTGTTAATCAACGCGCGTGTAAATTTGATAGAAAATTATATAAAATACTCACTCCAATTCCGCACTAAATTTGCAAAATGTATAGTTTTTATGCACACTTCAAAACTCTTCAAACATTAATTATATCTTGATGTAATATTTCAATTAGGACACAATTTTTTGTATAACAATAATAACACGAAGTTACAAAATATTTTCCTGAATTTGATCGAAGCACCAACTGTCGGGACAAACTGGAATTTTAATAGAATATAAGCAAGCGAAGTGTGACGTCACTGACCGTCAGTGGATGCAAGAAAAATATTTCCTATGTTAATCTCCTATTGAATTTTTTTATAAAAAATTATTAAAAATCGAGGAAAATTATTTCTCGATTTTAATCCCCGTATTTGGGTATAGATATGTGTTAGTTATCGTATGCATGTGTTAGATTGAGTTATTTTGCTCTCAAATTGACAAAATTTTAATTTTAAATTTCAAAACTCTGTCTTTCTTGGCATTTTTTGTATTTGGCGATCAAAAACGTAATACGAAAATATACATGCCAGATGTATATTTTCGTAATATGTATTGTACGAAATTGTTTCACATTATTCATTACTCTCTTAATATAAGTTGTTGAAATAACCATTATTTTTGAAAGAAATTAAATATGTTCGCCAGATGATATGTTGATATTTTTTTCCGCCAGGGATGACAGAGTTTTGAGATTAAAAATTCAAACTTTATCAATTTTACAGCAAAAACAACTCAATCTAACGCATGCACATGATAACTAATACTTATCTATACCCAAATATGGGGATTAAAATCGGGAAATAATTTTCCTCGATTTTTAGTAATTTTTTACAAAAAATCCAATGGGCGATTAACATAGGAAATATTTTTCTTGCATCCACGGACAGCCAGTGACGTCATTACTTCGCTTGCGTATTATTGAATATTCGATACTACGATCGTAGTGCAGTCTGCCGGATCCAATGTGAAACATTCCAAAATCAACAACAATTTATAAGTGATAAATTAATTAAATAAACATTTTAAATTGGACTGAATTGTAAATCTAAACCATTCTCGAATCCACCTGAAGACACGCAAAAAATTTCATTAAACTCAGTCCAGCCGTTTAGGAGGAGTTCAGTGACATACACACGCACAAAAGAAATATGTATATAAAGATAAATACAAAGGCACAGCTTTAGTATAGACCTCCCCCCCCCTTGTCGACTTTAAATATTTTTGGTCATTTTTGCGATGAATTAACATTGCTATCTCAATTGCGTAACTGACGATCTTGGTGAGAAACGTCCGTACTACTTCGTTGCTAAATTTCAAATTTTTCCAAACTAAAGCTGTTCCATACAAAAAAAAAAAAAAAAAAAAAAAGAAAAAAAGAAAAACTGTTTCATGATATATAGAAAATAAAAATAAAAAATTCTAATAAATTCGAAATTATTACTATTTACAATTAAGGTGAAAGCATAAAAGAACCTTTATAAGTTACATATAAAGTATCAATTAAAACGAAAAATTTTGTTTTACTGTAGAAAAGAAAAGTACTACTAAATTAAATAAAAATTTTAAGCTAATACCAAGTATCTCTATGAAAATATTTATTTACTCGCGAATATTTTTATAGTATATTATTATTTTTTTTTCTAATTTTATTTATCACGCGAAATTAAAAATATTTTATTTCCGGAAAAAAAAAAAAAATAAATAAATAAATAAACGTGAATTTTGTTTATTTTGGCATCAAATATATTTTTCTTTTCAATCATTTTAAAGTTAAAATGGAGTTTTTATTTAATATCTTTTGATCCAATTATCCGATTGAACTGAATTGTAAATCTAAACCATTCTCGAATCCACCTGAAGACACACAAAAAAATTCATTAAACTCGGTCCAGCCGCTTAGGAAGAGTTCAGTGACATACACACGCACAAAAGAAATATATATGTAAAGATATATAGAGAGAGAGAGATATCAAAACGTGAGTTTTTATATGGCTGTTGAGTTAAATATAAAAAAAAATTTAATGTTGAAATTGGGATAGAGAATTTTAGGGACTAAAAAAGAGCAATAAAACAATTCAATAAATGTACTGTCTCAATAAAATTGAAATTCTAAAGATTTAAATTAATGTGAGAACTTAAACGAATAAACCACCGATAAACAATAAATTTAAATAAAAAAAAAAAAAAAAAAAAAAAATACGTGTTTTGTTTTAATGAGACTGAAATAAACTTTTATCAATGTATACATATATTTCTTTTTCTTTCATGTATAATTAAATAAATTTTACCAAACTTATAAATGGATTTAAATTTTGATAAAGTATCATATCAGTTTTATTAATCAACTGCAAATAAATTTAAAAAAAAAAAAAAAAAAAGAGAGAGAGAGAGGGGTTTTTTTAATATTTAAAATGGGGTTTGCACATTACATCTTTTGAACCAATTATCCGATTGAACTAAAAACACAGCACGAGGAATATTATGTAATGATTAATATGTGTACCAATTTATGTAGTGATCGATTGAGCAGTGCAGCATTGTACATTGGCGCTCACTTTATTGAGCTGTACAGCATTTTTTCCCCCAAAATCTCCAGACAGATTGACGTTGACAAGCTTATAGTTATATGTAGATATATTTAAATATTTAAATATTTGAATTAACATAATTTAAAAAGCTTTATTGGCTATATTCTACAAATACTTCACAATTAGTTATGATGTTTTATAGTAAAAGCAAGAGTATTGTAAAATACAACATATGATTTCAACATTGCGTTATCATTGTGCAAGAGAGTTATTAGCTAATTATTCTTGTATTATTTTAGATAACATCTTTTGTATATTTATATTTATTCGGGTAATCAGTATTTTAATGATATTCACCAAATTCATTTTATAAGTATTTTAAAATTTCATATGATGAATCTTAATAAAAGTAAAAATATTGAAAAATAAGACATATAGTTTCGACAGTGCGTTATCTTTAAAAGTATAATTACATATTTATTCTTCTCAAAGTATTATTTTAGATAACATCTTTTGTTTACGAAAGTTTCAGATGTGTAATAACTATTTCATTACATGCAAAATAAAATTCGTAAACACTCAAAACAGGTAGTTTTAATGTACTGTTACGATGATTTCGAAACGCCCATTATTACTGTTTCTATTTTAAATTCTTGCAAAATTTATATGATGTTTTCAAATATCAGCGTATTTCTGCTTAATGACGCTTTGGTTTCATGCTTATCAGGTAAATGTATGTTATTTACAATGAGAATATAACATTTGTTATGCTTAACTTTAACGACTGATAAAGAGATCTTTCGAAAGAGAAATGTAATATTTAAATATTCTATAACGTATTCCAGTTTGAAATTGCTGACAATAATTTGTGCTGTCATATTTCTCCGAGCGAATATGTAGATATTTTTAAAAAATGTACTCAATTTTAACGAATATATACATATATATATATATACTAATGGTATAAATATTAAAATATCATAATATTTCAACTGACTAAAACCGACTCCAAAAAGCAACTACTATTCAAACAACTAAAAAAAAAAAAAAAAAAATAGTATTATATGTAACTGTAAATTGCGCCTAAAAGTATAAAATAATTTCCTTCGCCAAACAACCTATAACACTACAATTAATCATAACTTTTGAAGTCGGCGCAAAATTAAGTAAAATTTAATTAGTTTTTAAAGGTTTGTTTTTAGATCGGTAGCAACAAATGCTGTTGTCTCGAATGATCCATTTCCATGTTTCCTTTATTATTTTATCACTGTATACAATTGGTCCATTAGTAGCATCTACATAGAACAGTTAACATTCTTCATAATGCGGTATTTATGTTTCTACGAAGTCAGAGTTTCCTTTGCAAATTTGGTATAACTTTGATAACTATCAACTTTGGTGGCTTTTGGATTTGGTGATCAAAACGTAATGCAAAAATATACACGCAAGATGTCCATTTCCATAATATGTATTGTACGAAGTATTGTTTCATATTTTTGATTGCTCTCTTAATATACCTTATCAAAATAATAATGATATCCCAAAGAAATTAAATATGTTTACCAGATAATTTTGCGATTTTTCTTTCACCAAGGACGTCAGATACCAGCATCTTCGCCAACTTTTGCTGCTTACGAAATCTTATTTGTTTTCTTGAATCAAAGTAGTTTTCGGCTGCGTTTTGCAGGTGACAATGTAAGATGTGTATTTTGAATAGGATTTGATTTTTGTATTGAATAAAGGAATCAATTTTTATTCAATTTTGCGCCAACTTCAAAAGTTATGATTAATTGTAGTGTTATAGGTTGTTTGGCGAAGGAAATTATTTTATACTTTTAGGCGCAATTTACAGTTTTATATAGTACCTTTTTTTTTTTTTTTTTTTTTTAGTTGTTTGAATAGTAGTTGCTTTTTGGAGTCGGTTCTATTTTTTTACAAAACGATTTTATTTTTCTCTTTTCAGTGAAAACTTATTCATACAGCAGAACATCAGAAGACGTTCGACGACAGTTTTACAAATCACAACTTCCAAGAAAAAAAAGTGACATAACTCAAAAAATGGTTTATGTCACTGAAAAATACATGAAATGCACCCAATGTGAACAAAAAAGTTACATCTCCATCTACAAAGTTATCCACAAGAGAGACAGTTATGCCATTTTTATTCTAGTCAAGTTATTTTTAAGTTGATTTTCCTCAAATGCTGCATTTTTAAGTTGTGTCACTTTTCTTGCCTTTATCGAATATGAGCAAAAAATTATCTATTGCATGAACATACGTTAAATTAAAATGTCTTTAGAACGGATACGCTGTATTCGTAACTAAAAATTCTGTTAGGCATATATATTGAACTATACAGTGAATACGTGTCACCCGCTGCGCTGAAAATTGCGTAGCGTAAAGTTCAAACAAAAAGCAAAATATGCATTGCAGCTGACGGACAGAAGTTTCAACATCGATACTTACATACTGCTTTTACTAGTGTAGCTGCATGCGTTCAGCAGTTATAGTGAGAACAGACTTTTGTGAATATCCTGTAATTTGTTTATATCTCAATGAAATCGTAATGAAACCTATTTCAGGCCAAGATCATTACGACAACAAAAAAGTATTAAAATTAAATTATCTGTTACGAAGTTATAAGGTAACAACAACAACAACAATGAGAAACATGGTTTGTATTGAGAACCTCTTCCTTTATGAAGTCGGTTTAAAACGTCTATGCGTTAATCGATGTGACCGCTTACAATAACCATACTTTGAATTTTCCATAGCATAAATGTCACCCGCTACGCTACAACATATGCGATGTCATTCAAGTGTGCACAAAATAGGAAATTGTGAACAAACAAATGCACGTTTTAAGCGTTCTGTTTTTAGCATTAATGTCTAAACTGTCTTTTTGTACTAAATCGATGATGCTCTGCAATTTTATAATTCACTTTTTCCCCTGTCTTGAACCGTTTCCGAGATAGGAACGCTAACTCCACCGTTTTCCACCAGGTGGCGCTGTAGGCGGATGTATCGCTTTCCACATATCCACTTTACTATACCTACATACCATTTTTATGACTATAGCTGCAGCTGTTCAGCAGTTAAAAGAGTTGGTACTGACTTTTTTTGGCACCCTGTATTTTCTTTTGATCGTAAATATATTACAATGGGACCTAATTAAGACCAAGACATTTATAATAAAACAAAAAGTATCAAAATCTGATCATCCGTTTAGAAGTTATGAGCTTTGTATTGAGAACTTCCTCCTTTTTGAAGTCGGTTAATTAGAGCACCTCTTACGAAGTTATAAGCTTACAAACACCAACAACAACACATAGCTCGAATTAAGAACACCCTCCTTTCTGAAGTTGGTTGAAAACGACTTTGCGCTAATCGATGTGACCGCTTACAGTTACAGTACTTTAAACCACAGAGTATACGTGTCACCCGCTACGCTGAGAAGTGTGCAACGTAGTTCAAGTGTGCACAGTGTAGGAAATTGCGAACAAATAACTGCACGTTTTAAGGGTTCTATTTTTAGCAATAATGTCTAAAAACTGTCTTTTCGTAGTAAATCGATGATGCTCTATAACTACGTAATTAACTTTTCTCCCATCTTGAACCGTTTTTGAGATAGGAGGGCTAATTTCACTGTTTTTCACCAGATGGCACTTTATTTTCTTTAGATTGTAAAGATATTACAATGGAACCTACTTCAGACCAAGATCTTTACAACAAAACAAAAAGTATCAAGTAACCGTATTTTGAACTATATAGCGTACAGCCGGAAACAAAAGTGTCCGAACACTAGCAAAAATTTCTATGTAAAAAAGTACACTTCATGCGGTTTTGTTAACTAAACCCTTATCGAATCATGTTCTTACACTGACTAAGAACAGGATTCAACAAGGATTTATTTCACAAAACCTCATGAAGTGTACTTTTTTTACATAGGAATTTTTGATAGTGTTCGGATACTTCTGTTACCGACTGTATGTCTCACCAGCTACGCTACAACGTGTGCAATGTAGTTCAAGTGTGTATAGTGTAAGTAATTGAGAACAAACAAATGCACGTTTTTAGCATTGTATTTTTAGCATCAATGTCTAAACTATCTTTTCGTACTAAATCGATGATACACTGCAATTTTATAATTCACTTTTCCCCCCTGTTTTGAACCGTTTCCGAGATAGGAACACTAGCATGAATGTCTAAACAATCTTTTTGTACTAAATCGATGATACTCTTCAACTTTGTAATTCAATTTTTTCTCTAGAACCGTTTTCGAGATAGGAACACTAACTCCTCTATTTTCCACCAGGTGGCGCTGCAAGCGGTTTAACCTTGTACTGCATGGCCACTTTGCTATACTTACATACAATTTATATCCCTATAGCTGCAGCCGTTTAGCAGTTAAAAGAGTTGGAACTGATTTTTTTGTGCACCCTGTATTCTCTTAAGATCGTAAAGAAATTACAATGGGACCTATTTCAGACCAAGTCCTTTTCAACAAAACAAAAAGTATCATAATCGGAGCATCCGTTCAGAAGTTATGAGCTAACAAACATAAAAAAAACATACGGTTTGAATTAAGAACCTTCCTTCTTTTTTGAAGTCGGTTAAAAAAGTGAAAAATAGTAATGCATAAAAGTAAAACAATTAAAGTTAAAAATTAATAGAAAGAAATCTATTTCAGACTCTTATGACATTGACCATTTAATTACATTTCTTATATTTCCATGAATTTTATTTATACAAAAAATTTTATTTGTCTTAGTTTGTTATATATATATATATATATATATCAATAAAATAAACGTAAAATTTTGCTGACAGACACATTATTAGCTCAAAATAGGAGGTTGCTTTGAGCTTTTTTTTCAGAAAGGACGGGGTTCAACAAATATTAAAATTATTTAGCATTTTAATATAATATTATACACTAAAAAAAAAAAAAATTAAAATTACTGAAAATTATAATCTAAGTATTTTGAAATGCTGATTTGCTTGTTAAAAGGAAATTTCGGCTTTTTTTTATGTACAACGCCTCTTATATATTTTCTTATATAAGACAGACTAATGAAAATACTAAGAATTAACATAATAATAGTTTAAAAGAAAATTTAAAAAATAATCCAGAAAACTCTATATTAACCCCTTAACTACTGAGTAAAACTTATGAGATTCACTTCCCAGTGCCATCGTCTTTTACACAAGCGTGAGTACTTACGCTTTCACTGTTTCAGAAACCTTTCAGATTCCTCCCACCCACCCCTTCTCTGAAGTAAGTAAATCCATTGAAGTAAGTAAATCCAAAAGTCATTTTATTGCATTTGAAAGCAGTGGGACTAGTTTTATTGGTAGCAGCACAATACAAAGAAAAGTCGTGTATATACGTCCGGGCAGTTAACGCATCGGCTTAGCGAGACGAATATACTCTACAAAAAAAAAAAAAAAAAAAATACGAAGCGCCAAGAAAGGGAATGCAAACTGGACACAAATTGACATGCGTACAGGTTTCGATAGTAAATGCAATTGTCTGCCATCGAAAGAGCATACGACTAAGCAGCGCATTTTAACTGCTAAATTGGAGAATATTAAAAATGAGAAATTTTGATTCCAGGTTATAAATTCTTAGAGAATTTTATTCCGTCTACTCAGAAAGACAGTAACTATGCCTCTCATACAGGTGCGGAAGCAATATGCGCAGGTATCAGCATTTGAGAGAGGTGTGTAGTCGTGCTCAAAGAAGAAAGTTGGTCTAATTTGCGAATTGTTTGACAATTGGATAGGGGCGATGCCACTAATAGATTATATTAACAGGCATGTGTGAACCATGGCCGAACACAGAGTCAGGGAGGAAGCGGTCGGCCTAGAGAGAGGATAGAACAGGAGAACCATTCAATCATCAGAGCGGTACACAAAGCACCAATTCATCATTAGCATCGTACTTTAGTGACTTCAATGACCATTAATAGGCGACTCGGAGAAATGGGGTTGAGTTTATGGAGCCTCTTGTGCTGACTGATATTAAACTCTGTATTCCGATTAGCACATTTGAAGTAATATCTGGATCGTTTGAATAGGAATGTCGCTCAATGGAGTAGAATTGTCTTCAGTGATGAGTTCCACTGCGATTTGAGCCTCGTTGACCAGCGAAGATGCGTCTGGAGACGCCCCGGATAAAGGGTTTTCCAATCTGACTGTCTCTAGCCATGCGGTACGACAACCAAGAATGATGGTCTGAGATGTCATTTCGTTTCATAGCAGTACTCCTTTGGTTGTCATCCTGGCATTTCTACAGAACAGCAGTACGTCGATGACATTTTACATCCCATTGTGTTTTCCTAGATATCACGCAATCATGATCTTATATTTCAGCATGATAATACCCGTCCGCGCACAGAGATAGTTTCTACTGCTTCTTTTCTTCCTTGTTCAACGTTATTTCGTCCAGAAAATTCGCTAGATGTCTCTCCCACCGACGACGTTTGGAGCGTCATGAAAAGAGTTCTTCAACTAGCTCCGGATTTTGCCAATCTAACGCACCAATTGGACAGAATTTGGCACGGCATCTTGCAGGAGCACATCTTCCAACTCTTTCAATTAATACTAATCCGAATAACTGATTACATAAGGGTCAGAAATGGACCAATGCGTTATTGACTTGTTTACTTTGCGAGGCCCTTTCTCTTGATTAAATCATCCAAACTTTCTGAAACTGTAATCAATTATTTTTCTCCACGTGTGCATCACATCTGCCAATTGTCCTCTCATTCGGATAGCTCCTTCTTGGTTAGTCTTATATATATATATATATATATATATATATATAGAGAGAGAGAGAGAGAGAGAGAGTGTGTATATAGATCCGGGGCAGTTAAGGGGTTAAAATGAAACCTGAAAAGTTTTGCGGCATATTGCGTAGATGATTCGTATCGAAAAATAAATCAACTAAAACAATACTTTTTTAAAAATTAACTAATTATGTACAATGTAGTATTTGAATCGCATATAAAATACATATTTTTTTAAGTTATGGAAAAATTGTAACCTTCAGGTTTAGTTTGGTTTAATGGTTATCCCTCTGCAGATAGTTTTGTCATATTAAAGCTCGTTATACTTAGACCTACAGATTAACGTGATTTTATACCACTTAAAAAAAAAAAAAAAAATCTGAAATTTCATTCGAATTCGGTATCTGGCAATTAAAATCTCATATTAAGATGATCTACACTGTGTAAACATAAGTACTTTGACACTTTCAATTTAAGGCTTTTTTCGAATAACTAAAGAAAAAATCTGGAGTGACTCCACTTTCTGAGCATTTAACTTTTACACGCCACATTCAGATCCGGGTGTAATTTAAATTAGTTTTTTACATATTTTGCCTTCTAATGCTTTAGTTTAAAGAACTCGATCATTAAAATGTGTAAAAGAAAAATTGTAACATAATTTAAGATTACCATTTTTAATATTATTAATTTAATATTATTAATTTAATGTTATTATATTTTAATGTTATTATATTTTATTTTATTTTAATAATGTAAGCTATTTTAAACATGCCAGCCCA
This sequence comes from Salticus scenicus, assembly GCA_963930645.1. Taxonomy (NCBI): domain Eukaryota; kingdom Metazoa; phylum Arthropoda; class Arachnida; order Araneae; family Salticidae; genus Salticus; species Salticus scenicus. The sequence goes on along the minus strand of OZ005654.1, from coordinate 27,856,718 downwards.
TTTTTAGAAGCATTTTCTTATTTTACTAAATTATGTGAATTTTTAAACTGTGAGGTAAAAGGAAAAATGATCATAACAACAAATTTTCGTTGTGTCCCTGTAAAAATCTATAAGTGCTAGACTCGCAGAAATCCATAAAGTTCGAGCAACGATGACCTATAGTACGTGTATAAATTTACAGCTCAATTGAATAAGGCGTTTAGACGCTATCGCAGTTTTAAAAATTTGGGCCCATATAGACCATAATGATAAATAATTTTTCTTTGTGCCCCTGTAAAAAAGTGTATAAACGCTAGATTCACCAAATTTTGGACAGTTCGTGCGACTGTGACTCATAGTACGCGTATGCATTTTTAGCTCAGTCAAATAAGGCATTTAGACGCAATCGCACTTTAAAAATTTGGGCCCATAGACCATAAAGATAAAGAGTTTTTCTTTGTGTCCCTGTAAAAAAAAAAAAAAAAAAAGAAAAGAAAAAAAAAAGAAAGAAAGAAAGAAAGAAAAGTGCTAGATTCTTCAAAATCAATAGGGTCCATGCTATGGTGACTTGCAACATACGTATCAACTTTAAACTCATTCGAAAAAAGCATTTAGATGATATCATGTTTACTCACGTACATACACACATACATGCATACATCATCGTAAAAAAAATAAATATGAATTCAGTGGGCTTCAAAACGTGTAGAAACACCAAAATTTCAAATTCGGGTTTTTGATGTGATTACAATACTTTCCTCACTATAATGTTCGGAAAGTAAAAATTGATAAATACTCTTGGAAAACCAGATGTTTAATATTATTTAATATTATGTTTAATATTCTGTTTAATATATGTGTAATATTTTTATACCGCATATACACCAGTCGATGTTTAGTCTCGTAGGCAAGATGAGTACTACGAACAAATTAAAGAAACTAATGTTTGAAATTATAACGCAAAACACATTCTTTTAAACACATTTTAGCTGTAACATGTGATTATGATGTGTCGTTAATTATTTATTTTTATTTGCATGAGTAGCATTTAAATATTCATTACAAAATTTTGTTTTTCTCAGAACATTGAAAATTTTTATACTAATTTTATAAAAATTTAACTTTCTTTGCCGGCTTCGCTGGTCACTATATGTCAATGAATATTTTTTATGATAAGTCTCTTTTTTTTTTTAATTCCTAAATATATTAATAAGGGTTACATACAAACGGAACGCTTGCAACTTCGATGACGTAAATTTTGCAAGTTTTTTGCAAATACAGTCGGCAGCAAAAGTATCCGAGCACTAGCTAAAATTCCTATGTAAAAAAAGTACACTTAATGGAATTTTGTTAAATAAATCCTTGTCGAATCCTGTTTTTAGTCAGTCTAAGAACATGATTCGACAAGGATTTATTTAACAAAACAGTGTTATGTGTGCTTTTTGTTATATAAGAATTTTTGCTATTACTCGGATACTTTTGCATTGACTGTAGTCATACATTTGGAACGCTTGCGAACGGCTTTGCAACCGGAAGTGTTTCATTTGTATGCACCCCTAAGTCTCAAATATTTGAACAGTTATCGTTTGCTACAAATGAATTACCTAAAAAATAATTCATTTGTAAAACATAACTCTCAAATGGCAACACTCTTAAAAAAGAAAATTGTTATTCTAAGAGAAGAGCTTCTATTTCGTATTCATACAAATAAAATATTTACGTGTAACAATGAAAAGCCTTCTCAAAGATTTGTTTTAAAAGTGACATTTTTTAGGAAGAAAGTCTATTTTCAGAACAATTTTTTTTTTCTAAATTGGGCTCTAGATAATGTACAAATTTCTCACTTTTAAGTGAGAAAATGAAAATATTATAATAGATTTTCGCAGTCTCCCTCTCTAATGGGAACCCTGACAAAATATTAAACATTATTCAGTATGTTTTGAGGTTATTCCTGAATCTCAGAGAACCATTATCGTGTTCCAGAAAGCCTTTTCAGCCATGATATGGAGCGGGGTTTGCTATGCTGGCAAAATGAAACCCCCTTTTTGGTGAAAATGGTATAAAAATAAATAGTAATTATTATTTTAATAAAATTTTGCCAGATGTAAAACAAAAAGCTCTCAAGTCATTATGGAATACTGGTTGTAATTTTCAACAGGACTCAGCGCCTTCAAATTCGGCAAATATAACTCAAAAATAGTGGCAGCAGAACTTTCTTGATGTTATTTGGAATTTGAAATGGCTCCCATTGTCCCTCGATATAAATCGATTGGACTGTAGCATATGGGGTGAATTAGAGAACAAGGTTAAATCAAAACAATACAAAAGTGTTGAGTCTCTAAAGGCAGACATTATTAAAGAATGGGGCAGTCTCATAATGAATCACATGCGTGCTGCAGTAGATACCTATGCAAAAGGGAATTCGCCTTTGTATCTCAAAACTGGCAACGAATTTGAATAGAAATCACATACACCAATATAATAATCTATATAATATTTCTCTAACGTGGACCCGTTTCAATTATTTTTTTGTCGAAACGATACGATACGCGAGGATAAAAAAATAATATTTATACACGAACAATATTTAAGCACGCGGACTTAGCTCAATGGACTAATAAGAAAAAATGACATTTGTCTGATGAGATTATTTTACGAAAAAAATGTATTTTTAACTGTTGTTTCTTCAGAATCTTTGCAAGCATCATTTTAAATCTAGCAATATTTTAAAGATATAAACAGAATATGAACTTTTGTGTCATAAATTGACTAAAAAACAAAATAATAAAAAATATAATCAAAATGGGAATTATTTTATTTTATTTTATTCTATTTATTTATTTATTTGAAAGAAAAAATACCAAAATTAATGAAAAGTCATCTCCAACATGACGAAAAAAATTTAAAAGGCGTCGTGAGAGTCCTCTATTAAATTTGTACTGCCTGTGGAAGTATCAAAATTGTCTCGTGAACCATGAATGTTATTTGGAAACCTTTCTTTGAATGACTTTGTATTCACTATTGTACAATATTAATTTGGTTTCATTAATAATTTGGTTTCTGGTAAATTAAAATTTTAAGCAGGTGGTCAAATTGGTATAACATTTATGAGTTTCAAATTTTAAAGGTTAATAAGAAAAGAAATAAAATGCGAATATTTCGCACGGGTTTGCTAGCACTGTATATATGTTCCAATAAATACTTGATATCTTTTTCTCTCTCTACTATTTTATCTTTATAAAATAATTAAATAAAATTTAGTTTAGGAATTTATGGGCCAACCTATATATATATATATATATATATATATATCGCTTCCATAGTCACACATCCCTTAGAATAGAGTTACTATTAAACAACTAAGTCTTCTTAACTATTGGAATAAAAATTTTCAACTCTTAAACATGCCCCTTCTCCTCTCCAAAAATTCTGCTTGACAAATGCAGTTTTGTTTTTTTCCACATAGAATAAAATTTTGTGGAATGAATAAAACAATGCTATATATAATTCAGAAACAATATTTTGCCCTTACAGTTCTTAACCTATAATCGCATTAGTTGGCCTCGTTACATAAACACGTGAAAGTACTTTTGGTATGCCTGTGGTTACAATGACATTTAGAAATGATAATTCGATAACCTTTTGACCCCTTGCACTTCCTTCTTTGCAGTTATATTGAAAGTTGCGAAGTATTCCAAAGATTTACCTAGTTTTAATGGTTAGATCAAAATTATCCCGCAAGGTGGATATACAACTTGATGTTCTTCAATTTCCGATAATAACTAATTCGATACAACTTTTTTAAACGTGTGAATTCCCTTTTTCAAATCCCTTTTCTTTATTTTCTTTATTTCTGTCTGTCTTTATTCTTTTGTCATACATAATTACTAGAGTATGTAATAGCAAATAAATAAATCAGACTTAAAATGATCTTTCTGTATTTATATATAAATCTTCATATGCTTGTTGTGACCAGAGTTAGACAATCTTGGGATTGTGTCTGCAGGTCGGTGTATAGCAAATTCCGGAGCTAAAATACCACTTGTTCCACCTTTTTGTTTTTCACTGTTTCACATTATGGTCATTTCAAAATTAGAAAGGCTTTTCTGATATAACCTGTACCTTATTTGTGAAAGAATCCTTCACACTAAAAATTCCTTGTAGACGGCTAATGTATATGTTTAGATACAAGAACGGAAGACAAACTGTCTTTCACTATACATACATTTGTTTATAATCTAAATCTGACCTGAAAAGAGTGATTAAAATCTCAAACATCTATTAATAACAGTTCAAATAACCTTATTTATTTTTAACCATTTTTCATTATATTTTTAAATCCCTTTTTCTTTATTTTATTTTATTTTCTTTCTTTCTTTCGTTATTCTTTTGTCATAAATAACTCCTAGAATATATAAAAGCAAAATAAATAAATAATGAGATAGTAATTGAATTAAAAAGTGGTTTTTAAATTTAATTTTAAAGATTTTGGCTCCTATTTTGTGTCGCAAATAATGCAAATGACTTTCATTAAATTCGTTAAATTAAATAAAGTTTCTTTTTCTTTATTTTGCCCGTGTAATTTAATATGTCATGTTTATAAAAAAAAAAAAAAAAATCTTGCATAAACTCATAATGAAACATTTAAATAAGTAAATATAAATCTAACGTTAATACATTATTAATGAAAGCTCTTAATCACATATTTTATCTTTTAAAAGGCAAATTAAATCTCCATTTTCATTCTTCTATAAGAAAAAAAAAAAAAAGACATTACGTACTACGATTTAATTGATTAATTTCATTTACTTGATGACGTTTAATATTAAATTTCATATTTGTAGCTAGTTTTCTTTCCTTTAATGTATATTTACGCAGCTGTCTTTATTTATTAAGTATTAAAGAAGAATTAATAATTTTTTCTAAGAAATGACTTAAGTAGAAAAAGGACTTGATTTATGTGTTTAAGTGAATATTAAATATTTGAAGACAGATATTTTATAATTATTTTGGTTTTAGTGTTTATTTCTGTTTACTTAACAAAATAATTTACGGTATAATTTATAACACTGGAGAAGTTTTAATTTTTAAACGAAGAAGATATCTGATTAAAAATCAGTCAGGATTTTTGTTTGAAAAAAATAATAGATTTAAATAAATACTTTTAAATTTTAAATTTTCTGGGTTTATTCAAATACTTTGTTTTGCACTTTATTTACTTTATATAAAAGACCATATTAAAAATAATACACCCTGTGATTATTCATTAAAATCTATTTATTAAACTTTATTTAATAATACACCAAAAACGACAGGTTTTTAAAAAAAGTATCCCTTATTAATGTTTTGCCATTATTTCCTACAATTGCCTTTAACAGAATACCTAATGTTTTATGCATGTTCACACTTTATACCTATTGTTTTATGCCTGACAAATATTGGATTGTTAGGGTTAGATGACGTTTCTTATATATATATATATATATATATATAATTATTATTATTATTATTTTTTACTTCTGAATTTTGTTGAAGGGGAATTTATTATTTTTGCTTTTTAGCTATGGACTGGTATGTAATGTATATATATATATATTATATATTATATTTTTTCCCTTACCTAGAAGTGATAATTGCTAATTGTGACAACAAGTTTATCGTGTATTGTAATTAATATTTGAGTTAGTATTTATACTAATATTTCATGTACATATATATTTTTTATCCCAGATTTATTCCTATTGTTTGTTTTGAAATTATAAATAAATAAATTTTACTTTATATTTATTTTATTTTTGTAAATCAATAAAATTTCTATCAAGTGTAAAATACCATACCAATAATGGTAATTTTCTTCTTGATACTCACACAACATTCTTTTACCCAGCGATTCGACACTATAAAAACAGATTGCAGATTAAAGACTAAAATAACAACTACCCTAATAAATTGAAATGACTTAAAACAGAAAAATGACTTCATTTATGTATTTCAATGAATATTAAATATTAGAAGAAAGATATTTTATATTAGAAAATATTAGAAAGACATTTTTATTTATATGTTTAAGTAAATATTATAAACAGCTGGATATATATATATATATATATATATTTATTTATTTAGATAGATAGATACACCTTAAAACATTCAAAATAGGCTTAAGAAGAGTTTTATTTAATATAGAATTCGAGTGAGGTGCTTACTGCCCATAATTATCCCGTTTAGATAACATACTTACATGTATGCAGAGTTTAAGCCTATTATTAAATTTAAAAGATTATTTCAAATTATTCACACAAATTTTACACGCACCAATCGTTAAAACTTATCAATCCTAATCGTTTAAACTTATCAATCCAATCTGATGCAAACTTCAAATATTAACATTTTAATAGCTTGCTTTTATTTATTTTTAACCCTTTCAGGGGCAGTGGTATATATTTTATACCACCTAATTTCAGTTCTTAACGTCAAAAATTCATCCCAGGAGTTTTTACCTTATGCGAAAATATTAATTTATTACTTTTCTTTTAATCCTGTTTTCAAACTGTGGTGGCACTTGATTTTAAAAGAAAGGAAATTCATTGCTCCTGAAAGGATTAAGTTACGCCAAAAATAGACATACAAAAAACATCAGCCGTTAAAACTTAACATTAGTGTTCAGGGGACCTCGAAATGCGTAATTTTGTAAAAACACTAGCCCTGAAAATTTAACTTCAAAAAATATTTTATTTACTGTATGAGTAAGAAGAAGTAATTTTCTTTCCAAAACAGTTTTTTTTTTTTTTTTTTTTTTTTTTGGTACAGGTTAAGGGGGAACAACACAGTAGAAGCTTTGTAAAATACATTTTTTTAAAATGAATTTTGCAATGATTGAGATAAATAAAACATTATATATTTTTTTTGTCTTATTCTACTTACCTTAATCTTCATTTTAAAATGTAAAAATTACAAAAATCAAAAAAGATATTTTTAATATAACACAATCTTTGAAACTGTGTTTTGCAATTATCGATAATTGGCTGTATGCATAACTTGAGTAAAAAGAATGCGAAACTGAATCTGTTTAGATTTTTTTAAACTATATAAATATAGTTTTCGTTGCACGTAGGTTTTTTTTGAAAATTTGAATTTTTCACAAAATGGCGAAGTGTTTAAAAAAAACTCAAAAAATATTCAAAAAAAGGAGTACATATTCTTGGATTACTGAAAAACTATAAATCAAATCAAAAAACCCCTACGTGCAACGAAAACTAAACGTACTGTGAACACGGTGTCAAAATTTGAAGCAAATCGGTAAAAAATTACAGTAGTTAGAGCGACAGCCGTTTTGAAAAACTTGGTTTCGAGTAAAACACGTTTAAAGTTTTATGAAAAATCATTCGTTTATAATTTATAAAATGCTTACAATACTACAATGCATCTATACCAGGTCCATAAGATGTTTCTTCTTCATTATTTTTAGCAGTCTCACGTGCTATTTCAGCGATTTTTCTAGATTTTCTACCCTCCTGTGATGCCTCATATGCTTTTAGAGTAGCAGCCGAAATTCTCTCGCTCGTACATGTTGAAGCGCGTCACGAGTCGCATGACGCGCTTTACGTATTACGCTCTAACTTCTACATTTTAACGAAAATCAATTTAATATTTTGGCGTTATAATCTTAAAAGTATAAGCTATCAAAAAATACAATAAATTTTTTTTCATTTTTCGAAAATTTTACTGTGTTGTTCCCCCTTAAAATGCAGAAAAGCGCTTCACTAATTACATTTTACGGAGAAGAATGTTTTCGTTTAAGTATTGGTAGCCATTTATGTAGTCTATAAAGTGTATACGTCCACACCACACTGTACTTAAAAATTGTCCTTAAAAATTGTTCAAGATTAATAACACGTAGCACAATCGTAAATACAGTTCCAGCAACTTCGAAGTATAGTCCAACTATATTTCATTACATTTGTTTAACCCTGTAAACGAACAGTGAAGGATTTTGATACAATATTCTGCACGAAACAAGCTTTAATACATATAAAAATATATGTTCCTTTAATTTTGTTCTGTGAAGCCTGCCAATGCTAAATTGTAAATACCAGAAATTTTAAACATAGTCATAATGTATTTGAATTCTCTATGATATTATATAAGTGAAAGTAAAATGTAATGGAAAAGAAGAGAGTGAAAGATAAAGGATAAAATATACATATGGCTGAATATCACATAAATGTGCATTTTAGTGTTTCAGGTCTTTATTATTAATTTTAAGCAAATAAATTGTAAAATTTTATTATTATTATTTAGAAGTACCTTTTTAAAAAAGCATCAAATCATAAAATGTGAGTTTATAGCAATTTCAGTATTTTTTAGAAAATTTTAAACCTTATAATCGTCATTTTCGTGACTGTCTCCAAGACCAAATGTTTACATACAAAGTATGTTTTTTAATAAAAAAAAAATAAAATGATAATTATAATAATTGTTAATTCTTGTAAAAAAAACTATTTGTTTTCAAAGGAAATTTTTTTTTCTTTTTAATTACGTTAATTTTCATGCATACACAATTAAAATGCTTGTATGCAAGTCTGGACGTCATTTTCGTGACACATGAAAATAACTTCATATATCATCAAGGGATGGTGCCACCATTCACTTTTTTTAAAGTTTAAGATCAGAAATCAACATAGACGATATGTGGGGGAAAAAATCTCAAGAAAATTGAAAACAGGTAAGAGTTAACATTATTTTTATTGTTTACCTGCTGTGCGTACTTTTATTGCTTGTCATTTTCGAGATGCATAAAAAATAAAAAAATATTATTATAAAATTTAGAACAAAGTTTTATTTTAATATAGAATGACGACCAGAAGAAGAAAATGTGACGATATCGGCTTAGTGAAAGCATGTTTTTTAGTACAGAACGAATTATTGACGATTTGTCATTTTCGTGACGGTCATTTTTGTGACGTCACAAAAATGACATTTGTTGCAGATTTACTATTTTGTAAGCCCCGGATTTAAATAATTTTTTATTTTGAATTAAAAGATTTGTTGGTGTAGGATAAGCTTTATATTTAAATATTTAAAGTACTTTCCGGTATCCAGGTAAATATAAAAAAATTACATACGACATTAATATTAAGATACAATTAAAAAAGCAAACTTTTATTTATTTATTTAATTTTATTTATTTATTTATTTATTTATTTATTTTTTGCCCCCTTTAAGGTGTCATTGAGAATGTTACTCAAAATATTTTACTTGTGTCATTTATGGCAAGATGCAGAAAAAATAATTTGCATGGCCTGACAAAGAGGATGTCCATGAAATTCAAGTGCCACATATTCTGTGCAAAATTAGGAATTCTCCTGAACCTGCTTCAAATAGATATTTTAAACTTCAGGATGAAGATTTTAATAATGTTCAAAATGCTTTTTCTGAATTTAATTCAGTTAATCATTAAACTTGTAACTACAAGGATTTTAATACAATAAAATTGCTTGATATTCTCATTATTGCTCTTTCTTTTCCCTTCACAATCTTTTCTCTATTGTTCTAATATGTTCCATTTTTAATGTTATATGGTCCTATTTCATTGACAAACAATGTTATTTCAGTGAAAAATAGTCATTTTGACAAATATTGTCGTTTCAGTGACAAACAGTCGTTTCAGTGACAAACATTGTCATTTCAGTGACAAACCAGTCATTTCAGTGACATCATTTTTTGACATCTTTAAATGCTATAATTAAAAATTTAATGCAAGTAAACTAATTATTTCCAGTTTATAGTCAAGAGGTATGCAGTCTATGATATTTCCCATTGATATAATTTATGTTTATAAAAAAATAAATTTAAATTTATTTACTTTTTTTTATTTTTTTTTAAATTTAAAATTTTTGGGTTTTTTATTTTATTTTATTTTTTAAAATGGGAAGAACATTTAGAAAAGCCTAAGTCTTGTATTTTTTAATGAATCTGAACCACAAAAAAAAAAAAAAAATTAAATGGTAATTTTGATTTTATAAGATAATTAAAATTATAAATTTTTATTGAAAAATTTCAATAAAATTTTAAAAAATTATGTTCGATCTCTGTCAAACTCAGAATTTATTTAAGATGTACTTACGGACTTATTTTCAAAAATTCAAATTAAAATACAAAGTTTGAAAAAAAAGTTTAAAAAAATCCAAAATGCACACTTATGTGATATTCAGCCATATAGTGTATAATTCGGCGTTACACAAAAAAAAAAAAAAAAAAAAAAAAAAGTTAGGAAGATCTGAGTTTCCTACCATATTTTTTAATGTTTAAATTTTAAATGCTACGATTAAATTTGCACATTTTTCTTTTATAATCAAAATAATTTCATAAATAAATTACATTCTTCTGAGAAAATTATTTATTTTGTTAAAAGTATATTTATATACCATTTAAAAATCACTGTGTATTAAGAAAAATTATAATGAATTAAAAGAAAAGATTTTCACACAGAAATCCGAAATACATATTTAAATTTTTAATTAGACCCGAAAGTATATTAAAAAAAGAAAAAATAACTGGATAATGTTTGAATAGCCTTTAATCAGAAACATGTATTTTAAATATATTATATGTGAAACCAATGTAACATTTAAAATGCGATAATGAATACAAAAATTTCAAAACTTTAAAATTACATTTTAATTAAAAACATTAAAATACACGACAGACGTTTCGGCTAGAACACTAGCAGTCCTCAGTGTTAAACATACAAGCACAACATTTACAAAATAATAATGATAATAATAATGTTTTTAATTAAAATGTACTTTTAATGCTTTTAATTAAAATGTACTTTTAAAGTTTTAAAATTTTTGTGTTTTTTATCTGATTTTAAATGTTACATTGGTTTTAATATATTAATGAGACGTACAAATTATGCTTAATTTTATTAGTTTTATTATATTATATGTGCATTAAATTTAGTAATTTTTTAATTCTTTTAAGAAATATATTATGTAAGAATAAATTTATTTTGAAAAATCTCTTTTTCAAAAATTGGTATAAATAAAAATAAAAATAATTATAATAATTCTAAATAAAAATAAATCTAAATATTATGTAACATGAAACAAATTTATTTTAGTTTTTATTTATTCATGTTAATATTTTTAGCTCAAATAGTACTACTCAGAAAAAATAAGAATAACTCTCCTAACAATGTTTTTTTTATTTTAAGAATATTATCTAGTACAGACTTGTGAAAGAAATATTATGTTTTGAAAAGATAGAAAAATGTTATTAAAAGAATGAAAAAATAAATATATAAATAAAGTTTAATTAAATAATTTTTTAAAATAAAAAATAAAAACAAACAAGCAAACACATTTGTAATGGATATTATTTTTTTTATAAATTAATCGAAAAACTTTATGCAATTAAGTTTTAAGAATTAAAATAATTTGTATGTATAAAATATACTAAGGGAAAAAAAAAATAATAATAATAAAAACATATGTATGATGACTATACAAGATGTTAAAAAATGTAGCAAATCTAATATTCTGTATTACATTTTTCCACGTTTTTTCAAGAAATAAAAACTGTTAAACAAAAACACTTTTAAAATAAAATGTCATTTTTATATCCTATTTATTTTAACGACTGCTCTAAATATTAATATGATTTTTTTTCTGCTGTACATTTCTAACATACATTTTTAACTTGAACTGAACTTAATATTGTATCACGGCATTACAAAAATAATATTTTTATTTAAGTATTTTTAATTTTGTCATTAGTTGGTAAATGTTATTCACGCTGATCGAGTAAAACATGCAGAACGTTTGGGCATAACTGATTGTTGAAAAAACTCTAATATATGAGGGGGGGGGGGGATGCCTTTAGGATAAATTTTGACGAGGCAAGCTTTATATATGTGATAAATAAATACGTAGTTGATAATTGAAAGATTAAATAATAGTTCCTTTATTTATAATAATCAGTGTTCATGGTAGTTTTAAATTTGGCTCAATACGACGACCCTTGTTCTGTTCCAATAACTCCATATTGTTTATGTAGTTTTTTGATGGAATCTCGAATTATATTCTATTTATTCTGTATGTTCCTAAGAATGATTTGTCCGTTAAAGTTGAAATTCCAAGAAAATACCCTATACACGATGCTTTTCATATATAACCATAACGAAAAATCACAAGGATTGAAATTAGGCAAACTTTCTGGCCATCCCATGGTAAATACACGGTTAATTATTCCACTCTTATAGAAATGGTATTACACGATTTTCTTCACCCGACGTCCCACGCGCTGTGGCACCCAAGTCCAGAGAGTATTTGAAGCTCGTTCTGACCTTTATAAAGAAGGTTTGGTTCCGATATATATATTTTTTTCAGTACTATTTATTTCAAATCGCTGTTTTTTTCCTGATATTATCCACATTTATCTCTCATTGCTCCGGCCGTATTATTTTGAAAGTATATGCAACGGCTGCTTTATTCCCATTATTATAATAATGACATTATGTCTGAATTTTGCTTCTTTCACTACCCTTGTCTTTTTTCCATCTTAATGAACTAATTTTGCTTAAGTTTACTCTGTTCTTTTATCACAATACTGTCCTCTTTGAGACACAACTTTCATTCAATAACCGAGATTCGAGATTGACTTCCTGCTATAGCTAAGTGCTCTGGATAAACCAGGGCCGCAGGCAATCTGGACCTGTACACAGAATAGTGGTAGCGGGAAAGGCGCAAGCAAGAAAAAAGCTGCTGAAGGCAGTGGGGATACCATAAGAAATAAATTTGCAAATTCGTTTCTTTCTTCGCATGTGTAGCTTTACAATGTAAGACGATGCCGCATTCAGTAAGATCCCGAACCTGGCATATTGCTGGCAGGAGTACATAACAGATAAGTAGAATATTTATTGTTTATGCAGAATTAAATAGTTAAAGCAAAATTAGAAATATAAGTATAGTGTTCAATGTAGTATTTTTCTGAGATAAAATGTTATTTCAAAAATTCACTTAATTTATCTATGAAAAATATTTCTTTAAAAGAACGAAGCAGTATATGATGACATAATTTTTAAATTGCATTATGTGGCTTTTAATTTTACTGAATTCTTTTACAAATTTACTTTTACTGAATTCTTTAGAATAAATAACTATCTTTAGAATTTATATTTACAATTTTAAAATTTTCCGTGAATATTCTATCATTAAAATATAAGTATATAGTTTCTTCGAGGCACTGCATGAAAAACTTGCTTAATACTAAATTTAAAGATGAGGCATTATTAATAAATTCAGTTTTCTATTTTCAAAACCATGCATTTTTTTACATAAAACACAAATTATAAATTAATTTTCGTTCGTTAATTAAAAATGAAATGAAATTCGTATTTTATTCTTCATATGATTAATATTCTTTATTATTTTTAATGACTTCCACCTTTGAAAATAGTGTGTTTAAAAAAGGCAAATGTTTCAACATATTGCTTGTTTTAAGAAAATATTCTTTAAAGTTCATTATTTTCTATTGGTGTTTAAAACATATTTAAATATATAAGTAAGAATATATATATATATTTTGTTTTAAAAGTTTAAAAGTTAATCTTAATCTTGTTGGAAATGATCAATAAGATTTAAAAAATAAATTTTAAAACATAAAAAATTTTATTGCTTTTATTTATTTATTTATTTATTAAATGTAATTAAATGTTAAGAAAATGAAATTACTTTCATGGGTAGTGTAAAACGATTTCTAGAAATTTCACTTTCTTAAAATATAAAGAATACTGTAAACAAAAATTTTAGAAATATGCTGCTTTGTATAATCAATTATTTGTACTATCTGTAATTGTTAGCTGCTTTTCAGCAAAAATCTCTTAAAAATAAATAAATAAATAAATACAATTAAATAAATGAATAAAATAAATAAATAAATAAATAAATAATAATAATAATAATAATAATAATAATAATAAAATGAAAACAAAAGGTTTCGAAAAGTGTTTATTTACAGGGTGAGACATACATATGGAAATTCATCTTAATAAGTAGTATTTTTAACACGCTTTTATTAGCTTCACCTGTATGTATGTTTGTATGTATCACTGTATGTTTTTAACCGCTTTGGGAGCAAACAAAGAATCTATAGTGTAAAAAAGACTTTCCCTACGTGAATGCTGTGGCTGTGAGGTAAAGCTCCGCGCTACGAACCTAAAGGTCTAGCGTTCGAGCCCAGTCAGGGGAGATTTTTTAAAAATGGTTTTTGTTTAATTCTAAATTATTTTAATTAAAGCTTTAAATGTATGTAAATATTATGGTGTGTCACTCACAGTATTTTCTCTTACCCTGCATTTTAATACTAAGGTAGATATTTTGTGCTTCTCAGTTCACATTTCTATAGAAGCGTGTTCTTTAATTTTTTAAAAGTATAATATTATTCTATTACAAAAAAATGTCTTGTTTTACCTCTTACAGGAAATGTATTAATTGCTTTTTTGTATGTTAAAACAAATATTTCTGATTAGTTTTTTTTTTTTTTTTTTTTTTTTTTTTTTGTGGGGGGGGGGGGGGTTAAGAAACAATATATTATCTCATTTCTTCTCAGTAAATAAAACGTTCAAGAATTCCATCATGGCTCAATTGCTTCTACTTTATAACAAGATATTTCCCCTTCATTTTTTTTAACACCATAGCAGATATTCCATCTAAATTTTATTCATTAGTAAAATGTTCGATGGCTAAATGATTATCCGGACAATTATTGACAGAATGCTATTGATAGAATTTGCCAATTTCTATAATAATGCATTTAAGATTTTTTTTTTTTTTTTTTCAAATTATAAGGAAAACATTTTTCTTTAATTCATATCATAACTGTAGAGTATTTTTGATACTTAGTAAAATTTTTCCTCAAAATGTTACTCACGATGCAATTTTTAACTGATTGCTAAGTAATGTTTATATACACTTTCAAGATTCTTGATCTTCAGCAAATCCTAAAGTCCACTCATTTTTCCGCATTAAAACTCATTATTATTATTATTATTATTGTTATTATTATTATTATTATTATTACTATTTTTATTTTTTATTTATTTATATAAATATATATATATATATATATATATATATATATTTTTTTTTTTTTTTTTTTTTTTTTACAGCAAACTATTCTTTCGTCATTCATACACAGCAAAATATTTATATATATATATATATTCTTTCGTCTCTGGACAAATTATTTACCGCACTATACGACTTATCACAATGAAAGTGATTAAATAACGTTAAAATAAATTCACCTTCTGGTTTAAAATTAATTTTGTTAGGCATTTAGACGGTGGTGGACAATCAGCTAAAGAGGTAGATAAGTTTAGATATAAAATCTACACTCGTATTTGGGAATCACTTCTTTTAAAGCATCCTTAATGTGTAATATTTTGTATCAGTATAGAACCATTTTTAAAGTAATAGTCTGAACTTTTTTGCGTTTAAAAATTATATGTTCTTTACTTTTTTTTATGTGCATATTTTTTTATTTGTTTATATAATTTTGCAATCACTTACATTGAAATCCCACTGTGGTTGCATCGCCCATTTCGTAGTGATGTTATATCCTATACTTGTTTTCATACATAAATTTGGAGATCACAAAACATCATTCAAGTTGTCATACGATATATTACCCTTGTCCGTAAAAAATTTTTTTCCGATTGAAGAGAGTGATCCGTATCATTTTTAACCATTCACATATCAACATACATAAATGCCTTGTTTTTTTTGTTTTTTTTTTTTTTTTTCTAATTCCCCTTCATAATTTAAACGCACAGCTCTAATTTTTTTTTTTTTTTTTTTTTGTGCAACAGCAGCAACAACAATAATTTGTTTAGAAATTAAAGGCTCAAAAAAGAAGTTTTCGTACTTCTTATTTAATTTATTCATTGAATAGTATTGCATTTTGTATTGGTGAAAATCTATATTAATTTACTTTTTTGTTTAACAACTACGCTAATATTTCTTTTGTTTATAGCATTTGAAATTTCACTGGAAATTTAATTCGGCATTTGAATTTGCTTGGAAAGAATATTTTATCATTTTTTTCATTCAGTTTCTATTTACTTAAATACCAAATTTTAAAAAAGCATGAAAAAACACGTTAACAATTAGTCAACATGTGAACCCGTTTTGACAAAAGGTGAAAAACTCATTCGAGTTGTTGTACTACATAAAGAAGAAGGGCAAGTATGACGTCAGTGACAGGTAAGTCCGAAAACTATAACTAAATAACTACCATTTTACACAACTTATAGTTGCAACTTTCAACGAAGCTTTACTTGCTCCAGACGTCACTTATTTCTCTCTCTTGATACTAATTCAAATAATTAAACTCCCTTACTTTAATAGAACAGTTTTGTCTGTGAAAATGTATATGCAGTATAAGAAAAATACAGTTGACCTTTTTGTTTCGGTATAGGTCTTATTTAGCGATGAACATAACGATCAAATTTAGCAAAATATATTACTTTGGAGTTGTAAAAATCTCCTATCCTTATCTAAATTAAGAATTTATTTGTTGAATTTTTACAGAATGAATTAGAGTACGTTTGGGTTAAAAAGTCGCATAAGTTATAAAAAGACAAATCTGATCACAGATAACGTCAGATTTTAGAGCTAGTTCTTTCTTAGATTCTCGGACAAGATATTAAGCTGTTCCTGAAAAGGCGATAATTGTGATCCATGATAACGCTATTTTCGTATATGTTTGGTAGAGGTAATGGTTTACTAAATTGTTTTAGGAATATTCATTTAAGTTAACTCGTCTACTGAAATCAGTTTGTTTATTCATGAGCTTCTTTCTAAACTAAAAAAATCAACATTTTGCAATAAATACGTTTGCTTCCTCTTTCCTATATATTTCTTTTGAACTTTTTTTTATGCCGCATGTTTGGTTTTAGGTTTATCTTATGTCAAAAGACAAATTTACATTTATGTATATGGATATATAGGGCCATACGTATTTATTAATTATGAAGTAGTTTATCGATTACCACAGTATGATTATTATGTATTTAAAAATTTCTTATGTATTTTTATTTATTTTTACATATTTTGACTTGCGTTCTTTAAGTATATGAAAAACAATTTTTAAATTTTGAATTAACGTTAATGTCTCATAAAAAAAAGTAAAATAAATAAACTGTGAGGTAGGGTAGGTGTTCCAGTAATTGACATCTATCCCGAAATAATTAATAAATAAGAAAAATCATAAAATCATATATTTTACATATAAGAATGCTAACATTTTATGTCAAACACTGGAGCATAGGGTTCTAATAACTGGTAAAATGAATAACTAGCAGTGTCAAACATTGGAACATAGGGGCCAATTACTGATAAAATGAAAAACTGGCAGCTTCAATTACTGGAACATTGAGTGGGTGTCAAATATAAATTCATAAAAAAAAAATAATAATAGTTATCAAATGTATATATTTTAACATATATGTGGTTCTGAATGTCTTTCATGCTATATGTACTGACTTAAGATTTTTAAAAATATTTTCTTATGACTAGAACATTAAAAATATCAGAGATTGCCATAAAATGTCATTCACTGAAGCACTTACCCTACATGTAATAAAAAAAATCACAAAAAACCCATGTATTATATAAATAAAACTTTATTAAATGCTTCATCAAAATGCAGTAGAAAATGTGGTAAAAATATTTGATTACACTTGTTCAGTCCTCGGTAAAAAAGATAAATCTCTGTAAAAATTGCAGACTTGATCACAATTATGCAGTAGGGCTTGTGAAAAATGGGGACTTTTATTCGATCATGCAATATTTGGCTGATATCCACAATACTGTTAGTGAGATAATATAATACTATGAATGAGTATAGAATAGAAAATAGAAACTTGTGTTCAAATCAGTGGCAAACTGTAACCTGAAAAAGAAATAAAAAGGGAACATATTAATAATTAGAGTAATACACATTTTAACGCACTAAATATTATTAAAAAAGAATATTTTATTGTTAGTGTATTTGTTGGTAGTTTAAAACAAAAGGCAGCAAATGCATTATATATATATATATATATATATATATATATACATGTGTGTGTGTGTGTGCGTGTTACCACTAAAGTGCAAAAATCAGTTAATCTGCAGATTAGGTAGGTAATCTGCACATTAACTAGGGTGATCCGTTAAAGTGAAGAAAATTGTTTTATTCCGCGAATTACATAGGTAATCTGTGAATTACCTAGATAATCTGCACATTACCTACTAGGCACATGTTAAAGTGAAAGTAAGATATCTAGTGTTGTAATTTTACAACACGCTGTGTTGTATTTGTTTTTTTCATTCGGAAAAAAAAATAGTTTTCTTTTCTTTCTTTCTTTACTTATTTTAATCTATATGTGTTTTAATTTTTATGTCTTTTAAAGTTATATCTGTTTTATTTTTTTGATTTATTTCACCTTTTTATTCAGTCAATATAAGTTTGAAGATGTTATGAATTTTTAACATGAAATATAATATTTTTAAAGGCTTTCAATAAATTGTGTTTTATGAATGAATGTTAGAATTGTAATACAGTAGCGACTTACTTTCAAAATAAAAACATTTAACCATTTAAATTAAAAAAAAAAAAGTTTTATTAACAACTTATATTTCTATAACTATTTTTTAATAAATATGCACCAATTTTTAATTCACTTAAGAAATATTAAATTAGACAAATCAGAAGCATTATTTAAGAAGTACTTCAATTAATTAAAACTGTTTTAATATTTTTAGAATGCATGACAATTAAAATGACAGTTTTCCAAAGCTTTATTAAACTGTATTTTGCAGCATACATATATCTGTAAAAGTTTAGCAAATATATTAATTTTATAATATATACATATATATATATATATATATATATATAACATCTTTTGACACATTTCATGTGATAAACTAGCAACGATATTATCTGAAAAAGTGAACAAAATTAAATAATAATAATAATAATAATATAATCATGATATATAAAATATATAAAGGAAACTTGAAATTAAAGAAAAAAAAAGAAAAATATTGTAATGAAATGCTAAAAATTTCATATTAGGAATTTATTAAATAATGGCATAATATTGAATGTCATAATATTTTTCAAAGTTAAAAATTAATACTTCTTTTCTCTCAGTAAGTAATAGTTTCAGTAATCAATTTTAAATTAATTTGTTTTAAAAAGTTTTGTTTAATAATTCTATTTAGGGAGGAAATAATTATTGTGTTGTAAATTTAATATTCATAATTCAAAATGTAGTTTCACGAGAGAGAGCTTTTAATTAAGATTATATTTCATTAATAAAATGCAGACCCTTCTCAAACTTATATTGACAGAATTAAAAAAGAGAAGAAATAAAATCAAAATTAAAACTTTTATAACTTACTTGTTACTTTAAATTTTGTGTTGGTCATAATAAGAAACCTAATCACGGCTTCGATCCCCCACGTTTTGCGTTTATCATAGCTCATAGCGGAGCGGAAGTTTAGTTTACGTTTGAAGGTCATTCGCGTATCTGTACCACATGACTGTTCGACGTCATAGTGAATGTAAAAAAGAAAACTGAGGCTCGAAACCAACATTTGGACTTTAACGATACAGAAGCCGCTAATGTGTAGTTTATCTAGTTAATATGCGGAAAACTTGATTCCACACATTAACGTGTCATTTTAGATAATATGCAGATTAGCTAGGTAATCTGCACATTAACGAATTTCGAGCTTTAAAGGTAACATATATATATATATATATATATATATATATATATATATACAGGGTGTTCCTAAAGTCCCCCCCCTCCTAATTCGAAAATGAGTCGGAATTTTGAGAAATGGCGAAGCACATATCAAATGAATTCGAGAGGGACCTCTTTTGGCGAAAAAAAATTGGTCCCGGTTGGGCTAAGAGGGGGGGGGGGGGCACTAGGGACGCCAACTTTAAAATTTCAAATAGGAAGGTATGTCTTGTGATACATACTTGGAAACGTCTCTTCAAGACGCTGAATTTGATATAAATGGTTTAATCCTACGATGATTATTAAAGGAGATACATGAGTTTTTAGACTTTTGAAATGTGGAATTTATACTTATGTATCCTCTTTAATAATAACTACAGGACAAAACTATTTATACCAAATTCATTGTCTTGAAGGGACGTTTCCAGGGATGTATCAGTAGACGTACCTTCCCATTAGAAATTTTAATGTTGGATTCCCTAGCGGCACTCCTACCACCTTCTTGCCCGGGTCCAAGCATTTTTGGGCAAAGTATGTCTTGTAATACATCTCTGGAAACTTCTATTCAAGACAATGAATTTAGAATAAATAGTTTTGTCCTGCAATGATGATTAAAGGGGGATACATAAGTATTAAATATCCATTTCAAAAGTATAAAGACTCATTCATTTCTTTTAATAATCATCGTAGGGCAAAACTATTTATATCAAACTTCTTGTCTTGAAGAGACGTTTCCAAGGATGTATCACAAGACATACCTTCCCATTTGAAAATTTAAAGTTAACCTCCCTAGCGGCCCCCTAACCCTCCACCCCTCACCAACCCACCGGGCCCAAACTTTTTTCACCAAAAGAGGTCCCTCTCGAATTCATTAAATGCGTGTTTCGTAATTTTTTAAAATTTCGGCCACATTAAATTTACTCTTGAAATTGAATCAAACAATAGCATAAATTTCCTAGATGTAAAAATTATTAAAACTATGATAATACTATCGATACCCACCGTCTTTCGTAAAACGACCAATAGTAATAAAATTATCAATAATAAATGCAAAACCCGTTTTCAATATAAAATAGATGCTATCCGATCCTACATAAATCGCACCATCCTCGTATGCTCTAATAAAAACCTCCAAAATCTTGAAATTAAATTTATTAAAAACATCGCGAAAAAAGCCGGTTATAGCACTTCCCTCGTGCAAAAACTATACAAAAAACGCAAAAAAAAATTCCTAAATCAAATCAATAGCGCTCAGAAACTAAAACCCAAATTTACACCTTCTATTCTCTTCTGTAACGGAATTGCTAATAAAATAAAATCCGAAGCCTCACGAACTGGAATAAACACACCTATAAAACCTAACCAAAATATTTTCCAAAGCATTAGAAATGAAAAAGATTCAATAGACCCAAAAGAAACTTCCGACGTTTATAAAATAGAATTTAATTTTGAAAACAATAATGATAGCGCGTATTACATCGGCATGACTAAGAAAAAAATAAAAGATCGCGAAGCTGAACATATTACTGATATTAAATATAACCGTTCCTACACTGCGTTATCGAGAATTCACGCCACTAACCCGATTAATCCTAATACAATAACCATTACAAAAATCGCTCTCCATAATTCAAATCAATATGCAATAAAACGCGAAGACCTCGAAATACTAACATCTAACACCGCTATTAACGATACGGAGCACGGTTCGATTCCTGATGTTTAGTAACAACTAATGTACAAGAAGAAAAAACCTAAAGATGACGCCAGAAAAGAAGAAACCAAATAAAAGTCCAGCGACGATGGTCAAAAGCAGCAATGTTGACATCTGATGATGACTGCGAATATTGCGAGTCGAAATGTATAATGAAAGTGCTGCACGTGAAGAGATTTTAATGTAAGGTATTTTAAAAGTCTTTTAAATATTCTGTTCTATTTAGGAACCAAACTAAATTTTTGATGGTTGGCGTGAATTTTTTTCGTTCAAGTTCTTTTTCACTACACTGTCAGAAATAATATACTCAATTTTGACGATTCAGACATCCTCGGGCTTAATTTCGTTGTTTTTGACAACCATTTCGTCAAGCGATCACGTGATTTTTGAGGAAACGTGAACTCTCATTAATTTCACGAAACTGTTTACTCACAATTGCACTTGCTAGCTTTCATTACCGCCATATTGGTTTTTTTCTCCGTTGTTTCGACTTTACGTTACATTGACTTTTATTTGCGGGCTGATGTTTCGGTCGGTAGGGCGCTGCCTTCTGGATTCCCATGTCTCGGTTTTGAATCCCGGTGCGGGCATGGATGTTTGTGATGTCCTATGACTACAAAATATTGTGTGCGCTTGTTTCTGTGAATTTCTGTAAAAATATGGATCAATTGAGACATAAGTCATTCTAACTATAGGTCTCAGAGCTGTCAAATAAATGTCCAAATGACTTCTATTTTTCTGCTCTATTTTATTTATATTTCCATTAAATATAATTAGGATTTAATGTTTAAAGCAACCAGCTTGCAGTAAATTTATAATTCTATAATTTGTATTTTATTCTGTATCACGAAACAAAGATGAAAAAGTGACAAACAAGTGACGAAAGTAATTTTCTCAATCTGACGAAATATTCGCTCGAAGTATTTCCCTGGAAACGGTTTCGTGAAAATTGAAGAAAATTTCGTGAAACTTGAGTATCCATTTCTGAGAGTGTATTATGTTGAAAAATTGCTACATCTAGAACGGGTTGTAAAGGGAGTCCAAAATTAGGATATACTGTGCAATTAGAAATTTGATTGCTATAGAAGCATGACATTTGGTAAAAAAATCTTCATTCAGATTCTTTTTCATAACATTTTTGAGGATGTTGTCAACCCCTTTTAAAGTGGTATGATGTAGGTGTAACAAATAGGGTCTGCTGAGCAATTTAAAAATTCTTTCAGATAAAAAAAAAAAAAAAAAGTTTGTATGAAAATTCCCGACATAAATTCATATTAATTACTCTATTAAAAAGTTACATAATCTTGTTAAAATGGGTGATATATGGTAAAATTGGGGATAGGAGCCTCACTTTTGACCCTAAGCACATTTTAGCAAAATATCAGCTCCCTATGAAAATGTTAACAAATGCCGTATTGTATCCATCAGTGGGCCTGAAAGCTTGAGGACTATAATACCGTCCTTCAGGCGAAACTCTTCGCTATTGAAAAAGTGCTAGAATGGGCTCACAACAACAAAGACCAATTTACTTCTCTTTCTATTTTTAGTGATAGTCTCTCGGGTCTGCAGGCTATAATTAGTTACAGGAGCAGACACCCTCAGGTAATTAAAATAAAACAATTGCTAATTTCACTTAATTCTTGAGTTTCCCTGGCACACGTTTCTGCCCAAAGGGGTGTCATGGGCAACGAGCGTGCAGATGACTTGGCCAAGGCTGCTACAGAGGAATACACTCCTCTTTACTCTCTTCCAGTCCCACCTTCCTATGTCAAAAGAAAACTAAAATCTCTCCTTTTCCGGGACTGGCAGTCTTGGTGGGAAGATTCCCTCAACGGCAGAATTACTTTCTCTCTAATACCAAATGTTTCTCTCAATGATTGGGTACTTACCCCAGAAATTACAGCGTTTTTAACTGGGCATGGCCCTTTTCCGGCTTATCTGCACAGATTTCGTCGTCGACGTTCGCCCCTATGTCATTGCGGAGAGGATGGTTCTGCCCTTCATTACTATTTCCATTGTCCGCTTACAATAACCTATCACTTAAAAAATCCGAATAATAGACCAGCCAACTGGCTAACAAATATTTTAACAATACCTTCACTTGCCATGAAACTAAAAAGAATTTTTGAATTACTCTTAGATATTTCAAATAGAACAAATTAAATTCTTCTTAAGTCATTTATAATTATCTAATTTCTAAACAGTTAAATAAATTAAAAGATTTTAATAATCTCATAAGTTAAATAATCTTTTTCACTTACCCACTAGCCCTAAGATATCTATTCTTTCGTCATATGTTTGTAAATGTCGTAATACAACCAACTTCGCCCTATGTCGCGTGGGAACCTTGTTCTGGCGAACTGATATGTTTGTAAATAATTCTCCCTCCGTCCAGTTCAATTCTAGCTCATTGTGCTTTTGAGTTTTCAAGATTTATTTTCCTTTGCGTATTATTATTATTATTATTATTATTATTATTATTATTATTATTAAGTTTGTTAATAATTATTACATATTTTTAATACTTCGCCCTATGTCGCGCGGGAATATTGTTCTGGCGAATTTTACCCTCTGCTAATATCCTCCCCTGTCTCTCTGTACTTATTCAAATATGTTGAAATTAGAGTGACTGTAAACATTCAAATTACTATGCTTTTCTTCGCCATATGTCGTGACAGAATGTTGTTTCGGCGGCTTATATGTCGCCCCTTGTCGTGTGTTAACTTCATTCTGGCGAAGCTTGTAATTTTCTTTCTTTTTTTTTTTTTTTTTAATTTTTAAATAAACGTCCCGGAGTAGGAGCCTAGCATGGCTAGAAGCGCTCGTCATCACTCTTAGAGTGGTGAGCGGCACCTCCTCCTTGTTAAATGCCTGTTAAATATGGAAAGGAAAAAAAAAGAAAAAGAAAAAAACATCAGTTACAGGATATCCTAATATATAAATATAAATTTAGTTGGAATATTGTAATTTAAGGGAAATGACAGTGGGTTTTAAAAACAATCAATATTTTAACAAAGTTAATAAACAAGAAGAAAAATGTTAATTTAATATGAAAATTATTCAAGCCAAAAATTCAATTGATTCAGTATCATCTTCCTCATCAGGTAAGAATACCTACTCAGGGCAAGGTGAATGTATTCCCATGTTTTGAGGAAGGTGATACTGCATCTATTGAATTTTTGGCTTGAATAATTTTCAAATAAAATTAACATTTTTCTTCTTTTTTATTAACTTTGTTAAAACATTTTTTTTTTTTTTTTTTTTTACATTCCATTGACATTTCCGTTAAATCATTATTATTTAAATTAAATTCACCTTTGTGTATAAGAATTTGGGGCTGCGCTTAGAGCCAATGTTATATAAATTTAATTTTATCATTATTTACAATTATATCTATATATAAATCTATATGTGTGTGTGTGTATAACAAGATCACAACATTTTATAAAACTTATGTAAATTTTAAGCGGAATTAATTTCAGCATTTTCTAAATTAAAATTAGTAAATTTATCCAATAAAAATAAATACTTTTAATAACTCTAAGTAATATTAATCAGTTTAAGTAACTTTATGTGCACAATTTAAGTTTTGTATCATAAAACGTTCTTGAGATATGTTTAAATAAATTAATAGCAAATTTGTTTCATAAATACATTGTATATGTCTTCAATTGTAAATTCTGAATAACACCTTAAAAGTGAGCAAGTTTCCTTGCATCCAGTAAACTGATGATATAAAAAGTTTTAAATGTGGTTTGAATAAATTTTATTTTATTATTATATTAAGGAGACTTTTTGTGATACAATATTTAAATTTTGTACATTATCTTAATAGTGAGTGGAGTATAATTCAATAGCTCTCGTGCCTACTTTATTCGCCTGGCGAAAGGTCGTGTCTTCTTTCGACCTGAAACAGTTGTTGTGAATTATTTAACTTGGTGTTTATTCAAATTTCTGTACTTATTATGATTCAATTTATAGAAATTTGTTTATAGAAATCTTGTAAAATATTTATCTTACAATTTATAAAATTACGTCTCTTGAAATTTTTATATGATTTCGTAAAAGTTTGTACCTGTTTTTAAATGCAAATTAAAACTTAAAATATCAATAGTTTTTTAAGGAGTTTAATCTGATGACAATATTTTTTTTTAATAATATATTTTCCATATTTAAGAAAGTAAAATAGTACTGCCCTGCCTTCAGAATGTAGACAGATGACTTTCCAGCGAGTTACTAGGGAATTTTAATTTAAATAATTAAAAGTGCATGAGAAAAGTTTCCGACGATAACCAGTTTGATGAGTATTTAAACATTTTAAACATTCAGCCATTCCAGAAGATTATCTCTGTTGTCCAGGTTACGCAAAATGTGTATATTAAAGCTGATTTAGTTAAATATTGATTTCATTCATAAGTAGAAAAAAAGACTGTTCAATACTTTAAATGTGAACACATTAAACTTAAAATCAAGATAATTAACTAATATAACTGATTACATATTAATAAATAAATTGTTTTGTCGAATTGTTAAATTATTGATTAAAATGTACAGTTTCCCTTTTATTTTTTTTTATCTAAGCAATCATGAAGAAACTGTTCTTAATTAATTTTATTTTAAATGAAAATTAAGCTAAATTAAAATCAACTATAAAAATTAAAATAGTCCTACATTATATTAATTAAATTAATATAAATAATACGTATACTAAAAATGTTGACTTTTTAAAATTTCACATATTTGGGTGTATAGTTGAGGAAATTTTCAAAGTGTAAAAAGTTTTTTGAAAAGTTATAAAGTATAAAAGTATTATTATTATTGTTATTATTATTATTATTTAAATTAAAATGTCAATAAAAAAAATCGAGATTTTATATTCTAAGTTTTATGTATCAACATTTATATCAAAACAACTTAAGACAATGCAAATTTCAGTTTTCAAAGTACTTCAACATTAATATTTGATGTTTAGGATACTGTATTTTTTCTGTAAAATTTTTATTTTCAATAGATTATACTGCGCTTCAAAAAATAAATGAATAAATAAATAAATAAAAATTTGAGCCCTGATACCATTTTTGCTGAGTCTTATGTAAAAGGACTTCCTGAATCCGAATATGACTCCCATTTTGCCCAGTCACCTACCGTTTTCTCAGGATACCACCTCCTCCACCAATTTTTATCACTGATCGGTAATTTTACGGCCATGAATTTTATTTGGAGAATGTAAAAGAATAAATTTAACACTTAAAAACTATATATATATATATATATACATATATAATGCTTAATAAGTAACAATAATAAATTGATTAAAAAAAATTAAGAAATGCAATACATAATTTCAGTCTCAACCCCCCCCCCCCCACTTAAATTTTCCCCTGCCGCAAATGTTTATGTTTTAGAATTTTCCAACTCTGTAGCCCCTCAGAAGATTTTCAACATTTAAAAGAATGCCCCCCCTTCCCCTAAAAATCAAATTTACACCCATAAAGTTATCAAAAAGTGATAAAAATATAAGACCGTCCCTAAAAAACGGCGGGTGATAGGGCAAAATAGGCGTCATATTCGGATTCAGGAGGTCGTTTTACATAAGAATTTGCATAAATGGTGTCGAGGGATTTTCATGCAGAGTAGTGTTGTTTCTTTTCAATAAACAGTTAAATTTATAAAAGCTATAAAACATTTTTTTAACTACATTAAACATTAACCATATCTCGAAAGTTAGGTACAAATCTTTTCATAAATGTTTTATTTATGTTTATGAAATCAGTTTTTTTTTTTTTTTTTTTTTTTTTAAGAGATTGTTCGTTAAAATAGATACAATTCGTTTAGTACTTAATTTACAAGTTTTTTTTTTTTTTTTATTTTATTTATTTACTTTTTAAAGTGTTGCATTTTATAAAAATTAATTTGAGTTCTTATAAAAATAAATGGTGGTTCCTTTCAACACCTAGTAACAACTTAACAGTTTCTTAAAAAAAAAAAAAAGGACTATTTATAAAATAAACGAAATAATGCACTAAAATATCTTAAAATATTAATGTCAGCGGTATTCAAGTAACATTTACATAATAGTCATACAATAAGAAAGTTTTGTGAAGTTTAACTCTTTTTTTTTTTTTTTTTTAATTTATACATATTTGATATTTAAATTATATACTTACTTGATAATTAGCTTGAAATACAAATCTTTCATTAAACGATTCTAGATCTCACATGTGATTGAATTTTAAATGTGAATCTCTTTAACTTGTCAGAATTTAAAAGTTTATTGCAAGTTGAAATGGATAAATGTTTTCAATTCGTAATACTTTTTTTAAAGATGATTCTTTCCTGGAAATGAAACTCTGATTCAACACGAAAATGGCTGAAGGACCATGGTAGCTCCTAAGCAGTTAATGAAAGTGGCTGAAAAACTGCGTAGCATTTGGCGTCATCTGCAATGGGCGGATCTATATTTAAAAAAAAAAAAAAAAAAAAATGTGTTATAAATAACAGAATTTAAAAGGATATTATCATAAAAGTAACATTAAAGAAATAAATGTAAACGGTTTGATGGGCTCTACACAGTGTCGTCTGCTTAATCACGTGATGTACACTGTAAAAAAAAACGGAAGCTTTTACAGCAAAATGTGCTGGCACCCATATTGCCAGCACATTCTGCTGCTAAATAAGACAATTTACAGCGGAAACATCTGTAAAAAAAGACTCTTTTACGGCTATTTCTGCTGTAAATAACTTCTTTTTTGCTTTCCTCCCTTCATGCACCCATATTGCCTGCATATTATGCTGTAAATCTACCGTTTTTTTTTTTTTTTTTTTTTTTACAGTGTAGGAATAACAAACAGTTACGCTTTGCCGCCATAACATTGTTTTCAACGTGTTTTTTTTTTTTTTTTTTTTTTTTTTTTTTTTTTTTTTTTCGTATACTCTTTTTGTTTTTATCATTTTGCTTTAATTTCTATTATTATTTTCATTTTAATATTAATTTCATTATCATTTATCATTTTGATATTATTTTATAACATTTCAAACGGTATTTCACATACCTTTTCAACGAAATTGTGTTAAGAACATGGAATTGTACTTCATATCATTTATTTATTAATTCTTTTATGATAATTATTTAAATTTCGTTGGAGAATATTCTGGGCTCTGCACCAGGTTAGAAGTATTTGATGCAAAGCACGATACGATGTTTATGAGAAATTTCCAACTTAAAAGTAGTAGAGAAGCATGCTAAAAACAACTACTAAGGAAATTGTTAAAAAATTTAAATGATGTATAAAATACATATTGGTAATGTATAATATTTGTGTTTAAATGCGTAATTTTAATAATACATGTGAATTCTTGAAGAAAATTTCATTCTTCAAGAGAGATTTTCTTCTCATTAGAAAAAAAAAAAAAAAAAAAAAAAAAAAACTTTTCAAAGATGAAATGCTTTTTTTTAAAAACAAAGTATGTGAAAATAAAACTCACTTCCCATGGGTAAAAATGATGATATAATAAATAAATAAATGAACAAATAACACAGATTAAATCGTATTGATCAAAAACGCGTTATTTCATCAATCGCTACAGATAAATATAGAAGATTCTGTCTGCTGTTGGTTTGAAACACCAATATCACGTGACCTTTGACATCAGGTGAAAAAAGACCACTATTTTCCATTGCCAAATACAATCGTTTTCAGTATTTTGTTTTTCTGTTTTAGAACGAAGACAGAATTTTCTTTCAAAGATTTTTAAGAATTTTCTTTCAAAAAAAATACTTAAAAAGTACACTCTTTTTTTCTTTCTTTCTTTTATTTTTATTTTTTTTCATTTTTTCCTTTAGATAAGCAGTTTATACCTATTTGTAAAACACATTGTGTTTCACAATATATCATGAAGGGATTGTTTATTCAGTTATGATAAAGAATATATTTAGTTAGTAAATGATAGTTTAGTTAGTTGTGATAGTAGTTCACTTAAAGTTAGTGATATTTTATTAGTATGTTTTTATAATTTTGCAAAATTCCGTACACGTGATAGACAGAAATGAAGATAATTATCGGATTCAGCATCCTCTAAAACATTTTTTTTTTCTTTGTAAGGTGCCTGCCTACCGTCGGAAGTAACTTTTTTTAATAATTGAAAAATTGCCTATTTATGTGCATTATATCATAGAATATAGTAAAAAACAGTGAATAGCCTGAAAAAAAAATATGAAATTCAAAAATATTTTAATATTTAGGCTCAAAATATACATACAATTTGCGAAAAAAGAACTTTTACAAACCATCATAAGTCAAATTTAAATAAAGATATTTTTATTCTGTAAATTTTATTTAGATTATTGAAAGGTCCTTCAGGGAGTGAACTACTATCAAAACTTAATCATGTTATTTAATGTTTTAGAGAAGATAACATTTTTAGATGCTGAAACAATCATGAATATACACGACAGTTCATAACTTCTACCAACAAAAGAAAAAAAAAAAAAAACTAGATTCATTGTCGTAGTTCAATCCCTAAAATAACTCCTCTAGAGTATTTTGTCAAAGTTTCATAACGTTTCAATTATAACTTTTGGAGTTATCATGTTTTGGGATAAAGCAAAATGCTAAAAATCTCATTTTCAGAAAAACAGATTTAAAAACAAGATTTTACCTATTAAACAAAAAATAATTTTAATAAGTTCCTGATTTATTTCAAAGCTTTTTATTTTCTTTCTTAAATTCATTTTATATTCAGTAACAAATTTTGATGCTTACATCGAATAAAACATTTATGTAAACAAACTTTTACGGGTCATTTCCGGTCACTTCCGGTTTCAAAAACTGTCAAGTGACTAATATTAAAATGCCTGTAACTCAAGCTCTAAGCAAGATAGAAACAAAATTCAAACTGCTTTAGAAAGCTAAAATATCAGGCATTAAAACTAACCCAAAAATAGGAAATCGGAGTTTTGACCGAAAATTGCATTTTAAATGTAGGCCTTAAGTTATGCTACATTGAATTTATAATAGAAATTGACATACCTAATACATCATAATAGTAATATGAAGATCAACAATCCATAAAACGGCCACTTTTCCATTTAGCTCATTTGATATCCATTCAAATTTCTTTGCTGTATATTTGTAAAAAAGTATCCACTATACTCATCACATTATCATTTTCTTCATAGAGTATTAAAAGTAAGTTATGCATATAGCTCTGGTGATCACTGTTTAACAGGTTGAAAGGCTTTAAAAATTGTAATACTGGTACTCTTGGATATAAACACAGTCACTTTTCTTTACGGCAGATATATTGAAAAAATCTTCTTAACAAGGGATAGGCAAGCTCGGATTTACACAGACATAAAATCTGTATGAATAAAAATTACTAATAATTAGAAACTTGAAATATTCTTCTTATTATTATTATTAATTTAATCATTTTATAAAAAATAAAAATGAATATATGACAAAATTAGTAATTAAAATACTAATAGCTTCCGCTTAAAGTTAAAAGTTCTTAAACCACAGACACATAGATGTATGCAAATATAGATTAGTTTTAAGTTAAGAATAAAAATATTTATACTTACAAAAATAAAATATTCTATTCATAAAAAACTAATACAAATTATTTTTATTTATTTATTTATTTATTTTTAACTTAAGAATTCGAAATGATAATCCTTAACAATACAGTTATTTTATTAGCCATATTTGTCATCTGAATTTCTACATATGTGTCACTAAAAGGAACTTATATAAATAAATTCACACCATAAAAATATCTCTTGAAAATAAATATGATAATAAATATTATAATTAAGAATATTACTCATAGAGATGTCAGTAGTATCAGTATTGTCAGCAAATACTAAATGAGTCCTTTTAAACTTTTTTTTCAGTGTATATTTCAAATGCCTTTTTAAAATATTAGCATTGAATATTAGCATTGAATATTTCCTTTGTAGTCAATGAAAATTTTTATCATGAGTATTACATTAACCATTGCTACAATTTCAATTTGAGATTTAAAAACTGGTATCTATCGAAATAGTAAGGCAGATTCTCTACAGATGAATTGTCTATTGTACCATTTCCAGATAGTTATTTTGTATGCGAACAAGTATTTCAGCGTTAACATGCTATTTTTATTTTATCTTATTTGAATAAGAATATTATTATTTTTGGCAATTTATCATCCAAAAAAAAAGAAAAATTACGAACACATTTACATGTGCATAATGTTTAAAAATTTAATCAGGCTAACTGAATTGCTAATAACACAAATAATGGGTAATAGTTTTATGCTACATTTTAATAATATAAAATCTAATCATATAAATAAAGAAAAATTGTGTATATTGCTACAAAATATATTAAATATTATCAACAGTGCAACATTTTAATATGATATCTATGGCATATCATTTTATATTTATTATGTATAAGAATTTTAAAATAACGAAGAGAAAATTTCGTAAATTATAAAATTGATATACAAAAACGGAAATTTCACTAATTTATTATGCAAATAGTTGCAAAAAATAAATTTTATTTCTAGATGCCTACAATCGTTGTTAGTTATTCACAAAACCTTCGTATTTTGAGGGCCTAATATTTGTTGTTAAGATCTTTTTAACATATTGTAATAAACACATACATTTTTTTTTGTAGCTGTGTTTGTGATATTTATAATATCATAATTCATTTTTACCTTATAAATATTCGTACTGCCTCTATACGTTTTTCAGTAAGTTTTAAATTTAAATAAAAATATTACTATTTTATCATTAAAATTATTACACTTAGAAATAATAAAACAGACATTGAAATTTGCATAGAATTACAAAAAGAAGTGTGAATTAGAATAGTATATATCATGTTTAATAGAATAACTGTTATAATTTATCATTTTTAAAATTGATATTCGATTGCCTCAATGTGTATTTCAGCAAGATGTAATTTTAATTGACACTATTATCATTGTCTCATTATATGTTATGTACTAATAAATGCACAGACATTGTAAACTATCATTACACAGAGAAGGTTGCATTAGAATAAGCTGAAGTATATAATGTTTAACGGACGGACAATTATGTCTATAATAAGCAAGCACTTGGAAATTGATTTCCACAGATAGAAATTTATACGGGTATCTTAAGTCTTTCGTAGTGAATGGATGATCATAAAACTCAATAAGTGGGTTTATGAGAATCGCGCTTATTAGAAAGAGTAAATGGATTTAATTTTACATCTAAACGTGTCTAGAAATTCTGAAAGTAAACTAATACAATATTTATTTACAGCCTTTATATAATGATAACTAAAGCTAACTTTTAATCTAATTTTGTATTTCTTTTGATCGTATGATGAAAAGTAATTTTATTTTTCAGTATTTAGCATTCAAAGAAACATTCATAAAACAGGCGGCTTGATGATTATGCTAATGGTGTTTGACTCTATTATAGGATCCAAACAATGAAAAGGATCCAGTAGTGACTGACCTGTTCTGCGCGCAAAGCTGATAGACGGGAAGTGCTGGGTTCGATCCTAGGTCGCTCTTATCGAGATAGCCGTTTTAAGTTTTCAATGGTTTTTACCGAAACTCGCGTAACTACGGCTAAGACTCCATACATAGACACCTCCCCCACCCCTGAAGGGTATTTTACCTACGCGCCTAGGATCCTAGTGTAGTCAACAGGCCTTAACCCACACACCCAACCAATCAAATAAAAAATAATGAGTAAAACAATTAATTAATTAAAAGTTACTTTATATTTTTCTGTATTTGGATTGTAATTTTTTCTATATTTTCTATATTCTTAATTCATTATAAATAAATATAATAGGCGGTAAGTTAGAAATCATATACAATGATTAAAATTTCCCAACATCTGGAGCCCCTCTCTTCTATTATATTGGAGTTTATATTAAGGCTGAACACCAGTCAGATTCACTTTTTCTTCTTTCCCATGTTATCACATGCTTTTTTTTCTTATTTTTTATGTTTTCTATTATAAGAATATCTATTTAAAAAATGAAGTTTTTCGAATTCATATTTTTTAATATTACTCTTTGAACGTGTCGACTTTTAGCTTAGTGAGCAATTAAAAAAATATAATAACAACATTAATGATAATAAATAAATTTTTGTGATTGAATATTATAGTCCTAAGTTTACTTAATGCAATAAAATATTTATTTATTTTTAAATGCCAACTAACAAAAAAAGTATTAATCATTAAAATTCCCACTGAAACAAAGCCGAGCTTAAAATAGAGAGCGTGGTCGAAAATTTAGGTAGAGTGCAAATTTTGTGCAAAGAATCCCCATGGGGCAGAGTATGGCACTAGAAGTGTTTAAATCAAAACCGACGATACTGACTCAAGTTGCAATAATGCGTTGTACAGTGGTGGAAATTTTGTCTTGAGTGAAGAAGGTCTTAAGTTCAACTTCCACCACTTATCAAATTTTGATTTTTTTTTTTTTTTTTAAACAAAAAAGTCTTTTATTATTTATTATTATTATTGTTATTTTTAAATAAAAAGTAAATGATTAATTTAATGGGAAACAATTTTACATTACATTTCGATACAATTTCGTTAATGGTTTGTACTAGTGTTTTATGAAAAAAATTAATTGGTACATTTTTTTTATTAACGTCACTAATATCATATGTTAATTGCCTATTTCTAGTTGTGTTACTCATTATTAATGTAATTTTTTATATGAGAAAACCTGAACGTACAGTCGTAGTCGAGAAAAAAAAAAGTAACATTCGAGGTAACTCTATTGCTAATCAATGCAGAAAAGAGTACTAGGTGTCGTTCGGCAGGGAATTGTGAGTACTTTTAGAAAATGATGTGAAATTTCGAGTTGGGGATCGTCTACATATTAAAACGCGTACCAACTTTAATTTTTTCAAAGGTAATGCACTATTTCCATTTTATATTTGGACTCCTGAGATCGAGACAATGCGGAAAGGTATATTGGTTATATATTTTACTTATTTTTTATGGAGTTATAAGGGTTTAAAGTTTGAAGGTACTAATGTTAAATTCATATCGCAAACTTTTATTAATATCTTAAAAAAAAAAAAAAAAAAAAAAAAAACCTTAATTTACATATATTTTTTTTTTTTACACGATACAGTGAAGGAACCCAAACATAATACATGATCACTTTTTATTCAGAAAAATATTTTTAATTATAAAAATTATTAATACATTCATATATAAAAAAAAATATGAATTATGACGCATATTAATTTTTACATAAAACGAATACTAATGTTGAAAAATATGGGTGTGGAAATTTGCAGATCTTTCTAGTTGCTAGTTTTTGAGATATAAATAAATCTTTCTTTTGGAAAGGTTTAGGGGACCATCCCTTATAAAGTTTTGCATATGGTAACGAAGAAAATCTTAAAAAATAACGGATAAAGTTAAACAAAATATGTTTAATTTTTAATTTTAGGTCAAATTATGTAAAACAACAACGTCAAGCGCAAAAAAGACAATTTAAAAACACTGGTGATATCAACGGATAATTCATGTTATAAGGAAAACAAACCCCTCTTGCAGCGTTATTGTAAAACAACACAAAATAGAAAAAAGAAAAGAAAATGTGTTTTTGCGTACTCGTGTAATATCCTAATAATATCCCTATAATTTACATTGGTAAAAATATACACAAGTAGTATTTACCGCATTGATCACTTGTAATAAATGCTGAATCCTTTAAATAAACACTAGAACAGAAAATCAATTTAAAAATGTTTAATATGTGCTTCATGAAAATAAAAAGTGTTGATCCGACATCTCACAATAATTTTTCTGAAAAGATGTAGTTTTTGCATTGTTGTGGTATTGAATTATTTTGTTTTCTCAAAAGTTTTCATTCGTCATCATATAAAACCCTTAATGTAAATTTTATTAAACATTTATACTCATATATCTCTATATACAGTTACATTATTACAGTTCGTACACTATGTCACGCCTACAACATAAAATAAATAATTATTATTAAAGTGAAAGAAAAGTTAAGTTTCGTTAGTGATAACTGTTGTCACAATAGATACTTTTTTAATGAAAAATACCACACATTTTCGAAACAGAATTGTCTGACCATTCTTAAGTATAATAAATTTAGATATATCAAAAATATATTACGCTTATATACATATTTATATTTCAGTTTATGAATTTAGGATTTTAAGTATATATAAAAATACGAAATCAGAAACAACTACGGTGCTCTAGAAATAACAATATCTTTATTCTATTATCAATTATTATTTTAAATTATTTTTTCATAAAATATTTCCGGTGTGAAACAGTATGATTTTGTAATATTCTTTTATGATCTAAATTTTATTTTTCTAAATTTACGGATTACTAACACATTAAAACTTTATGAATATTAAATATAAAGTATACAATATATATACTTTTCCGCCCTTCCAGAATTTCAGAAAATCAAATACGAAAAAAAATATATGTGTGTGTGTTGCTATTGAAAAAAATCAAAGTTGGCACTCATTTTAATATGCAGGTGACCCGTAATTCAAAATTTTTCATCATTTACAAAAAGTGCACTCAATTTTCTGTTGAATGATACCTATTAGATTTTTCAATTAATACCTATTTAATTATTTAATTTATACCTAATTAATTACCTATTAGATTTCAATTAATAACAAAATAACAGCAGGTGTTGCTTTTTTTTCCTTTACTGTAAAATAGCTGTTGCTCACATTTCGATGTCTCATTTAACTTTTATTTAAAATATTTTATTAAACAAATATCAAATTTCGTGTTCTTGGAGGAACTGACAATAAAATTGAGCGCAAGCTGAAATTTTCTAAAAACGATTTTACTAATTTATAATCACCTTACATCTCAAAAATTTCAAAATCTGGACAAATATGATCTTTTTCAAATCTAGTTATCCCAGCAAAATGTCAAATATTTTCCAAAATGTTCAAGAAAGCGATATTTGCCATTATATGTAAAATAATTTATTGTGATGAATTTTATTTCATATCTTGTGCTCCTTGTGAATAATGTTGATGTTTCATTAATTTTCTACTTCTAATCATAACCACTATAAACTAAATATATTTTCTCTTAAACTAATTTTTTTTCACTTAAAATAAAAAAGGACCTTGTGGGAACTCAGACGCAGCACCTTCCTGTTTCAAGCTAAACAGGCTACCAACGCACCACGCTTTTCCATTCAATTCATCTGTTTCGATGTTTTTTGTATAGAAGCAGCAAAATCTTCTAGGAACATGTCCTACAAAATGTGGCGTTGTTGAGCAAAATTTGCACTCTACCCTATATTTTCGACCATACACTTTTTTTATAGCTTAGTTTGGTTTCAACAGGGATTTTACTGATTTCATACTTTCCTTGTAAGCATAAAGACAACACGTATAATGAGTAAAATAAAACAAAAAACAGAATTAGAAAACTTTATTTTTGAATGAGATATCCTTTTAAAATGAAGCAACAAAAATTCCATAAGATAACACGGAAAATAAGATAGGAGGAATCTGACTGATGCGCAGTTTTAATTTGGTGCGTAATTTTATTGATGCCAGTTTCATTTGTCTTTTGTGACTGCTGAACTTATTTTTATTATTGTTATTATTACTATTATTATTATTTTAATTGTTGGATAGAAAATTACATCAAAGACAGATTTGTAAGTTATTTTCATAATAGTTTAAAGTTACTTTCATACATATAGTTTCATGCAAGTAGCAATTTCATATTAGGTTTTAAAGCGTTGTTTCATTTATAATTCTTATGAAAAACAAAACTATATTTGGAAATATCTATATAAATTTAAGAAAGATTTTATTTATATATAATACGACATTTCAATGATTTTTGCTGAATATTATTCTTAAAAACTAATATTTAGAAAAATTAAATAATTTGAAAGATATAATGTATTGCTAAAATTCTATTTAAGTTATATTAAAAAGCATGTAGAAAAATAATAATACAAATGAAAACATACTATTTACATAACAGTGGTCCTAATTTCCTCATGTTCAGTTCTCTGTCATCCAACAGGCTTTCGACTGGGCTGAGTTCTATAAATTCCGTTTATCTTCTCCACTGTCGGGTCATGGTACGCAAATCCGTGTTCTGCATGAAATAAGGAAATGTATTCAGTCTATACGCAAAACATTTGTATAATAACAGATAAACTTGATAAATTGCATCTGTACATCGATTTTTTTAAAGATGATAAAATGTTTTTAATGTACAATTACCACAATAAATAAATAATATATATATATATATATATATATATATATAAATGAAAGAAGTGCTCACTGAATGTTTCAACT
This sequence comes from Salticus scenicus, assembly GCA_963930645.1. Taxonomy (NCBI): domain Eukaryota; kingdom Metazoa; phylum Arthropoda; class Arachnida; order Araneae; family Salticidae; genus Salticus; species Salticus scenicus. Next base: position 27,818,856 of record OZ005654.1, on the reverse strand, counting down.
CAGAATTATCTCAACAACTGGTTCTCCTGTGTAAGTCATAGAGTTTTAAAAAATATTATGTTCACCCAAATTAACAGAATTAAAATGCAATAACCATTTAGACCTGAAGTTGGCTTTGGAAAATCTCAAAAAACGCATTAACTCTCAACTGCTATCCTGTTTTTCTACTCAATAAACATTTTAGTCTTCTTGATTACAATCCTACTTAAGATTTTTTTTTTTGTACATTTCAGGCGACATTTAATTGGTGGTAAGTGGTCCTACCAGCTGAAACGGGCTCTATGCTTAAGATGGGGGACGATTACAATTTTCCTCATTCTAATGACTATTCAGGTTTGTCCAGGTATATATTTATTTATATTCTTGTATTTTTTATATTCTTGTATTTTATATTTGTGTATTTACTTTGGTATTTTATTTATGAATTTAATTGCTTTAAGGCTTTGTAGGAATTAAATTCGTTTGCTGTATGGTCTGGCTTCTATCTATGAGAATTTGAAGGATAGAAACGTGTTTTTTTTTTTTTTTTTTTTTTTTTTTTTTTTTGGATAGATAGCCAACGTTTCATCAGAAACTTCTCATATTTCATTCCCTACATGGGGGAGCTCCCCTGAAGTGTTTTGTTATTAATTTTCATTTATCCTTGGTAATTTTGCTTATATATATATATATATGTATATATATATATATATATATATATTTGAACTATGAGCAAAGTACAATCTAGAGTAATATATAATTTAATATTGAACATAAGTGGCCGTTAAAATTATGCTTAGATTATCGTGCTGAAAATTCTGGTTTTTTTGTCAGATATATACGTGATAATTTGATTTTTTGTCATATTAAAAAAAAAAAAGTTAGTATCATTCTATCATTCATCATTCCTGCCAGATTTATACAATGTTTCACTAGACCATGTGAGTGGTTTATGATGTTTTAAAACTTCTAAAAAGATTTGAATATACTTACGTTTACAAAAAAGAGCAATATCTCTAATCTTTAATTACTGTCTTTTAAGATGTACACGTAGTACTAACTATGCAATATTATCAATATAACTTACAAGTACAAGGTTTTACAAGTACAATACCAATTTGTAAGAAATATTCCACCATTTAAGAGCTGCATGCTCTCTAATATTGTGCTACAGATATCGCAATTATTCTTTATTCATACATCTAGTTTCATAATTATTTAATTTGTTTCCGTGTAATAGTATGTTATTATGCAATTAGAATATATAAGAATCTATGTACATATAAGTGTTATACATTTAAAATTTTATATAAATATTATATTTATATATATATTTATTTACTTTCTTTTTTCACAAATTAGAATTTGTATAAGTTATAGATACACGGATAGATGGTGTGACTTTCAAAGTTATAATTTTACATAACTTTTAGCCTTTTGATATTTTTCATAAAATTTGGTTTAAAAAAAATTGTGTCTTATTTAGTAAACGTATGACCTATGCACATAAAAAAAATATATTCTTTTCCGTATAAAAAAGAAAATGTTATGAATATAAAAGCATTTTAAACGTATACTGCAAAATGACGTTTTTTTTAATATGACTCTTTATGATGATATTTTCATATCATTATAACATCCCTAATTTTAATTTATGTCGAACTTAAAATTCCTACTTTTTATTTTCTGAAATAAACAATTCTTGCTATACGAATCTAATCACATAACTTTTCAACTACATAAACATAATTAATTTTCCTAACTTACCGGGGATTTTTTTTCTCAATAGTGGACTGTCATCTTGTCTATGACTAGAGTAAAGTGGTGATGCACCTAAGGATGTACACTCTGCTGCTTTTCCCACGCTTTGTGGTCTAAAATATTAAGAGAGTACTATATTAGAAAACAACGGAACAATCCAACATAACTCTAACTAAGAATTTCAACTACAAACTGGTTTACTGCTTATATATGTACACCTATGTGTGATAGAAAAATATAGCCCTTTTCATACCATTATAACACCCCTAATTTTATATACGTAAAATTGTAATATTTTGTTCTAATTAAGACACTTATTGTCATGTATTTAAAATGGTTAAAATTTAAACTCGCAATTTAATTAATATTCAAGATTTTTTGTTTTAACTACATTTAAGCAATGTAAATATATACATATATCTATAACAATATGTTATTTTTTAATTAGGTACCTTTCATATGTATTTCTCTAGGTTCCTAAAATGAAGAATTTCTCTCTTTCCACCTAGCCTAAATTATCTCGATTTCTAAATTGACATCACCACTTCCCTATCCTTCCGTTTTCATGCCAAAGTTTTAATAATTATTCCCAATTTCTTTTTAAAGTTATCTCATATGCTTTTCAAACTTATGAGAAATTATTCTAATTACTAAAATTACTACATCGCTCTTTCTTGCATTAATCTTCTTTATATTTTATGTAAATATAGTACTATCCAGTAGTACTTTTTAATGTTAATAATACGTACAAAATTTCAATCTACTATCATTTATTAAATACCTGTTTTTAAATAAATATGGCGGTTAAACTATGCAGCGTATTATGCAAAAAAAAAAAAAAAAATGTATTATACACGCATGAAGATGGAAAAATAGTAATAGATATCATAGTCTAAATATAAATGTATTTACCATCTTATTCAATAATTCATGTTATTTGATATACCAAATTACAATTAAAATTTTACTAATAGAGTCTTTTACAGAGTACTGAATAAAATACTAGAGAAATAGTTTATACTTATACTTATAATGATATATATATATATATATATATATATATATGTGTATGTATGTATGTATATGTATGTATATGTATATTCATTTAATTTTATCTCAATTATCCTCAAAAAATCCATATCGTTTTAACCATTCGGTAGCATCTGGGATTCAAAAATAAATCACCAACGGCAGCTCTAAAGTTTTCATGCTGCTGTAAAGTATACTTTTTTTCCCCTTAGTGTATGGTCATAATGAGTTATTTCAACGGAAAAAAAAAATGCTTATTTTACTATGTAGTATAATAAATTCCATGATCTTCATTACAAACAAAAATAAATCTCAATGATCTATATTATTTAACTATTTTTGGTTATTTATTTAAATTTTTTTGACAGTTTAAATCTTATAGAATATAAAAAACCCAAAATTAAATGCACAGGAAAATATTTTGGCATTTAGAATATATATATATATGTATATATTATATCATAGTTACTTATATATCACATTAAAAATCCATAGAATCCATCTATTTTCACAATCCATGTAATCATATATGAAATAATACCCTTAATTACTCTGAAAAAGACTCCATTAGTAATATTATATTATTTTTTCTAAAAATTTTAATAGGCTCCAGACTCAATAAGATTTTGTCTCTTTATTTTACATTTTTATTGTTCAAATACATATTGTGAACATATTTGTGCAGACATGTCATCATGTTAATATATTCCGGAGAATTGAACACTTATTTTTTCTGAAGGGTAATTTTCGCCCTATTTAATAGTAATTACATATTGGATAAAATTTCTCGACAAATAAAGTGATGCGAAAAATGTCGGGTAATAATAATCCTCTAGAATAAATGAAATTGTTGTCATGTCTATATTTGTGTATTATTACTTTGTAGATACTTTAGCAAGTTAATTTTAACAAATATTTTTCTTTAATTAAATGGGAATTTCCATGCGAATTTTAGGTTATTAAAACATTAAAATTATGATTTAAAGTCTAAATGTAGATGGAAATTTACTATATTTATTATATAAATGTCAATGCATCATCATAGTGATTTTTTTTAACAAGATTTTGTCTATAATTAGACTGCAGTAAGCATTTTTAATGATAAAATTCTGAATAGCAACAATTTTGAAAAAAAGAGTTGATTTAAAGATATTTTTACCTGTATCATTAAAAAATTATTCATCCTGAGCTGTAAGTATTTTGTTTGGTTTTATTCAACATACTTTTAAGATACTTTGAAATATTAACATATTTTATTCGTTAATATTTCGATAATTTTAAACTCTACTTTCCCTTTGAGCTAAATCTACATTTTGTATGTAAAACATCTCTTTTTCTTACATTTATCAAACTTTAAAAACTATAACACAATTTTAATTTAGTATCGCAAGCTGCTTCCAGAAACATTTTATATTACTTAGTGAAAATATAAGTAAACATTAAACATTTGAATAGATAAAACCAAAGCTGTAACATCGGAGCTAATTTATTAAATATTTTAATGATATAATAATGTATATTATACTGAAATTATTAAATATTTCAGGTATAAAAAATAAAACTGTTTTATAATAAATAATAAGCCATACTTTTTCCTCCTTCTATTTCTAGTTTATTCCACGAAATATGACATCTGCCACAAAATTTTAATATTGATTTATTAATTTTATATACATACATACTTATATATTTATATACATATATTGTGTGGTACTTCCGACTGAGCATTGACCGGGAAGGGGTGTGGGTGGGGAGGTTGCTGAGTTGATGCCTATTTATGAAGGTGCATTAAATGTTCAGCTATTGCTACTCCAGACAGGGAAACCAGATCCGCACCTTTCTGGAATTCGGACCCGGCCCTACGTTTGGGACTCAGGGACGCTAACCCCCACACCGTATGGGTGGCAATTTTAGAAAATTAATTACTAGAAGTGTTTTGCTATTTCATTGGTATCCTCCATATCACATGTTTCTACGCTGTATTCCATAGAATTAGAAAAAAGAAATAAAAAAAAAAAAAACATTTATAGAGTCTTTTCAAATTCTAAAAACAATTTTATGAATATTCTGACGTTTCTGGCACTTTTTGGTACAAACATTTTATACTATTTTGCCAAGAGGTTACATGTGTTTTGAAAGCAATTTTTTTTTTTTTTTTTTTTTTTTTTTTAATATAATAAACGAGATTTTTTATTAAAAAAAATTGAGAATATAAAATAACAATATTTAGACAATATTTTGAAAATTATAAGACAAAATTGGAAAAATTAGGTCGCTGGTTGCTGTTTTCGGAACTCGTTTCTAAAAGTGATGGGCACGATTTCTCATAATGTATAGATCTCACTGAAATTTTGTTCCCGTCGTCAAAATAGACTTGTCCAGTGCTTAAAAGTATTTTCCTTTATTTCTCAATAGCAACTGATTTTATTAGGCCACACGTGGAGTAAAATGTATCAAAAATTGTACAATTTCTGTATACAGCTGTTTTTTTTTTTTTTTTTTTTTTTTTTTTTATCCTTTCTTCAAGCACTAGCCAGTTATATTTTGTTGAAGTGTGCAAAAGTTAAAAGAAATCGGTGCATTAGCTTTAGAGACATCGTGTTTACCGCTCTTCTGGAGGATTTCCGGAAATTAATAATTATCAGCTCTCTGGGGGTACCGGAACATGGGTCTAACTCGCTCTAATCCGGATCAAAATTCGAGTTTGGCTGGTGCTGCCATCTTTCACCAGCTTATGGAACTAGAAGTCGTACTTCCTCCCTATGAGGCATTCCTAATAACGGAAGACGCAACCCTCTTGCCTTAAAATAAGTCCGGTAGTTCCACTACCGGGGCTCGGAATTTTCGAGTGGCACACGACAACAACAACAATAATTATCAGCTGATTGTTTCAATGCTTTTATTTCAAATTGTTTTAAAATATTATTGAAATGTTGCTGTTTTATATGCTCAAAATTTTGAATGAAACAATTATTTATCATATTAAAGAAAAAAAAAAGAGAGAAAGAATATATATATATATAATTTAAATTTCGAAATCCCATGTATCCCCTTAAAAAACAGATAAAAAATATGTAATGGATCATAATTATTGGAATAATCCAAAGTATGGGATTTTCTATTAAAATATATTGAAAATAAATTTTGGGACAAAAGCAATTTTTTAGTCATATACAGAGACATCAGACCTCCGGATATTTTATTAGAAAAAAAGATATTTATAAAAATTTTCACTAATTTTAATAGCGAAAATTCTTAGATTAAATAGGACAAAGAAACTTTTCGGAAATTATGGTGTCAGAAAATTTCAAATATTTATCGTTCTGAAATAATAAGAAAGCACCACAGAACTTGCGTTTTAAAGTAATAAGTAAGGAACTTTGAATAAACACCATAAAATGTGTTTGGTGCGTTGCCGCTTTGATTGCAGCATTCGTGCCTACTTTGTTCGCCTGTTTTTTTCGGGTCGCGTATTTTTTTCAACCCGAAACAAATGTTGCGTGTTTATTGCATTTTATTCAAAGTTTTGTTATGGTCATATATGCAAATTAAGGATGGCATGATCTGTCTACCTAGAAAAAAAAAAAAAAAAAAAAAAAAAGAAAAAGAAGGGCATAGTGTATATTTTATAGATTAATAAAATGTGGTGAAAAAAAAAATAATAATTATCATTGTTAGTTTGATATTCAATTTCGGAAAAGGATATTTATTAGAGATAATATTATTATTTTCTATAAATATTTTAAATATACACACATCCAAAACATGCAAAATAGTACTTTGCAGTTGGATACTGACACAAAAGTAAGGGCAAGTGCATAGAGAGGAATAGGAAAGTGCATAGAACATAGGGAAGAGCACTTACGGATTTCGTGCGTCTAAAGCATCTTTGCTATTATCTGTAATTAAATATAATGCATTAGTAAATATGCAAATTTCCCTAAAAAGGCAAAATAACACATAATATAAATGATAAAAATGCTCAACAATTAAAATATTTTCTATGTCACATGTCAAATTGTATTTGTGGTGATCTGCCATTAACAATTTTTATAGAAATGAAATTAATAACTTTTTAAGGACTAACAGGCTTTCAGGGATTCCAGGACTGCTTAAGACAATGCCCTGCCCAGGTACTATATGTTTATTTGAACGATATGTGGAAATTCTATTCTTCAAGAACTATGATTTTAGAAATTACTATATCTCAGCATCTCTTTAACATTTATATTTTGGCACCGTTTATAAGTGAGATCTAGTAACAAGGTTTTTCTAGATTTTACTCTGTAATAAAAAAATTATGAGTACTATGCATAGCACTAAGCATATATATATATATATATATATATATATATATAATTTCATTACCATTAGTTATATTATAAAAAACATATGTAAACTAAATTATTATAAGTTTAAAATTTACCAATTCTTTCTGCTATGATTCCATTTGATTCCGATAATTACTATGCATTATGAAAACCAATTTTTCAAAGAAATTAATAAAATAAATGAAAAATAAATAACCGTTGCTGAGGAACGAAGACGATTGCAATGAAAGATTAAAATTAAGAAAAAAAAATCAATGGGTAGAATTAAAAAAAAAAATCTTAAAGTTGTGATTAGTATTCTGCGATTAGTATTCTGAGATAATGAGCGAACAAAGACGTACACACACCAAGAAACTTCTCTTTGTTTATTTATATTATTTTTTATTTATAATATCTTTTACTTAATATTTGGATATTTAAAACTAACAGCATTCTGAAGGGAAAAAAAATATTAACGCATAGCAATATTGCAATGAAATAATCTGACTTGTTATTTTGCGATCACAAACATTTTAATATATATATATATAACTAAATCTAAACTGTAGTATTGCGAAAATATTATATGTTTTTCTTATGTTAGGTTATTGCTGATGTATTAAATTCATTCCTTTTAGTTTATTTGGTTATTTTGGAAATATAATGATGCCAAAAGTAAAAGAGCCAGACTTACAAAAAAAGTTAGGATTTTAATTTGTTAGGAGGATTTTTCTTTGAAAATGAATGGTTGACTTAAACATGAACATCGTGCTAGTTTAATGTAAAAAAGTTTTGTCTTACACAGAAACAACACATATTTTTGTCTTTAATAATTTACCGTACGTTTGAGTGTGTTTCACTAAAATATTTTGAGCATACTACTTGAACTACTGAAGATCTGACGCCTATTCTCACACTCCGTTAGGGAAATTGATAAATGTTTTTTTCTTAAATTTTAGAAACAATGAATAATTCCAACTACATTCCTTCTTAAGCATGATCTTAAATCGTTCAGCAATTTGTCTGCAAACAATAATTTTCTTTTTAAAGAATAGAAAGAAGTGTTCTTTTAAATGACATTTCTGATAAGAAATATTTTACATAAATTTTTAGGAATATTTTGACGTTGACATTTGTTTATTATTAATATTAATAACATAAATTTGCATTTGTTTAGTTTATTTCATGTTATGTACTCACACACACTCCCACTCCTTTTACACACTTATCATTAATTAAATATAAATATCTTTTTTGTTCAAACATAGTTACAATTTCTATAGAATTATATATATAACCATAATACTTACCGTTCGTTCTTTTCTTAAGAGACATTGCTATGGCTGTAATCAATATAACAATTAGAAGTATCCCAATTCCACCAGCAACACCAACCACAATCATCAAATTTTCTTCTTGCAAAAGTAGTTGTACCCATCCAGCAGGTGCTAAAAATATATAATAAAGATTTATGTAAATATTGTTAGTAAATATACAAATAGATGCTACAAATAATAACTTAATCTGTGAAAAAATATTATGTTTCAAAATCGAAAATGTTTCGATTATACGATATAACACATAAATTTACACTCCTAGCTTTTCATATAATTCATGTGCATTTATTAATTTATTTCTTGAATTATTCAGTGGTTTGATTTCACTAATCTCCTGAATTAGAAAACGTATGTTCTAAATTACTCTTATGTTGCTTCTGTGCTTTTTTTGTGAGATACGTCGGTGAAAATGATTATTGGTTGTGTTTAACGTCGCACTAGCACTGCACAATGGGTAATTGGTGACGAACTTTAACGCACCGTTAAGGGTCTTACGGAGACATGCCATCAACATTTTGATCCTCCGAGGAGGGAATAAAATGAGTGTCAACAACAAAAATAATTTTTTCTTTTTTTTTTAAATACTCTCCTTTGATGTAATAGTTGGTTGGTTGGGTTTTACGTCGCACTAGATGGGCAATTGGGAACGATCTGGGACTCACCCTTAGAGATTGTCCGGAGAAATGCCATCGAAATTTTGATCCTCCACGGAAAGGATGGGTCTCCCGCTTCGGTGACACCCCAGAGGTATAATTTTTGATGGGAACATGGAGAAGATTGCGGCCACGACAGACTTTACGTGCACCAGCCACCATTAGTGTACACGACGGTCTTTTGCCGGCTCGCGTAACGAACCCGCAATCTTCCAATTACGAGGACAGCGCTCTACCGACTGGGCTATCGTCAGTCGGTAGAGCAGTAAGAACAGTCGGTAGAACAGTAAGAAATGATTATTTAAAATACCCTCCTCTCATATAATATTCTCTTCTGCTGAGAGAAACTGCGATGTCGTATCACCGGACCATTCATAGACGTACAGTCGGTAACAAAAGTGTCCGAACACTAGCAAAAATTCCTATATAAAAAAAGTACGCTTAATACTGTTTCGTTAAATAAATCCTTGTCGAATCACGTTTTTAGACTGACTAAAAACATGATACGACAAGGATTTATTAAGCAAAACTGTATTAAGTGTACTTTTTACATAAGAATTTTTGCTAGTGTTCGGAAACTTTTGTTACCGACTGTAAATACCAGACCGTCGCCAATTGCCGAATGCGTAGTTTTCATGGAACCTCAAACCACTGAACTTAAACCTGAACCTTAAGCACAACCATATTTAATATTGAAAGAGTGTTATTCTAATTTTTATCTTTATTATTATTACTAATTTTTTTAATCCTGAAAATAATTAAGCACGTATTAAATAGTGTAATAACTTCAATCATATATATATATATATATATATATTAAAAATTAAAAAAAAAATATTTTTTTACGCATGCGAAAAATAGCTAGAATGGATACAACATAGTTCCTCAGACTAACATGCAATTTTTGTGCCAATCGAGTTAACTCAATTAATACATGTATATATATGTACGTGTGTGTGCATGTGTGTACAAAACCCTTTGTGTGTTTTAAAAGTTAATTAGTTGCTGTTTACGCCTAAAAATGTTCAAAAGTGTAAGTACGAAGGCAACTGAGCAAAATATGAGGTCAGCGTCGAACTATGGCAAAATGTTGTTATTCTTATTCAACTTCACCCTATATTTTGAAACAAATTTTTTGCTTATGTGCAGACAATACCTAATCTCACTAAAAGTTAAGAGCCACGTTATTCTATGGGAAAATTTGTTTCCACAATATTTTATTATCTACACTGTAAATAAAAAAAAAAAAAAAAAAAAAAAAAAAAATCCTGTAAGATTACGGGGAAAGCGCGGCAGCAAAGATTCCAGACAAAGCCCGTAAAAAGAAACGCTTAGACCGTGAATTAAGTATTTAATAACCTTAAATTACGTTACATGCCTCTAAAAAAATATTTTGCCCGTAAAACCAGTTTTTTTTTTTTTTTTTTTTTTTTTTTTTTTACGGGATTTGTCTGGAATCTCTGCTGCCGGGCTTTCTTTGTAACCTTACGTGATTTTTTTCTGCTGCGTAAATACAGTCGGTAACAAAAGTTTCCGAACACTAGCAAAAATTCCTATGTAAAAAAAGTGCACTTAATACAGTTCTGTTAAATAAATCCTTATCGAATCCTCTTCTTAGTCAGTCTAAAAACAAGATTCGACAAGGATTTATTTAACAAAACTATATTAAGTGTACTTTTTTTATATATGAATTTTTGCTAGTGTTCGGAAACTTTTGTTACCGACTGTACAAAATACGTAAAATGAACTTAATTATTTTTTAACTCAAAAACAAAAAATGCAGTTTTGAAAATGAGAAAATGCTCAACGATTGTGAGTTTTCTAAATGTGAAAATGGTATTATATAATGTTATATAGGAAATTCTGAATTGTTATGGTGAAAGAATGTAAAATGGAGAAAAAATTCATTGTAACTATGAGTCTAAAATCTGTCAAACAAATGTCAAACATATACAATAATACAGTGATGGCCATTGTTTTACTAGATTCAAATATGGCTCCTTTGGTAGGCTAAGCTTCTACTGCGGCAGTCATCTTGAGTAGGCAAGAGTTAACTTCATTTGTCCTGCTTTTTGATACACCGTATCTCAGTTCCTCTTATATCACGCCTCGAGGAAAAACTCAGAAGGGGATAATTTTGCGCAGAATTGCCGTATACTATTAATGTAAAAACATATTAACCCTGTAACAGGTTTTTCTTTCTTTAACACTTTTCAACAAAGTTGAAAAGTGTTTACGACTTCTGTTTGTCTGTTTGTTCGCATTCTAACTCTTGTAAATAATTACAGAAATTCCTAAGCCATAGACAACTAAACTAGATGCCTCTCGCGTGGTATGGAAACTTGACAACAGTTGAAGCGGTAGGCAGCGCTACCTAGTAGAGATTTCGCGCCTTTTTAATTCAAATGTTACCAATAATTTTAAGAAGCGATGTATGATTTATAAGATCGACGTTTCTTCGATTCTATTCATCTTTATGTATATCATATCCCACTTTTAAAAATGTTTGGTGGCTGTTGAATAAAAAAGTCGCGAAATCTGTACTAGGTGGCGCTGTCTACCGCTTCAACTGTTGCCAAGTTTCAGAGCAATGCGGCAGGTATATTTAGGAGGCTCTTCCTAAACTCACATATGTTATTAATGTTCATTATTGAATGCTCCCTATTGAAAACTGAGAAAAAACTTCCCCTGATTTTTTTACAGGGACAAAGCATTCCAAAGCATTGCGTACTGTGAGTGGTATTTATATAAACCCTATTTCAATAACTTTGTACAAATCTTAAAAATATTGAAATAGATTATTCAAGTTCACTACTGGATGCTCCTTATTGAAAATGGAGACAATATCGCCACTTGATTTTGTACTGAGGTATCTGAAAGTATTTAAATTATTGCGTTCTATGAGAGTTATTCCTATAAACTATATTCTAATAACTTTACTTTGCACAAATCGTAATGAAAATGGAATCTTGTTGATCTGCACAAAATATGATTAGCATTATGATTTACAAGGCCACATAAAAATATTCAGATACATTAAAGCCTATTATTGGAAATTAGTTGAAATTACATTTTCATTTCCGGTAAACGTTTTAACTCTTTCTAACAATTTTTAAGAGTGAATGTGATTTGAGTTAGTGTATCTGCCTGTCTGATTGTCTGTCTATCTGCCTGTTTATCTGCGCGCCTCCAATGTCTTTAAATATTTCAGAATTTCTTAAAAATATTACATGTTATTAATCGTCATTCTTAAAAAAATATTATTTCTTATTATTGTTAATGCAAGTTCACTATCGAATGTTCTTTATTTAAAAAGCATTAATAAGCCCTGTACAAATGGTTTGTGTACAGGGACACTCAAAGAAATACCAATGCATTGCGTTTTAAAGAGACACTTTTATAAATCCCATTTAAACAATTTATTACTGCAAAAATCGTAATGAAATTAACTCTGATGTTCTAAAATAATGTTTTGTATAGAATACGATATACTTGGCCTTCAAATTTAAAGAACTATACTAAAATATTCAGATACGTTAAAGACTGCAATTGAGAATTTGCTAGAATTTTATTTTTGTTTATGTTAAGCGATTTTGAATTCAATTGGTCTATCTCTCTGCTTATCTGCCATTCTGTCTGCCCGTTGTGGGATAACGTAGGCAAAGAACATTGATGGTTAAATGATACAACGAATACGACCAGTTGGAAAGTGTTAATAATCATAGCATACCGTATGATTTTTTATCTTGTTTAACTTTATATTTCAGTTCACACCACTATTACTGCATGCAAATATTAATGTTATTTAACCTTTGAATCGTCATGTTTATTGTCGAAAATTTTTGGAAAGAAATACTTTGAAAAAATACCGGTGAAAGTTCCTACAAACTGTTACAGAAGTAGTGCCCGTATGCTCTATGTGCAAACCGGTTAAGGCGTTAAAGCTGTAGCATGCACTAGCGAAACAATCTTTAGAAAAAAATCCTTTAAAATTTCAAAAGAGTCAACACTCCAGTTGCGTACATGGTTGTGTAAGCGGCTGGAATGCGGAGGTTCCCCGGTTCAATGCTATTTAAAAGAAACTTCATTTTATTATTAATTATTTATCTAAATATATTTATTTATTTAACAATGTTGAACGTTGTTTCAAAATTATAGAAAATGAAGAAAACAAGTAAGGTAATTTCGGGTGAGTTGCCCCACCGGTAGAGATGCCCCACTTAATATAATTTCGAAACGCAATGATAGATGGCTCTGCAAGTCCGATTATTATTTCAGATAGATGTTGAATGGTGTGCTGTGGAAGTTACGTGAACTTATTTCTTTGTGTTCTGCTGTCACAACAATATTTCAAGTAAGTACCATGTTTTTTCTACTCTGTTATAAAAGTGATGTTGCATTGTAAGGCTGGCACTAGTTAATAAAAACGGATTTTATTTTTATATAAGTTTAAAAATCTGTAGTAAGAAGTTGATCAGTCGACTTCGGCCATTGTGGCGCCATTTTTGCTGTATTTTACTTTGGATAGTTGCCGGGGCATCTCTCCCATACCAAAAGGATAGATGCCCCAGATTGTATTCGGGTGAGATGCCCCACATACATTTACAGGGAGAAAAGTCATGTAATTTTTTAAATTTTAAACTAATATTGTTTTTATAAAATGCGTAATATTTGTAAATCGTTAAATTTTTCAACTAAAATTTTTTTTTGAAATTATAAATTTAGATTAAAATTCATCAAATAAAATTCAAATTCGCGTGATCTCCAGAAGTGGCAACTCAAAACAAAATCACAAAAAAGCAAATTGAATCCAGATAAGAAAGCAAAAAGCGAGGTACGACTTCTGTTTGTCTGTTTGTCCGCATTCTAACTCTTGTAAATAATTACAGAAATTCCTAAGCCATAGACAACTAAACTAGATGCCTCTCGCGTGGTATGGAAACTTGACAACAGTTGAAGCGGTAGGCAGCGCTACCTAGTAGAGATTTCGCGCCTTTTTAATTCAAATGTTACCAATAATTTTAAGAAGCGATGTATGATTTATAAGATCGACGTTTCTTCGATTCTATTCATCTTTATGTATATCATATCCCACTTTTAAAAATGTTTGGTGGCTGTTGAATAAAAAAGTCGCGAAATCTGTACTAGGTGGCGCTGTCTACCGCTTCAACTGTTGCCAAGTTTCAGAGCAATGCGGCAGGTATATTTAGGAGGCTCTTCCTAAACTCACATATGTTATTAATGTTCATTATTGAATGCTCCCTATTGAAAACTGAGAAAAAACTTCCCCTGATTTTTTTACAGGGACAAAGCATTCCAAAGCATTGCGTACTGTGAGTGGTATTTATATAAACCCTATTTCAATAACTTTGTACAAATCTTAAAAATATTGAAATAGATTATTCAAGTTCACTACTGGATGCTCCTTATTGAAAATGGAGACAATATCGCCACTTGATTTTGTACAGAGGTATCTGAAAGTATTTAAATTATTGCGTTCTATGAGAGTTATTCCTATAAACTATATTCTAATAACTTTACTTTGCACAAATCGTAATGAAAATGGAATCTTGTTGATCTGCACAAAATATGATTAGCATTATGATTTACAAGGCCACATAAAAATATTCAGATACATTAAAGCCTATTATTGGAAATTAGTTGAAATTACATTTTCATTTCCGGTAAACGTTTTAACTCTTTCTAACAATTTTTAAGAGTGAATGTGATTTGAGTTAGTGTATCTGCCTGTCTGATTGTCTGTCTATCTGCCTGTTTATCTGCGCGCCTCCAATGTCTTTAAATATTTCAGAATTTCTTAAAAATATTACATGTTATTAATCGTCATTCTTAAAAAAATATTATTTCTTATTATTGTTAATGCAAGTTCACTATCGAATGTTCTTTATTTAAAAAGCATTAATAAGCCCTGTACAAATGGTTTGTGTACAGGGACACTCAAAGAAATACCAATGCATTGCGTTTTAAAGAGACACTTTTATAAATCCCATTTAAACAATTTATTACTGCAAAAATCGTAATGAAATTAACTCTGATGTTCTAAAATAATGTTTTGTATAGAATACGATATACTTGGCCTTCAAATTTAAAGAACTATACTAAAATATTCAGATACGTTAAAGACTGCAATTGAGAATTTGCTAGAATTTTATTTTTGTTTATGTTAAGCGATTTTGAATTCAATTGGTCTATCTCTCTGCTTATCTGCCATTCTGTCTGCCCGTTGTGGGATAACGTAGGCAAAGAACATTGATGGTTAAATGATACAACGAATACGACCAGTTGGAAAGTGTTAATAATCATAGCATACCGTATGATTTTTTATCTTGTTTAACTTTATATTTCAGTTCACACCACTATTACTGCATGCAAATATTAATGTTATTTAACCTTTGAATCGTCATGTTTATTGTCGAAAATTTTTGGAAAGAAATACTTTGAAAAAATACCGGTGAAAGTTCCTACAAACTGTTACAGAAGTAGTGCCCGTATGCTCTATGTGCAAACCGGTTAAGGCGTTAAAGCTGTAGCATGCACTAGCGAAACAATCTTTAGAAAAAAATCCTTTAAAATTTCAAAAGAGTCAACACTCCAGTTGCGTACATGGTTGTGTAAGCGGCTGGAATGCGGAGGTTCCCCGGTTCAATGCTATTTAAAAGAAACTTCATTTTATTATTAATTATTTATCTAAATATATTTATTTATTTAACAATGTTGAACGTTGTTTCAAAATTATAGAAAATGAAGAAAACAAGTAAGGTAATTTCGGGTGAGTTGCCCCACCGGTAGAGATGCCCCACTTAATATAATTTCGAAACGCAATGATAGATGGCTCTGCAAGTCCGATTATTATTTCAGATAGATGTTGAATGGTGTGCTGTGGAAGTTACGTGAACTTATTTCTTTGTGTTCTGCTGTCACAACAATATTTCAAGTAAGTACCATGTTTTTTCTACTCTGTTATAAAAGTGATGTTGCATTGTAAGGCTGGCACTAGTTAATAAAAACGGATTTTATTTTTATATAAGTTTAAAAATCTGTAGTAAGAAGTTGATCAGTCGACTTCGGCCATTGTGGCGCCATTTTTGCTGTATTTTACTTTGGATAGTTGCCGGGGCATCTCTCCCATACCAAAAGGATAGATGCCCCAGATTGTATTCGGGTGAGATGCCCCACATACATTTACAGGGAGAAAAGTCATGTAATTTTTTAAATTTTAAACTAATATTGTTTTTATAAAATGCGTAATATTTGTAAATCGTTAAATTTTTCAACTAAAATTTTTTTTTGAAATTATAAATTTAGATTAAAATTCATCAAATAAAATTCAAATTCGCGTGATCTCCAGAAGTGGCAACTCAAAACAAAATCACAAAAAAGCAAATTGAATCCAGATAAGAAAGCAAAAAGCGCTCAGGTATGTCAGACTGACCTTTCACATTTATTCTATAACGTAAACAATCTTGGGCACTAACGAAACCGTAGGTGGGCGGTTAATTGTGCCGGTAAGTGTATATTGTTGTATTTGTTAATGCAGTTGTTCAATGCTTCTTGTTTGTTTCAGGAAAGATTACTACAGTGCACAAAAGAAAAAATACTGGAGCAGCTCGTGGGACCTGGACAGAAGACCATTTAAAAGAGGCTCTTGAGACTAGAAGCAGGTGAAATTGGTGTCATTGAAGTTGCTAAGTACTATGGAATTCCTTCTCGGACAGTTCGTCGTCGAAGAAAAACAGATAATAATACCAAAACAAGCTCTTTGGGGACCATTGACCACTATTGATCACTATTGACCAATGTTAAAACCTTTTATTATGTTTTTTACAGGTAGGGCATCTCTCCCATGTGAGTGGGGCATCTCACCCGCAACTTCGGGAGAGATGGCAAAATGTAGTGCTGCCGCAATTTTATTTTTTTCTTTAGAAAATTTACAATAAGGTAAAAAAAAAAAAAACTACTTAGTAGTAATAAACAATATTTATTATGTATTTACCACAAATTTTCGTTGTCATTGTTACTACCCAATTTATTTTATAGCTTCCTTTCCTTAAGTGGGGCATCTCTCCCGGAATTACCTTATAATGTAAAGATATAATTACTATAAATAAAATTTAAATAAATAAATAACTACTCCTCTAATTAAAACAGTTTTTTGAAAAAACTATATTAAAGGTACTGATGCTATTAAATTATTTTAAGAAAGAAAATGTTGAAATATATGACAAAATTTTTAAATATATATTTTAAATATTAATCATTCATCCTCTTTTTCATGAACATTTACTTATGTTTTAGCTTCCTGTGCAGGGGATAAAATTTTATCTGCTCTAAATTAAGCATATTAAATTGGAGCAGAAGGCTGAAACCAAGATTGAAGACCAAGATTGCTAACTTTATTACTCTTCAGTCCCTTTTTTAATAATTTTAATTATTATTATTATTTCTTAATTTCTATACTTGTTATTGAGAATTTTGTTTCTTTGTTTCTTTATGTATTTTGATATTAAAGAACTGGATTTTTATAAGATTTCTAAAAAGAGCAAATAAACAGGGTATTTATGATGAAAATCTGCTTTACACAATATCCTGAAGATAGAAAACACAAGTGGTTTGTTACCAAACTTAGTAGCTTGTTACCACCCTTAGAGATGAGCTTAAGAAAATAGCATTGATAAAAAATTGAATAAATATCCACAATGAATGAACAAAAAATGTTCAAATTTTTATATATTCCACTTGAGGAATATTTCTATTAAAGTCTTTTTATTTTATTTTACTTATTTATTTGTGTGTGTTTGTGTATGTGTGCCATTTGAAAATTAATTACAACGTAGCGTATGATGAGAAAATTCTTAGTTCTGCAATGTTAAATAAAATAAAATCAATCTTTAATTTTTATCATCTTAGATATATAATAAACAACCTTTACAAACATATTTTCGGAAGATTTTTCTGGTCATTAAAAACGCTTTATATATTTATTTATTTCATAATAAATTTCTTTTTAGTTTATAAAGCATTCTTAGAAAAAGCGAAAAGTATGCATAATAAAGAATAAAAAAATTAAAAAAAAATTAAAAAAATATTTTCTTTGTCTGAGGAGAAATTCAGCGTTCTACTATAATTTAATTTTCGTAAAATTATAATGATGATTTGCAATGATCTTTTGCATTTGCTCGCTTCATTAAGAATAATGATACATACCATTAAATTTATATTCTTTAATATCCTTTCCTTTGTCGGGTTTCTACTTAGTTTAATGGGTCGCAGTGAAATGACCTCTTACTGTCTCTTTTACATCGTGTTTTGTCATGTTTATTCGTAGCGATTTCAAAAGAACTTGCTTTTTCTTTATGAGGTAGTTATTAAACAACAACAACAATGATAATAATGATAATAGTAGTAGCAGTACTGGTAGTAAAAAATAAACTTTCATTTGAACACCCTTATTTCCATACATTAAAATTAGTGTATGTTATTCTGGTTTACAATAGCCTAAATTTGCCCTTAAAAGAAAATTGCTAGTACTACTGGTTTATGAAAAGTGACTAACCAAGGAAATAAGCAGAAATAATGAAAAATATTTTAGATTTTGATTCTGATACAGACAAATAATTATGAGTGAATCGGGTTCGAACCCATCACCTGGCAACTGTAAATTATAGTTCCAGCCATTCGGTTTCTAAATAGACATTTAGATAGAAAATATCTTATATACAGGAAAAAATAACCTTAAATTAATATATATATATAATAGAAAAAACTGTACTAACTTAATTAATTATATCATTAATAGACACTTTTTTAATCCCGTCTTAAAATTAACTGAAAACTAATATTCTATGAATAAATACTTTATAAGTGATATCTTTATTCCTCAAGAAATAAAGAAAACAAAATCTAAAAGTTTAAATAACAAAAGATATAAGATAAAACAATATATTTGTTATTATTTTCACCTAAGAATTTTATTAAAGTATAGAAGGAAGAAAATTGTCGCTTTTAACCCCAGATTCGTCTGTAATGCAATGGATATTTAAACAAAAATCTTAAAATATCTATTAAACATGAAAAATATTCTACCATTATTATTTCTTTTTTCATAATAGTAAAAAATAAAAATAACTATGTGCAAACTTAATTTATTGTATAGTTAAATGACATTTTATAACACCGTTTTAAAATTTACTATGCTGAAAGAATGCAGAACTTGAAAGATTTATGAAAGTTCCGTATTTTAGAATGAAATATTTTAAGAAACTTTTTCTTGTTGGAACGTAAATCACCTTGCTTGAAATAAAAGTTTAAACTTAGGAAAATAAATACATATTCATAACTAAAAAGGGCTTACAATAATTTCACAAGTTTCTTCACATTTAAATTGTTAATTACTGAAGAAATTTCTGAAATAATTTAACTTTATTGTTTAAATTCTAACTAAAATATTTATTGATTTAAACTGTTTAGTTGAAAATTTCTATGGTAAGTATTTAGTAACTTAAATTTATTTTATTAATTACTGATTATTAGAGGAAATCAACAAAACTATTGCGATTAATGAAAAACACAAAATAATACATTAAGCTATGAATAATCATATTTAAAAAATAATTAAAGACCACTTTAAATGTGTTGATATTATAAATAACGTTTCTCAGACTGAAAATTGCCCCAACACCATTTTATCAAATTCTTATGTAAAATGACCAGCTGAATACGAATATGACATCCATTTTGCCCTATCACCCACCGTTTCGTAGGGACGGCACTCTACTTTTATTGCTTTTCGGTAATTTTATGACTATAAACTTTATTTTTAGGGGTGGGGAATATTTTAACTGTTACATATCTTCTAAGTAGCTACATTGTTGGAAAATTCTAAAACATCAACATTTGCGTCAAGGGGAGAATTTAGGGGACACTAAAGTTATGTATTGCATTTCTTATATTTTTTAAATCTGTTATTAATGTTATTTATTAAAAGTTATATATTTTCCGTTTTTAAGTGTTGAATTAAATATTTTTCATTCTCCAAATTAAATTTATGGCCATAAAATTACCGAACAGTGATAAAAATTGGAGAGGGGGTGGTGTCTTGAGAAAACGGTTGATAACTGGGCAAATTGGTAGTCATATCCGGATTCAGGAGGTCATTTTACATAAGAATCAGCAACAGTACTAACAAAGGTTGATTTCTTCTTCTTTTTTTCAGCACACTGTAAACGATTTAATAATATTTATTTAAAGATTTCATTCATTTATGTTTTCTACATTTAACTGATTCCAATGGCCATTATTTTTTATTATTTTATTCTTATTCTAACATAATAATTGTTTGAAAATTTATTTATTGCTTGAAAATGGTTGCATAACAACGCTATCTATCAACTCATATAAATCTAAATAAAATCAACATAGTTTCTCATAAAAGACATTTCGCTTATGAAATTTAGGGCCTTTATGTACAAAAACCTGAAATGTAACATCTCGGTAAATGCAGAACATTTCAGTACATTTTGGTCTATACCTACAAATTAAATCAATATAGCTGTCCATAAAATAAATTTTACGTATGAAATTTGGAGCACTTATATTTTAAAGAATCTTAGATATAATAACTGGGAAAATTAGAGAATTGCTCCAACTTTTGTCCAATATGTATGAAATTAAATCAGAATACTTCTTCATGAAAGCCATATCACACACCAAGTTTGGTGAGATTATACACATTAGAAGATGAAATATTGGATTCCTGAAAATAGGAACATTTTTAACATAACTTGTCGACCTTTTTTCGTATATCAACTCATACTGAATCAGTTGAGTTCTTTATAATATCCGTCACACTTATGAAGTTTAGTGAATTTATACACTATTGAAACCGCGAAATAAAGCTTTTCCATATAGGGAGAAAAAATGCTGCATAATAAAGACTTATGCAAGAAGCTTATCAGCATCAGTTCATATCAAAATCCTACTAAATATAAAGTTTTGTGTAATTCCATGCCTATTTTCATGCGATACAGTACATAAAATATATTGCAAACAAAAACAGGCATATTGAATATACGCAATACTCACAGACAGATAATTTTGAATGTCCAAATCGTTCGAGAATGCCTCATACATTTGGAACCATTCAAAACCAGATCTGAAATTTTATATTCAATCCAATGCTTTCGGCTTTATCCCCGCTTAACTTTATAGGTTAAAACCAAAGTAATAATAGCAATAAGAATAATACTAATAATAACAATTATGATTTTCAATTTTTACAAATAATTGTTAGCATCTATCCTATATTCTGTCATTATTAAATTTTGTTTATGGCAAAAATTTAATTTTGTTTATATCATGTTGTTTCTTTTATTTAATATTAATCCATAGAAATATTGTATCTAAAAGGATAATTTAACCTGTAAATATAAACCGCTAAAAACTATCTGTCTATAAATGCTTGCTTTTATGTCTATTTCTTCTCTTTTTTTTTTTTTTTTTTTTTAATAATTTCATTAGAAACTTAAAAAATTAAATAAAATAAAATAAAATAAAAACATAAACATAAACCTTTGATATCCAAAAAGGGTCCAGTCTTAGAAATAGATAGGGGAAAAATACGCTTTATTAATTTACAGAAAACCTAATATACCATACTGAAAATACTAATTAAAGGAATTTCTCTCAATTCTGATTTTCCTAGTTAGGATTTATTTCACATCTTCTTTTAACATGACACTATGCTAGATTTTGAGTCCAAAAATGTAATATTGTACCAGCATCAAAACCTTTTTTAGCTTCAACTTATGTGTTATTTTTACATTATATTTATTTTACGATTTTTGGAGGAACTTCTTTATGAGTTGCTATGTAAACTTTGAATTCTGATTCGTTTATGATGGCTAGATATATAATATATCGTGTTTTAAGAAATTTGGAATTACAAAAAGATTAGAAGAAAATCCTTTAAGGTGCATATGTATTACATACTGTTTATTTATTTTTTTTTTTCATTATTATTTTTTTTTCTGAGAAATTTATAATATATACAGTCAGCAGCAAAAGCATCCGAGCACTAGCATAAAATCCTATATAAAAAAGTACGCTTAATACTATTTTGTTAAACAAATCCTTGTCGAATCATGCTCTTGGACAGACTAAGAAGAGGATTCGACAAGGATTCATTTAACAAAACTGTATTATTATTATTATTATTTTTTTTTTTTTTTTTTTTTTTCATAGAAATTTTTGCTAGTGCTCGGATACTTTTGCTGCCGACTGTACCTATATACATAAAACATTTTCTATTTTGAAAGTAGAAGTTTTAAAATAAATAATAATTGACACAATATAAGCGACAAATTTTTAAATAATGCATGTGTATTTCAATAAATTCATATAAATTTCCAAAATTCTGTAACAAAATAAGACTTAAATGAAAATATATATATATATTTTTTTTTTCTTAATAAAATAAATAAATTATTAAGTAAAAATTTATCAAGTACCATAAAGAAATACATGAAAAAAAAAAAAAAATCACAAGAAATATTTAAAGAAAAAATACTTTACAGGAGCAGCAGGAACATTTAAGTTATCTAAGGTAGGTTATTGAATACTTTTGAAGTAGTATTAAAGTACAGATATCGATGCGTTTTCAAAGTGACATTTAGGCTTAAGTTCAAATGGTTGCATTATCAGCTAATCCCGAATTAGAATTCAAATCGTTACAACAGTTGCGAGCTATGCGATTCAAAGACACAGTTAATATTCCAAGTACAGGAGGGGGAATAGTTTAGAATTGAATAAATCAGCATGTACAAAGTTCTCATTAAGATATCTAACAATGCGTTCCAGAATTTCCAAATGTCACATATCAGCACTGAATATGCACAGGGGTATATAGTAAATCCACTTATATAACATATTACAGTTGCTTGTAATATAGATTCCTTGCAAAATAATAAGTATCAATCCAGCATTTATTTTATTTATTTATTATTTTTTTTTAAGAAGTAATTATTTTTTTTATTTATAAACGCGTTATTATAATACAAAATTTATTAAATTATAAAATTAAATTAGTGAAATAAATATATACGCATATTTGTAAAACCCTGTAAAAGTATTAAACATAAAAATGTGCTTTGTTTAAGATTTTTTTTTTTTTTTTTTCTGTACAAAATTAATTTTATTTCGAATATACAATATCAAAAATTTTACTAAATCATAATTGGTTATTCCATTTAACAAAAGGTTTATATATATATATATATATATATATGCGTGTGTGTGTGTGTGTGGAAAAACAGAATTATTATTTTTTTTAGGAAGAGCGAATATTGGTTTGAACAACATTTTTGGAGGTGAGTTCTACGTGGATACGTGCCAGTGCTTTAACACCTGAAACACCTGTCTGTATTCGATTTGCATAAATTTCTCATATTAAAAACGAAATTGTTTATTTTTTGAAGTTTAACAAAAGAAAAATAAATCATCTTTATCTATAAAACTGCATCTGAATTCGCAAAGCGACTGAAGATTTGATAGAACGACTATTATTATTTTTTTTTGTAAACTTAAGGTATGTAAATAATATAAGGTAATTAAGGTAATTAACACGTTCATGCCGGTGCGGGCCACCGGTGGTTCACAGCAAAATTATCCGAACACTAGCAATAATCCTTGTCCAAAAAAAGTACACTTAATACTGCTTTGTTAAATAAATCCTTGTCGAACAATGATCTTAGTCAGTCTAAGAACATGATTCGACAAAGATTTATTGAACAAAACAGTTTTAAGTATACTTTTTTGATATCGGAATTATTGGCTAGTGCTCAGATACTTTTGAGAAGAATACGCCGGCGTGAACATGTTAAGGCAATGTAAGTAATATTTTTGCCGCAGAATTCTTACTAATAATCAGGTGTGTGACAATTTTTTTATTTTATGCTGATGTATTTTTGGATGTTTATCAAAAGAAAAATATTCAAAAATTTCCAGCACGTACATATTTGAAGGAAATGAAAATTTTCGACAGAAATGAACTTAAAGCTCCTCTTCCACATCACCCATCTCAGTTGTTTCCCGGAAAATCTAAGCGATATGAGTGAAGTACAAGGAGGTTGATTTCATCAAGACATAAAAAAAAAAAAATCAGGGACAATGAAATGTTAACAAGGTAGCAGATCACTGTTCTATGACGCATAGGGAGTGTCTTCAGGCAGTGAAAAAGAGAAAATTTTCTAAACAGAGCTGCGATGTAATGAAACATAGACATTTATAAGATAATATGTAAATAATAGACATTTTTTAATGTATTTCATACATGACGATTTTTGATTCTGTTATGGCCTCTGAGTTAATTCTTCAGATTTTTATGCTTATTTTGTAAAAACTACTTACATGAAAGAAAAGAAATGCCTCCATTTTTTAATCCAGTGTAATAAGAACCATTAAAAACACCCAAGGGAAAAAAAAAAATGAAAATAATTATTTTCCATATCGGTGGTTACACTGTTAAAAATTTCTGTAAATTTAATGTAAATATTTATCCAGAGTCCCTGTAAATTTACAGTAATTATTAGTTAAAAGGGAATTATCGAGATTCTAAATTTTTATTCTGTATTTTTAGGTAATTTTATTATTTAATTTTTTAATTAAAATTAAAAATGACTGTTTCTACTTTAGAAAAAACATTCCAAGTCCGAAAAATATTGTCACCAGTAATTAATAAAAAAAAATATTTGTTATTAAAGTGAATGTATAAAATAAGTTTTTTAACATCTCCGTTTATTTTTCTCTGTAATTTTACATAAGACTTAAGATAAAAGATTACACAGAGTTTTCTGTTGAAATTTTTAACAGTGTATACAAATCTCTTTGATATACCATACAATTAAAAAATAAAATAAATTTCTAAGTAATCACAAATATAGGTGTATTTTGTAAAAAGAGCTTTATAAAAAGTTTCCCGATATTACTTACGAGACATAGCTGTTAAATCTAGGAAACATGGATCTGATGCACCAATATCATTTGCCGCTATACAAGAATATTTCCCATAGATCGAAGGGTTCGTACCAGACAAGGCAATGATACTTTCTTGTTGAGAGGTGTCCTTTGCTTCATTGAATATCGATTCATTATTTTTAAACCATGTGAAGTTGAAAGCTGGAGGGACGGCTGACGATCGGCAACTGAGAACAATACTACCTTCATCTGTAAAATCTTTCCACATTGAGCACAATGGACGATCTATAATAGAAAACATGTAATATTTTATTTAGCTATGCACATTGTTTGTTTTCGAGTAGTTATTACATATTCATTGATAATAATTCTTTTTTTTTTTTTTTCATAATAGCAAATAATTCCTATAATATATGGAATAATACGATATATTAAAATCACACAATCAACTGATTGGGATGAAAATCATATTTTTTTTTGAAATTTATTTTGCCGACTGAGTGAAAATAATGCCTGGATTGGGAGTCGAACCCTAGATATTTGACTTACAAGGTCAAGGCTCTACCAATTGAGCTATCCAGACCGACAACCGGTGGATATTACTCACTCAGACAACCTTTAGGCAGAAATATCTGGTCTATCATGTCTTATTTCTGTTGAGCCATCTACATGATATACCAGGTGTTTCTGCCTAAAGGTTGTCTGAGTGAGTAATGTTCACTGGTTGTCGGCCTGGATAGCTCAATTGGTAGAGCCTTGACCTTGTAAGTCAAAGATCTGGGGTTCGACTCCCCGTCCAGGCATTATTTTCACTTAGTCGGAAAAATAATTTTCAATAAAAAATATGGAAGAATCTCTGATTAATATTTATTTATGAATCTATAAAATGGCAAAAACCTTCAATTTCCGTAATGGTATCGACACGTTTTGAGGTGACTCGCATATGATGATGATGATGATGATGATGTCGTGTCTATGAAAGTGCAATTAAATGGCTCCGAAGCTGTCGAAGACTCGCATATAATTTTAATATATAAATATATATATATATATATATATATATATAATTCTCGTTATTTTTATGTGCATGACATAATTTTCTTCGTATTTCTAATCTTTTAATATATCTTCTGTATATCAAAAACAATTAGTAAATTCCAAAATATTTTCTAATTTGATCACTCAGATTTAAATTGAATCTGATTAAATTTTCTGTATGGTTAAAGATACAAATTCACATATTTCAGAATTTTATTGACGGGTTAGGCTATGCCGCAGGCAATGGGTTTCTAAATATCACGAATCTTGAAGATCCTGTCTTAGGTAGCGGGATCCTTTTTCAATGTTTTGACCTGCTGCAATGGTATTTCATTTGAGAGTAGAAACTATTTTAGATTTTAGATTTATTAGTGGTTCAAAATTAAATATAATGGCCATCAAAGCGACAAAAGACACTAGTTGCTTATAAATATGAATACTAAGTATATAAGTAAAGTCATTTTTAATGATGCAAGAATATGTAGAAGCTTATTTTCTTTGTTATTATGCTTTAACAAAAACAAATTCATAATGATGTAACGGTTTTCTATTTATTGTTGTTTTGGATTCTCAAATTTTACAGATTCCGATTTACCACTTAAAGGATTGTAATTACTTATAAAAATGTTTATTAAAAGTATGGCATATGTCGTTTCTTATACTCCATAAATCTTTAGCTTCTATTTATCCGATGTAACTTTGAAACAGAACTTAATTTATGATGATCGTATTTCTCTCTTTATTAAATTCAATATAATTAAACATAAAACGCATTACGATTTTGAGCATATTTCTAGAAAAACTAATCTAACTAACAAATTTTAGGTCTTTCTTTTCAAAAAATTTCTTTATCTTGTGTCTCAATTTTAAACTGTTTTCAAGTATCATAAATACGGAATATATTGAGAACAAATTTAAACAAAGCATGTTTACAGAAAAAACTTAATCATCGACAAGAAAAGCAATTAAATACTTTTTTGCTAAAATATGAAATAACACGAATTAAAAAATGTTTTAATTAAAGAACTAATGAGTTAACAGCTAATTAAGCATCAGTATTAAAAAACAAATTCCATTGCGTTCCATAATTATTTTAAAGCGAAAAAAAAAAAAAAAATGTCACCAAATTATTTTATTTTAAAAATCTTTTCACAATGCGACTTTAAAACAATGCATCATTAAACAATACAATAAATTCCCCTTAATGAAAACACTTTAGAGATGGTAAAATCGCTAATCATTAAACAATTGGTTTTAGTTTGGACAAATATCGCATTACAGCTAAAGAATTAAGATATTTTTAAATACTAAAATCTTTTAACGAACATACAAATTCTCATAATTACAATAAATAAATAAATAAATAAATACCAACAAATTCAATATATATATATTTTTTTAATGTGCTAATTTTGAATTTTTCGCCTTTGAAGAAACTATGTATAATTTTAAAACCTGGATATTTTACAGGATGTTATTATTATTATTATTGTTGTTGTTGTTGTGACATTTTTTTTTTGTTATGCACAAAAAAACATGCTTAATAACAATACAATTTGTTTGTAATAATATATAGGGTAAATCAGGGAGATTCGTTATATTTTAAGGAAGTATTTTACAAAAGAACACGGGATACAACGAATCATATTAGCCCTTTTTTCCATTCCATATAATATTTTCTTTTCTAATGTCACTGAGACTATGTTTTTATAACGTTATTTCAAAAAGAGTAGAGGGTAAATATTGTCGTTTATTTTGGATGGTCATTAAATATATCTTCGAAAATGAATCCAATCAATATATTGAAATTTATTATTTATTCGTTACATTTCTCAGTAATATTTCATATTATCCTTACCATTTATGAAATTTCGTTCGTCGTGACATTTCATTTTGTGTGCTACGTTAAAAAGGTCAAACATGGCATTAGTGTATATTTATATAACAAAGCAGATTTTTTTTTTTCTTTTTCTTTTTCTTTTTTTTTTTTTTTTTTTTGTACAGGAATACAAAATATTATTTTTCATTAAATTCTTTGGGATGAAATCATTTTAAGTACAAAAGCAACTAAATACCTCTTTCGGTTGAGGCATTTAAATGCTTACTTTGCACACATGTAAAGTAAATTTACGCACATGTTATGAGTTACCGTCACACGAACTGTAAAGATTTTGATAAATCTACCACTTATTTTTATATTACAGGTCACATAAAATAATATTACGTTCGATTAAACAACATACTATTTGGGGTAAGTTGCTCAAACTTCCTTTATAATTCTCTCCCTCTCTCTCTCTCTCTCTTTTTTTTTTTTTTTTTTTTTTTTTTAATAATGACTTATCTTACTTTAATTTATCTAAACAATCCTTAGTTACTCCGTGTTTGGATAGCCATGTGGTGTCACACCAGATTTTTTATTTAGGACAGTTCAATTTTTATAATCCAATTTGAAAGGCGTTTACTTTTATAAAAGCAAATTTATATTGATTTTCATTGGAAAAAGGTTTTATAAATTATTATAGGTTTTAGTGACTGTGCTTGTTAACTTCAATAATAATATTTCTAATATTAAATTCGAAGGTTTGTAAAATTCTTAATGAAATATTTTTCTGAGCAATTAATTTTCCTAATTTTGAAATTTTTTCTAAACCTCTAACTGTATATATATATATATATATATATATATATATTTATATATTTATATATATATATATATGTATTAATACATATGTATATATACAATGTAATTGCGCAGAAGTCAAATCTAACAAATTCTCATAAAATTGTTTGATTTAATGATAATAAAAATAATCGCACTTTATTAATATTTATTCATTATTCATATATTTAATACTGTTACTAATAATAAGAAATTTCTTAAATGCTTTAATGCTTAAATAAAGCACAGCATGTCTTAAATAAATGCAACAATAAATGTTAAATGTTTCTTTTCTTCCCTTAAAAATTTGTCTTTTTAACTATTTACAAAATTCTATTAAAAAATAAAAAAAGGTAAGAAAGTAAGAAAAAGAAGTTCGAGTTAGATTTGGAAATGAGAATACCATTTACATGTGGCATTTATTATCTAAAAAAATACATAGAGACCTGTGTTCTCACAAAAGGAAATTTGGATATCAGTAAATATATATGTTAATTTCAGACTTCACTATTTTTTAATAACAGTTGAATATATTAAAAACAAAGTGTACTATATAAAATTAGTGATATAGAAATTTTCCTTTTTGGGAACCCTCATAGGCATATATTTCCTTATATATTTTGAAAAATAAATAGCATTCTACACTTTATTATAATGATTATTTAAGCATCACTGAGCATTATACTTACGTAAAACAGTAATAGAAACTGTTGCTCTGGCTGTGCCATGACGATTCATAACGACGCATGTGTAGTTACCACCCATGGATCTGCTGAGCGAAGAATTAAACGACAGAACTGGGCCACGGGCGACAACATTGTCGCCTAATTTCCAAATGAAATTCGGATGAGGATGAGCAGCAGCACTACACACAAGATCGTCCAGAACGTCACCTTCCATGACTTCTAACCGAACAGCTGATATCTGGATGTTTTCTGGAGGATCTATTAAAAGATTTGATTTAACACGGAGTTACATTTTATTATTATTATTATTAGTTTAGTTTAAAGAGAAAACATTTCAGAAAGAGTTTAGGGAGAACGCGAAAATAAGTACCTTTTGTGACTTTTTTCTATTATTCTCGTATATGGACTGTACATAAAAACATCATAAATCAAGAGACTCGGCAGAGTCTCAAGTGACGCAAGTATATATACACCCCGCGACAAAAAGATGGGTACAAAGGGTTTTTCTTTGATTTTTCATAAAATAACATTATCTAAATTGTGCTTATCTTTTATTATTATCATAAAATAACAATATTCCCGGACTGATTTTTCTTTTAAGACAAATTTAGAAAAAATTTAAGACTAAAATTTTTCTAATTTAAGACTACACACCGCGACAAAAAGATAGGAACAAAGTTTATTATTTTTTTTTTAGATATGATTATTTTGAATATGAATATTTTGAATATATGATTTAAATATTTAATATGTTTTTGGTATGATAATATTTTGTTATGATAATAACTGATCAGCACAATTTAGATAATGTTATTTTATGAAAAATTAACCCTTTGTTCCTATATTTTTGTCGTGGAGTGTAGTCTTAAATTAGAAAAAAAATCAGTCTTAAAATTTTTCTAAATTAATCTTAAAACAAAAATTAGTCCAGGAATAGTGTTATTTTATGATAATAATAAATGATAAGCACAACTTAGATAATGTTATTTTATGAAAAATCAAAGAAAATACCCTTTGTACATATATTTTTGTCGCAGGGTGTATATACACTCATTTATAGAAAAGTCACACACAAAAAAAGGGAAAATATTATTCAAAGAGTATTGACTGTAACGCTATGAAATTTTCACTGAAATGTACAGAAAAGCATAGGATTTATATATATATATATATATATATATATATATATATATATATATATATATATATATATATTAGTTATATTTTTCACCAACATATTGCGATGTATTCAAAGTAGCGTTTCACATTTTAAACGGATTGATTGATCAAATGAACTGATCATATGACGCTATATTGCGAATACTGGGGCCTTTTCTTAGAAGAATTTCCAATGTGCAAGTGCAACATCGGACGGTCATTCTGCTATCACATTGAGCTTTTATAGTTTTAGTTGCGTTCTCGAATATACTGCGCCACTGTAAAAAAGTAATTTTACAATTAAAATTTCACCTGATGAAGAAATTTTAAACAATTTTGCTAATAAATCTTTTGTTATATAAAAAAATACCATGTCATTCTGTATATTTCAGAGAAAACCGATTAATGCTACGGTCAATTGGCATTACTTTCATTATACTGCCATTATACAGTTTTTGTATAATGTATTTTTTATTTTTTTGTGACTGTTGGATAATCCGATACATATGTAATGGATCAAAACAAATATAACATCGATAATAAAATTTATTGTTTGAAATTAATAGAACAGCTAATTTATTTAAATATATTAAAAGAACATCTAATTCATTTAAATATATTTAAAAGAGTAAATTAACATAGTTCGTGTATGATTTAAATAATCGTTTAAAATATTAATCAACTTGAATAGGAAATGTAACGAATGGTAAATATACTTTTTAGCTTTTAGTTTTATTATTCAAGCATTATTTTTCGCAAAGTAATTAAAAAATGTATGCGCAAACTTCAACTAACAAATCTATAATTTTGCTATATAAAACTATATGATTACTTTTACTATATAAAAAAATATATATTTCATAGTGTTTTTATATAATTTAATGATTGGTTTGGAATGGATAAAGAAGCCTGCCAATATATAAAGCTACTATACTTAAGTAATAAATCTTGCTTATTATTATTGAATTAGTCAAAGAAAATAATGAATATATTGAACAAAATTATTTAAAATTCTTATGGAGAAACCTTCTTTATTAAAAAATATAACTTCTTCGTAATTTATACAAAAATAAAATGATCATAGAATGGTATTAAATTACAAGGTAATAGTAATTTTATATTATAAAATACAATAATATTAAATAATTTTGAGTACATATGTTTAACTCTTAATCAATCACTCAGATAAATTAAAAAAAAAAATAAAGTGGTTTGACTCAATACGAAACATAAACTTTTTTGGGTTATATTATATTATTATGAATTATAATTGTAAGGCAACTAATTGCAATTTCCAATTTTCTTAAAAGTAAATTTTTCATATTAACTATTTTCAAAATCTAATAAAAATAACTAACTAACTATATATATATATATATATATAAAGTACTAGCAGGTTACGCCCGCTTTGCTAGTCACTAAATTTAAATGAATTTTCAAAAGAATCGAATCTCTATTTATATATCACATTTCGGGCTTTATAACATAATTAAAAATAACTTTTAAGGTCAAAAAGTCAAAATAACATATTGCAAATTAAATTAAATTAAATATATTTCTTTCCTTTTGCACTCGTTTGCAACAATACTCTATAATCTTATGTGAATGATTCTCAAGAATAAATGGAAAATTGTTTACAAATTTAATGGATTATGTATGGGAAATAATTACGCTGTAATTTAAAAATTGCAGCTCTTAGAACTTCAAAATTGATAATTTTTTAAAAATTATTCATTATTTTTTAATACTGTTTTTTTTTTTTTTTTTAATACTAGATATTTTTTTCACTAGATTGCTTATTTTAAAAGCAATCGAATGACATCGCTTTGAGAAACTTTGCAACGTAATACTTTAAATCTAATAACTTGATATATATCGTGTCCTCACAAAAAATGAACAGTTTTTAGAGCTCTTTTAAAAAAGTATAACATCTATGGAGTACCTTTTTTTAAACAATCATTAGTTTTTACTAAAAAGAATGGTCGTCCTTCATCACCAAATCAGTTAAATGTACACCAGTGAAAAAAATGAGTACTCCACCCGTATGTGTTTCGCCGACAAAATCTTTGCTTTATTCATATAGATATGATAATGAGTCCTCAGAATGCACGCAGTTTATTTTCTGCGGTATGCAATACTGGCTTACACATATATTCAATATATTTAAAACTCTTCTTTTGCGGATAAATTTATAACCTCTTTTAAAAACCTGCTTATAAGATTCATTTTTTAAAAAGTGCAATTATATCAAATGTATGCGTTCAGCCTTGAAAGCGTTTACAAATATTACATGTACTATTTAGACCTCTTTCAAATATATTTCCAATTGTTAACACTAAAAAATACACTATGTATTCACTTTTATTTTTCTTTTTATTTTTCTTTTATATTT
This sequence comes from Salticus scenicus, assembly GCA_963930645.1. Taxonomy (NCBI): domain Eukaryota; kingdom Metazoa; phylum Arthropoda; class Arachnida; order Araneae; family Salticidae; genus Salticus; species Salticus scenicus. The sequence continues at coordinate 27,785,864 of OZ005654.1, read as the reverse complement.
TTGTTTTCTACAATCTACGATAAAAATTCTTTTTTTTTTTTTTTTTTTTTTTTTTTGTATACGTTTATACATGGAACGTGAAGAAGCTGACAACAACAAATAAAATTTTATTTTACAAAAATAATGTGCAAGGCATGTTTATTATTAGATGTAAAAAGCACACACATGTTACATGGACTTTATAATTTTTTACAGTTTGCTGCTAAACTGGATACATTTTTCTTAACACTGTTTATCGAATTTTTGCATGTCTTCTGTTTCAAAGGTTAAAGAAATAATTTATACTCTAAAGTTGGGCTTTCCAACAAGAGGAAATGTGTCAGTATGCGCATGTACAGCAGCACTTCCTACTAACCGAATATAATTATTGTTCTTGTACCATTCATCGAATCTTTTGGAGACTTTTATATAATAAAAAAGTAAATTTAATTAGCGTAGTAATCTGTTTTATTTTACGAAAGAAGCAAAATAAGAGAAACCTATGAATCTTTCTAAGTATATAACAAGCTCTCGTAATCTCTTATATATGTCATATATGAGTTTTCTAAGCACATTTGTTAAATTCAAAATGCATTCAACTAGGCAAAAAAAAACAAAGCCGTATATCTTCTGAAATTTCTTTAAAAAATTAACAGAAGAAAATAACATTGCATCTCAAAATAATAATTGAAGTAACCATAAACAGTCTAACTATAAAAAACTGCAGCAGTAAAAGTAATATGTAAATTTAATTTTAATAATAGTAACAATATCAATAGGGACAAGGTGGAAATAAGTTTAACATTTTTTAAATAACACCTGTTATTATTATTATTATTATTATTTTATTTTTCATTGTTATTCTTTGATTATTATTTATTTTTATTATAAGGCAGATATTTATATAAGGCAATGATCAAAATAAAGTAATTCATATTTTAAAATATCACTTATGTTTTTTTTAGCAAAGCTTTATGTTTTTTAATTAAGCACATTTTTCTTTTTTTAATACACAATCAATGATGCCCAATTATAAAAAATATTTCTCTGATTTACCAAAATAAAAAACGAAACAAAAGAAACAAAGATATATTTTGAAAGATATATACCGAATAATTAAAATTAATAAACGTAAAGTAATTAAAAATAAATAATTAAAAATCACGACTATCTTGGCCAGTTTTAAATTATTATGATGAGACTTTTTATAAAATCTAAGAAAATGCTAGAAAGTAATTGCTATGAACAAAACTTTGACCTCTAGGCAAGAGTATATCAACGTATGATTTTTGATGAAGTTTCCAATGCAAAAATAAACAATTATCTTTAACTACGCTAATTATATTTTTTTATGCACTTGAATTTAGAAATTTGGAAAATAAGAAAACTTTCGAAGCGTTTAAAGAACGTCGATTAAAAAACTTGAAACGCAAAAATTTAGCTAATTAAAACAATCAATGTTTCCTGGTTGCTTTTTTTTATGACGAGTAGAACGCTACCTGAAATAATTTTTTGATTGTTCATTTTCTGTATATGAAATAATTAGTAATAAGGTTTTTTTTTTTTTTTTTTTTTTTTTCCTCTCTCTTTCTTTTTTACGAATTATTTTAAGATGAAACTAGCAGCACATCAATTAAAACTTAAAGAAAGAAAAAAAAAAGAATATTTTCATTTGATAAGACTGACCGTTAAATAATAATAAAAAATAATTTATGAAAGAAATGGAAAATTAAAAATTAAAAATTAAATGCGTGAAACGTAACTTAAAAAAAACTTTTGCTGAAACTATTTAACTAAATTTTAGAATCAACTAACCTTACAAAAATTTTACAATAATTAATAAATATTTTTCTTATTTTTATTTAAATTGGCTGTACGGAAATATGAAATACGGAAATGTGAAATGCCAAAGATTGTTTTGCACAAACATGTTTTTAATTTTAGAAACACATTTGCCTTAGAGATTCTTCCCTTAAATTTAACGGAAGTTTCGATTACAAATCATACTAACTACGATAATAATTAACTAAATAGTTTATTTATCATGTTTCATTTTAAATTCATAATGGCAATTAAATTTTAACCTTCTATAGTAATTTATATACTATGTAAACATATTGTACTAAATGCATAGAATTTAGTACGAGTTGTAATTAAATTCAATGAACCAAAAATTCAAGTGTAATTGAAAACTCATCTTTATGTTTTTAGATTACATTATTATAAATTAAAAATATAATTAATAATACTATCATTTATAATTTATATTATTTTTTAATAAAGTTATCATTTATTTTTACCTTCCTATTAATGTATTTATTGGCAAATACTTATATATTTAAAAATTATCTAAAAAAAGAAAAAAAAATACAATTTTATCTCTTTCTGGGTAGTTTTGTCCTCAATAAATTCCATGCTTTAATCTCCGGGCTTAAATTACTTTGGCGCGTTTCTCTCAAAAATACCTTTCAATTGTGCATGCAAATTAATAAAAACAACAACAACAACATCAAAAAAAAGTTTAAAAGCACAAAGACTTTGTAATATATTTATGTACACCTTAGAGAGATTAAAATAAAGTCCTGTTATATTACAGAAAATTCCTGACAACAAAGTTACAAGAAAATATTCCTATATTATTGAAAAAGAAAGCCGAGAGAAATTTTCTGTAACAGAAATCTACAAAAACTATTCGTATACTGTTGAAACAACAAGTTGAAGGAAATGTTCAGTAACAAAACTATACAGAAAATATCCGTATAATGTTGAGAAGTACGTTGAGGGAAATTTTAAGTAACAGAACTACACAGAAATTCGTACATCATAATTTTTTTACATAGATCACACTGTCAAAAAAAGAAAAAAAAAAAAAAATCGCACAAAAATATCTTTTTTGTTTAACAATCATGATCGAACCGCACTGTAAAATGTAGGTTCTTAAAAATAAGTGTATATTGTCTCAAAATAGCACCGAAACAATATATACTTAAATTTCAAAACCCCTGTACTCATTTTTGAGTATACTGACATGCTCAAAAATGGGGTTGACAAATAAGAATCCCAATATCCCATGTTTGACACGTCAATGTACTCAAAAATGAGTACAGGGGTTTTTCAAATATAAATATATATTATTTCGGGGTTATTTTAAGACAGTATATACTTATTTTTAAGGACCTATTTTACAGTGCGCGGCCCACTACACTGTACGAAACGACTTTACTTCAAAATGCCGAAATCACATTCCACTCAATAACTTAACACATCTTTCCTGATTTGATGCCAAGTTTCCTCTATAGTATATATATATATATATATATATATTAACCATATAAAATGTGTAACTACTGAAACTGATTTTATCCAGTTACTGAAATAAAGTCGCTTTTGGTAGATTGAGATGTAATTTTAGATCAATTTTCGTAGGGGAAAAAAAAAAAAAAAAAAAAAAAAAAAAACTTCTGCAGAAAAGTAAAGTATGTTTACTGTTTTTTTAACAAAAATTTTTAATAGAAGTTGGCTCAGGCTTCGAAACAATAAAATTACAGGCTGATGTTTTATACTTATCACTATTTACTTACATTCCACTCTGAAGGACATAGTGCTGATTACTCCAGGACCAACTTCATTTCCAGAACTGCGGCAAGAAAATGTAGCATAGTCGAAACTGTTTACAGGTAGCAAACTCATGTTCCAGGTCAAAAAAGAGCTGATCGAGCTGAAAAGATTTCTGTGATAATCAGGTCGATGGACGGAAGTCTTGCTTTCAAATACAATGGAATCTCTCAGGCTCTCATTATTTCGAAGCCATTCGAGCTCACACATTGGATGGCATTCAACATGACAGCCAAGCTCAACATTCGTTGTATTACGTAGCACTCCTCCATGTTCAGGTAGTTGCTTTACGAAAGTAGGCGGTGCTGAAATAATATAATTCATAATTAAAACATTTGAAAATAATGATGAGTATTTAAATAGAAAAAAAAAAAGAAAAAGAAAAAAGAAAAAAAGAAAGAAAAACATATAAAGCAGTAAAGCAGCAGTGATAGAAAAGCAATACATTAACACAATTTTCTTCATAGGCAACTTTTTAAATACATTTTTTCCCCATGAGGGTACTTTATGCACATAAATGATTAGTATTTTACTACATAGTCTGCAAATGCCTAATGCTTCATTTTTACACGTGTATTTCCAAATTTATTTCTTTTTGTCAGTTCAAATTACTAAACATTCTTTTAAATGATAAATATAATATTTAAAAAACATCTTTTACATCATAATATTTACATGTTTTAGAATCCAAGCATCTCAAACAAGAAAAATAATCTGGTGTGTCACTCACACGACTTTCTCTTACTCTGAAATTTAATACTATAAATACAGGTTGCAGATTAAGAGGTAAGATAACGAGTACTGTTATGTAAACCTATGTTAAACAATTCAAATTAGGCTTTGGAAGAGTTTTATATGATAATTATTTCTGTGTGAGGGGGCTACCACTCCTCTCAACCCCCCGTTTCATTAATGCACCTACATTTATATAGAATTTAATTCGGTTATTAAAAAATAATTCTGTTTTAAAAAAATAATTTATTAAATTTATTATTTAAAAAAATTATCTTTTATGATAATGCAAACGATTTTTATATTAGAGAAGTAGTATAACATTAAACATAAAAAAAGTTGAATTTATTCTCAATATTACATTAAAAAAAAATGAAAAAAAATGATAACATTATTTTAAATTATCGCAGATCGATGGTTAAACTATTCGTTTTAAAGGTATTGGCGAACTCTTTTGAAATATACCCATCATTAAATCTTACATTCCTCGAGGGGATATTTCCCCCCCAGGGGGGAGGCGAGGTTCCTACATACACATTTTTTCCCCCAGTTGATTATCTCTATTATAAAAAATATATATTCGTTCCATTTGGTTTAGTGCAGTCTATAGATATTAAAATCTACTTTCCTGTAATTTCCCCCATAAACGTAGTGTACTTGAATATTTTTGAGTGTCTCTGTACACGAAGCATTTGCTTCATTTCAACGAAAAGCTTACTGTAGCATCCCGATATGATACACATTTAGAATACCGAGTTTGGAATTTCTGCTACTATTTGCTTTTGAAATATGCTGATAACAGACACACAGACTTCCACATAGACCGACACACAGACATCCACACACGCAGACACACAGACCATTCGCTAAAAACATGTTTTTCGTATTCAGGGGACCTTATAACATGTAAATATAAGAAAAACTCATGTTCGAAAATTTGACCTTAAAACAATATTTTCTCGACCCTATGGGTAAGAGAAAGGAAAAATGGTATCATAATCCTTTAAATGAAGTTTTATAGCGACGTTTCTATTTATTTATTTATTTGTATTTTTAATTTATCATGATGTAGCTCAGTTTAATTTATTTAATTTATTACTATTATTTTCTTCTTGAGTATAGAAATTACGCTTGGCAACAAGAAGAATTTATTACAGAAGTGGAAATTGTTTTATTTCTAAAATTCTTTTATGAAAAATAAAGTTCTGGAAAAAATGTCAGGTTATTCAAGCTTTGTTTTCTATAATGGTATTAATATATTTATACATTACACTGAAATAAATAAATAAAAAAAAGACATCTGTAACTGAACCAATGAATTTTGTATATTTAGTTTATTATTTTAATAAAAAAAATCATCTAAAAACATACGAAACAGGATTTCTTTTTTTTTTTTTCGGAATTCATTGTTGCAAATGTCATGTAAATGTTTCCGTTAAATTGTACTTATTCATAATTTACTTATTTGAAGTACACGCGTAGAAACCCTGAATAAAATTTCACATTCTTAATTTCAATACATTGTTGCAGCTAAGGCATCATTTTTCAGCATTACAATCGGAAATCTTGGACTTTCATTATTAAGAAGATAAGTGAAAAGAATTATGAATTTCACTGTAGTAGTTTTTTAAATTATTACGAACATTCAAAATTTAAAGGAAGGCAAAAATCGATGCTTAAATGAAATGTTCACTGCGATATATATATATATATATATATATATATATATATATATATATATATATATATATATATATATATAATTAAATTATAGCATTGTATCAGCTGCATGAAAGCTTTTCATAAGGATTATCATTTAAATTGTATTATTTAAAAATAAATAACAATGTATAAAACAAAAATCCATATCACAAAAAGTTACTACAAGGTTGTAAATAAAAATATATTGTTTTAATTTCTGATTGCTTTGCATTTAACGCTATTTTGTATTCAGGGATAAATTATAAAAGTCTAATATTTTTATTGGAATCTTTTATATATTTCAGTATTTCAGAGTTTCTCAGCGTCAATATGTGAAACCTAATTTTCAGTTATAATTTTCATCGCACGTCCATCTTATACTTGAAAAACAACCCTCATTAACCCTTTGACTAATTTTATTTCCAAACTGCAAAATATCACCCTGGAATTTCTTTTTATAAATTTTGTGTGAATTATTGTTCGTGAATTATTGCAGCTGTTGGTTTTAAATGAGCAAAACTACTTTGTTTCTCAAAGGGTTAAAGTCTCAAAGAGAACAAAGTCAGCTTTAACTAGAACAACCAATAATCATTTATATTCTTTATATTCTATTTTATAATTGGTATATATATTTTATTTTATATTTTGCGTAAACAATAATTTTCAAATGACAAATACATACTTTCGTACAGTAGCAATTGCAGACTACGTCTTGTCTACTTAGCAAAAATACACATTTAAAGTTTTGAAATCTAAATAATACATAAATTGTCATTATAACTTCGCTTAGGTGTTGTGATATAACAGTCGGTAAATAATAATAAAAAACTATTTTTGATTATTATTATTTCTTTTATTTAATCAAAGAAGACCATTACAAAAGTCAATGAAATCAAGGTGGTATAAAAAGTAAGAATAATCCCAATAACTTTTACATGTACTTCAGTTATATTTAGTTTCTTAAATTTCCATAAAGATTTCGGTATCAAGATTTTTCATTGACATCTTTTTTTTTTTTTTTTTTCTTTTTTTTTTCTTTTTTTTTTCTTATACATCAGAATTTTTTTAAAAGTCATTATTATTATCGCCAATGATTATTTCCTTTAACACTTAACGCTTTTTCCAAGTGGTGATATTTTTCATTTCTCGAAACTTTGGCGTATCCCGTTAAATTTCCATTACACATTAAGAATTTCATGGAAATTCAGTATGCTTTATCTACTGTTAAAAATTTCAACAGACAACTCTGCGTAATGTATTATCTTAAGTCTTATGTAAAATTACAGAGAAAATTAAATGGGGATGTTAAAAAACTTATTTTATATATTCACTTTAATAACTAATATTAATTTAATTAATTATTGGTGAGAAAATATTTCGGACTTAGGATGCTTTTCCTACAGTAGAGACAGTCATTTTTAATTTTATTTTAACTAAAAAATGAAATAAAAAAATAGGTAAAAATACAGAATAAAATTGAGAATCTCGATTATTCACTTTTAACTAAGAATTACTGTCAACTTACCGAGACTCTGGATAAATATTTATATTATATTTACAGAAATTTTTAACAGTGTAAGAAGAAGAATACGTACGTACGAACACTTATGTCTATATATCAAATCCGATATAAAGGGAAAGTGTCATCAATGTGAATTAGTGTGCTTAACGGAGAAGAAATTATTAAGCATATACCGTTCAAAATACAAATTTTTTAATATTAATTAATCTTAAATGAATTAAACTGCATTATAAAAAAAAAAAAAAAAAATTCTATTTTAATCGGTTGTGCATTCATATATTAGAATTTAGAGAACTACTTATTGCATTATATGCCTATACGAACAATTCATACTTATGTTCACTATCAATCATTACTATTTTCAAGAATTATGTACGTTTCCTTTAATACATTACTAACCCCAAATATTTGTGATGAATATTGATCATGCATCATAAAACAACTTTGAGTTCGTGTATTCTAAGAAAGTTATTAAATACACAGGTCGACATGTAAAATTTTGATTTTATAATTTTGGCTGATCTTTATGTTTTTTGGTGTGCTGAAACCGAAAATGAAGCCAGTTTTTCTCTATCACGTATAGATTTTTGTCAATACAGGGTGCCTACCTATTAATTTCTTCCATTACTCTTCCACCAATATAATTACATGGTAAGTTTTATAGTATGTTTTCATGATTAATTAATTATGGATACATATTTTTGTAATAGCGCAGCACTAAAGCGACGTAAAACCATACCAGCCAACCAACCTATTGTTATGATGGTATAAATAAGAAATTGAGTCGGTAAGCACCCTGTATTGATAAATATTTATACGTGATAGAGAAAAATGGGCTGCATTTTCGGTTTCAGCGCATCAAAAAACATAAAGATCAGCTAAAATCATCAAATCAAATTTTGTCAACTTCAATTTTGTTGGCCACAGATATTATTATTTTTAAATATGTTTAATAAAAAAAAGAAAAAAAAAAAAAAAAAAAAAAAAAAAAAAACACTCCATTTTTCATTTATTGCATTCATATAAAGACTGGAAAAAGCAGTTTAATACATTAATTGCCTATAAAAATAAGATATTACTTATGCTCAGTAGCAGTCATTAACGTTTGCAAGAATAACGTGCGTTTTCAGAGATACAATGTTAACCCCGACCATTTCAGATGAATATTTATCATGCATCATAAAATAACTTTGGTGGGAGAGTCTCGAGGGTATTACGGGATGCTACACGTTTCATTTGTAATACATGTTCTCATAATCTCAACATATTAATCTTCAGGGATTTAAAGCTTAAAGTTTTCGCCCCTTCAAGGTTGGAAAGAATTTCGAAAAGTCTGATGTCAAACGTATTTCAAAGTCACTTGCATGTATGTCTATTCGAATTTTAAATTCCTTTTGAAAGATGCCATTTTAAAATTATTTCTATGAACAAATTTTTATTAAATAAATTATATATTTATTACTTTTAGCAGTATAACTTATTATTATTATTATTATTATAATGATACATTAAGCCATTTGGTAAATGAGGAAGATATAGAACTAGAAAAATAGCTGTGTGTGTATGTACAGTAATTTAAAAATATAACATGATATAGATGATTTCTTATGATAGTGTTTATGTAATGTATTATGGATGAACGATAACTAAAACCGAAATGAAACCATATTTGATTAAAACAACTCCACCTTCCGCTCAAAATGAAATCTTTAGTTTACTTATTTTTATATAAATCTTACATTATGTTGTTTGTATGCGTGTGTGTCTGTATTTTTTGTCGTTTAGAATCGATAGATATTTAACCCTTTCGCGCCGTCTCGCATACGTGCCAACAAGAAACGCACTCATCTCCCGACCGGCACGCCAGCGTGCCAAAGTGTTTTCTCGCCCCCACCATTTGTGCAGTGTCTTGGAACGTTCTAAAAACTATAATGTTTGGCCTAAGATGACATTGTATGTCCGAAGGATTTGAGATGCATGTAGATTTTATTTTCTACTCGAAATGAGAGTAACATGACTTACATGTACCTGTATTTTGATTATATAAATGTAAGAGGAAAGAAATGTTTTCGAATAGCATGTTTTATGACGGATCTTCAAATGAGCACTTTATTTATTTATTTATTTATTTTTAGTACAGTAGAACCTTGATTATCCGAACCTCGATTAACCGAAACTCTCCGTTAACCGAAGTCGGTTTCTTCTTCACTTTTTTTTCACTTTCTACTATCATCCAAAATTTTCTCTTAAAAACATGTATTTTTAAAGTTTTTTTTTTTTTTTCCACATTCCTTTTGTATGCAAGCCATCCTTTCCAAACTACGAGTGCTGATAAATATTTTAGATGATTATTGATGAATTCTCGATTATCCGAAAATTTCGATTATCCGAAGTAAGTTCGCTCCCAATTACTTCGGATAATCGAGGTTCTACTGTATATAGTAAAGTTGTATTTACTGAAGAACATTATATATTTGGGTCTACAGTGCAGTTTTTAATCGACAATTAGATTTTGTAAAAATGCTTCTGTTTTAACCGTTACAATGTCGAAGCGTCTAAAATATTTAACTGAAATTGAAATAGCAAAAATGATGCAAAATATTTCAATTATTGATTCTGATACAGATCGTGAATGTAGCAATAAAAACATTATTAAACTCTAGAGTTATTATAAAACAGCGCGTTCATATTTAAGTAATTTCATGGATTTAGGCTTAATAGCAAAAATATCATTCGGCCCTTAACAAACGCTCGCGAAAGAGAGTGCCGGCATGAGTGGTAAGTACGAGTTTGCGCCTCCCATCGCAAAAAAGTTAATAATCTTCTTTAAAAAAATTTCTTTCATTTTTGTATGAAGCTAGATTCATTTATTGCAGATAGAAAATATAAGTGAAACTAGGAAAACATATTGTTTTAGAATTAATAATTTCAAGAATGAAAGCTTCGGTCTACAGATTTGTAAACAGATATACAAAAATATCTTTTTAAAATGTATTTATATATGTATATATATATTAAAAAAAAAAACATTTTTTTTATAACAATTAACATAATATTTTGAAATTATTAGAAATTGTTTTATGCTTCATTGGTTCAGTAATATAATTTACTCAAAAATACATCACTTATGATATTATTTGTGAATGTTACAGAAAATTAGACAACTTAATTCACAATTAAGCATTCAAAATCTAGCTTCAGCATGAAATTATTAAGGCACTTACCGTGAGTTATATTTATATGAGTTTCCAAGTTGCATTTACTGTTAAATTACAAATTATTATACTATAAATAATATGTTCCCTACTACACACAACAAAACATGAATAATACATTTTCCAGTTACTCCGAAGGCTTATAAATTTATTTATTGTTTCGTACAAAAGTTAATGATACAGTTACTAACAATATTACGGTTGTTTACATAAAAACTTAAAATGTATAGGTTCCATTTAGTTCTAGAGTAATGCAGAGTCATAATAATATTAATTTATCTATAGTTCATAAGATTTTCTAAAATTTCATGCTTATTAACTATTGAGACGTCCATAATAACATTTATAACAATTTATCATAATTAAATTTATGTAAATCAACATAAATTCTTAATTGAGGCAAATATTATAAACTGTAAATTATATTGATCAGGCTTATTAAATATTATAATATGTGTGTTAGTGATTGTATATATAGGCGAAGGCTTATAGTCTACTAAATTGCATTTCTGGAAAACAGTTTTTTTTTTTTTTTTTTTTTCTTCGCATTTGTATAACACAAAAAAGTAATAAAAATCTGGCACCATTCAAATTGATGTAGGTTTATATTTTCTTCATATGTATAACAATCTACGTTTTATCATTCAAATCAAAATTAGTCTTTAACCCTTTGAGACGTAGGGTAATTCGGATCATTTAAATTAGACTGCCAGCGGAATTTACGAACAAAATTAAAATAAAAGAAATTTTAAATTTTCAGGTTAAAAAAAAGGGCCTTTTCCGCTATGTTATAAAGGTAAATCTTTGCTAAAAAATTTCCGGGAGGAGTTTTTGCACTTGAGAGCTAAAATTAAGTGTTCCATCAGCGGAAACACTGCGACTGAAAGGGTTAATGCGCACTTTTATAGAGGGTGTCCTCAAAAATTTGAAACGCGTTTTAATTTTTATGTGTTACAGATAAGCAGCCAATATATATTGAAAAATAAAATTAAAATAAGGTAGGAAAGAAGACAATGTTAAGAAAAAATCCACCCGTTAATACACAAAAAGTTACGCTTTTAAATTTTTACACTACCCCTTTACACAAAATTGTTTAATTTAAAAGTTTTTTATTTTCTATACAACTAGTTCATTTAAAAAAGCGACCGTTCTGTATTAGTAAACCTAATTGAAACATGATACAGTGAAAAGTGACTTATGCAATTTTTCCGTATCACTTAAAACGATTTCTACAGTGTAAACAGAGCCCATTGGTTGTTGGAATTAAGGCTGATTGACAGCACTATTGTCCTAGGCCTGACGGCATTGGGCAGAAATTGTGCGACATAAAACTCAACCAAACAACCTAGGCAGGGGAAATGCCCTCCGTGGGAGGGGGGTCTTTCTATGGGGTCCTATCTCTTATTTACGCAAATTTCGGAGAAAACCACGGAAAACTCCGAAAGGCTAGGCCAACGAGCTCGACCTTGGATCCCACCCAGCACCTCACGTCTACCAACTTTGAGCGTAGAATCGCTATGCCACTGGTGGGCGTTGCATGCGGCAGTTGCTTATATTTCATGCGGTTACGCAGTTAAGACATAATATATGTTCATATAGATGGACAAATAGGTATACATATATAGATTATATATATATATATATATATATATATGTTCAATAGTAAACAAAAAAGATATGCGATAGACGAATATCTTATAAAATTCTTAATAATAATTTTTATTCTGTTTCTAAAATGAATTTAGTGTGTATATATGAAACGGCTAAATTATACAGTAAAAAAAAAGTTAGTTAAAGTTACAGTTAAATGAAAAGGGATGTTTGCTGGAATATTCATTTATTACAATATGGTTTTGAAAAAGTATGATAAATTCCAATATATATATCAGTTTTCCTATAAAATAATGTTTAGAATATATGACTCGGTCAAAAATAAAACTTAAGCACGCAAAAAAAAAAAAAAAAAAAAAAAACTTTAATGTATATATTATCATGCATATTATATTTTTACAGTATGTTACAAACTTGCATTTCGATTTTGGTTCATGGACCTTAAGTTCAGAATTCAAATTTTAATTAAACATATCTCACTAAATTTTTAAGATAAAAGAATGATGTTTTTTGTAATTATATTGTTGCATTAAAACTAAGAAAAATTCTTTATCCAAATTTTTGGATTGTGGTTTGATAAAATTTAGAAATGTGTAACTTTTTGAAAATTAACTTATTTCTCTTTATTACTATTATTATTATTAAAGTAGTCTTATTTCCAAACTGGTTTTGAAAACTTTTATATTTTTTATTTCTCACTTAGCTCTAATATGTAAAATAATAAACAATGTTCCAATATTTTGGGGATACTAATTCGAATCGTTTATGTTCATACGTACTGCTTAATTATGACGTATAAATTGAGATCTCAAAGACGGAATTCCGTGTTAAGTAGTTTAATTTTAATTGTGTAATATCACAATTAATTCCAATTATTATTATTAAGGCAATTCCTCTGGATTTAAACGCAATATAAACATGTTTAAAATAATTGATATACAAAAAAATTAAATGATATATTTCTTTGCTAATTTTAGTGTATTCAGTCTAATGCATTTTGCTCACCTACCAAAAATAATTAACAAAACTAAGTTGATTGCAGCTATAATTTTGTATAAATAAAATACTTGGGTTTATAATTAACTGATCCTTCTTGTATAAATTGAGCTAAAACTCTGAATATAAAAATTAATTTTTCTTTAGAAATTTATCTTGCAAATGCTTTTACCTTAAATATATGTTATTTAGTAAAATATTTAAAAGTCAGAAAAAAACACAAAATATACTTTTAGAAAACATACATCCTCAGTATTTAAATACAAAAGTAAAACAAATACTTAAAAGATATTTACTCCCAATTTTTAACATTAAATTTAAACTATTGTAAAGGTTATCCCATAAGACCAACAAACTGAGATTTTTTGTTTCCAATACATAAACAAAATGTCCAAAAAACAATACCTATTGACCAATAGTTTTTGAGAAAATTGCTGATGAAAATATTCACCTCTTATTCGTTATTAAAAAAAAAAAAAAAATTGAAGATATGAATATTGTTATTTGCATTTGTTTAGAATGGACCTATTCAAAACTCTAACAACACAGACAGTTCTTTGAGCACTTCTTGTATTCCAAGCGATCAGTTTCGGCAGTCATGATGGGATAACCTGTACAAATGCTTATATCATAAACAATAAATTGGTACGAACCTACAGCTGTTAACTTATAATAAAATGGTGGTCCAGGGCCGATTTCATTTACAGCAGAACATGAATAATTGCCCTGTGTTGTAACTTTTACCGGCTTTAAATGCAGCTGTGAACCTGTGTCGTTTAACAACACACCATCCTTCCTCCATTCATAAACTGTCGACTGAGGATGACCGAGGTCAAGAACTTGGCATTCTAGGGTTACAACTCTTCCTTTTACAGCTACCTCTTGTTGCTGAAGTATAGACGATGGACCAGGTGGATCTGTTCAAATAAAATCATAAAAGGCTATGAATACAAATAATAATAATAATAATAAAATTAAAATTAATAAAAACAACACATACTTACTAAGATATTAAACAATGGTTTAGATATGGTTAAGATATATTAAACAATGGTTAAGATATATTAAACAATCGTTTATAAAAAGTTTATAAAAAACCAATTGTAGGTACTTCTTTTACAATTTATCATTTGTTGTTATAAGAAGCACATATTATACTACACAGTGTTAAAGGTTTTCAAAAACCTGGAACTGAAATTTAGAAAATTTTAAATTCACACATTAAACACCTCTCAGAATTTTGTAAAGAAAACATTCTTGATATTTTTTAACACTTGCAATTACAGCAAATCTTTGCTAATTAAAAATATATATTTAAACAAATGCTGAAAACAAGCATTTAATCACACTTTTTGTATGTTACTTGAATAAAAAAATAAGAGCTTTTTACAAAAAGTAAGTTAAGAATACTGAGAGAACAAAAAAGAAAAAGAAATAACTTTTATCTAAAAATAATGATGATGTTACTTTAGTGCTAAATTTCTTCTAATAGAACAACATAATTCTGTAGAATAAAAATAAAATGACTACAGCAAATGAAACACGTATTTAATTTACTTTATAGTATCTTACAATATACTTTTTTGCGAATACTAAGAACAGTAAATAACATAGATTACACTCAGAATAAACTATTATAATTATTTTTTGACGAGTCTTTAGCGCCAATATATGGTCAAAACTTTACTTTTACTTCATTTAATCAGAAAACTCTTATTTATTTATTTTTTCTATTTCATATTAAACACAAAAATGTTTTAAGTGTAAAATTAAGTGTGAGTCAAAGTTTAAGAACAAAACGACTTTAAGAATCTGTATCAGTGTGAGTATAAAGATAATATTAAAAATGCAACTAAAGTTCTGCGTTTCCTTACAATGAACGACTAAAGCTTCTGCTCTAGATCGGTGACTCCATCCAGCTGCATTAAGTCCTTCACATGAGTAGTTACCGTTATGAACTCTAGAGGCATATTTGATATGCAAAACTGGATCTGACGTTTCGTTCACTAATTCATTATTTCTGTACCATCGAACTGATGTAAAATTTCGAGGGTTTCCATCCGTCGCTTCACAGGTGAGTGTAACCGATGACTGTTCAGCTCCTTCAGAGACGACAGTTGAAGAAATCAATATCTGTACCACTTGTGGATCTGAAATATTAAATGCACTTCAAATGTACTACAGCTATTAACAAGATAAAATGTGCATTATTCAGTCCTATAATATAATATTTAAATCATAATAAAAAAACAATATATCTTTCATATTTTATTGTTAAAATATTGTGAAACTGATTTCTGCATTATGGTATAAAATTTATATTATTTATTTATTTATTTACTTTTTATTTATTTATTTATTTATTTATTTATTTATTGCGCTATCACTCTTTTTAAAGATTTAACTATGATTCCCCCCCCCCCCAAAAAAAAAAAAAAAAAAAAAAAAAAAACTCAAAGATTGGAACGTTCATTATTTTTGATTAAAAAAAAAAAAAATCTATATACTGATATTTTCAATTAAAAATAATAAAGACATATTAACAAATATGCAAACACTCTTCTCATGTCTTACTATAAATATAAAAATAAATTGAGATTTTTATATTAACGAATTTTTGCTCTACTGCACTGAGAAAAAAATTCTGTAACTGACATCTAGAATCTAAATTGTGGCTCTAGAAAAAATAGTTTCATGTCATCCTTATAAATTCTTGTCCACTTGGAAAGCAAGTTCTAGAAACCCTTATTGGAATTCTAGTTTATTTGCGCACATTATCGAGGGCAAAGTTATTTTAAAATCTCTGCAAATTAATGAGACTATAAGAGGCGGGTTTCAGCAACTATAATCTTAGTTTATGACCCAATTCTAGATAATCAATCGAGAATTTCTTGCAATACAAAAAATTCAGAATATTGTTTCACCATCTAGAAATGTGTAGAGTAGAAATTCTCGACCACTTCGTCTATTCAGTTTATCGGCGTGTCTTATGCGCATTGCTCGAAAATCTATATTTCTAGTTAATGGATTTAGAAAATGGCCACATATTCTTTCTAGATGAAGTCGGCGTATTTGTTTGCTCAGTGTAGCGAACTATGCCCACCAGAATGTAAGTTCGCGAAAGCAATCGGAGTTGTGGATGATGGATCTCCATATTTATAGTGTAACCAAGTTTCTCGCGCCTAAATTTGAGGACGATTACAAAGGCTTGAATATGGAACAAAGTCCCCGACAGGTTAAGATTTGCTAAAAATCCTGTCATTCGGTGTTCTCTTATCGCTTTTTTTCTCTCAATCACAAAGCTTACAACCCCTATTTTACCACTGGACTCATTGAGTCAGCACTTGCACAGAAACTTCGTAGTCACAAGAAAAGGGGTTAAACAATATCATAAGTAATCAGCAGAAATAGAATAATCAGCAGAACTAATATGGAATTGTGTTATGATTTAGTGTTACGGATTTGTTTCTTAACTTTTTAAAAATTATGAATATATATATATATACATATATATATTCAAACCTCGCAGCATTTTTAAAATTTTTGTCTCGTTTTATTATTATTGTTGTTATTCTTGTTGTGGTTGTCACCGCTATTGTAAAAAAAGATTTTTTCCTTGAATATTTTAATGCTAAAATATTGCGTAAAATAGTATTGTTTTAAAACAGTGATAAAAATATAATAAAATGGGCATGAAAATTTAGGAACTTTGCGTGGTTATATTTTTATATGCAAAGCGAATATAAAAACATTTGTGAATGTCATTTTTGCATTGTTCTCTTTAAACATCATAAATGAAGAGAATTATATATATATATATATATATATATATAATTTTATTAATTAATATAGATTTCTTTTATTAATTTAATATTCTTTTTAAACTAATTGTTGCACTAAGCATTTTGAAAGATTACTATTATTATTAATTTAAAAACAAAATAAAACCTTTTAAATTAACTTTTGCAAATTTAAATGCAGTGTTTAATTTTTTCAATAGTTTCAATTAAAACATATCGACAATATGATCGATATCAAAAATATCCGGAAGTGCTTTAATGCTATCATTTTTATGCATTTGATTAGTTATTCATTACATTCATTTATTTATTTTATTTTATTTTATTTGTTTGAAATTTTTTCTAAAGCGCAGATACATAAAATCGTGTTAATTTTCATGTATATGTCTGTGTGTATATGTACGTATGTATACATATATAATGTTTTGCTTTCAGCAATACTTTCGAATTTCCTTATTAACAATAACTAACGAGCCTCCAAAGACAGATATTGCCTCCAAAATTGATATGTGATATATTCATCGTATGTATTCAAAGACAAGCTAATATTTTAATTTATTCTGAAAGCCGACTTTTTTATATACCACTTTATTTGTAGTGAAATTTTATTACATACGTAATTACGATTAAAAAGAAGAAAATTGTTGTTTAAGGAAAGTGGCACGAATAAGATAGCGGCTACAAACAATGATCCGAAATACATTAAAACGTTGGCATATCTGCGTTTACGTAATTAAACAACTAATTTAAACCTAATTGTTAACGCTTTCCCAGAAAAAAAAAAAGAAAACCTACAAACATAACAAAAACAATAATATTTACGAATTGCCTAAGAAATCTGGAGTTATTTTTAAAATGAATTTTTATTCCGTGTGGATGATTTTATTCGTTAACATTTCCATTTTACCAAGCAAAGCGCAATCTTATGAACAAACATATTTATATTTTTATCTTTTTATTTATTTTTTTTTTTAATTCCTTAATCGCATCTGTAAAATCATCTACATATTAATTTCTTGCTAATCTGCGGTCTCGTTTTAGAGGCAGAATGCTCTTTATAGTAGAAGCTTAGTTATATCAACCCGCAATGTGAGACAGTCACAACGCTTTTAAAAGTTGAGCTTATTACCTAAAAAATTACAGATGTTTGAGGAGAGGCTGCTCTCTTTAGTGCATATTAAAAGTCTCAAATTCTATCCCATAAAGATGTATTATATGTGTATTTATAAGTAGATTTTTAATAGTAAGAATTATAGAAATATGCAGAAGTGCAGCAAATTGTTTATTTATGTCTATTATTATTTTATATGTTAATTTTATTTATATATTTATTTATTATTATTACTACTATTTTAACATAAAAAAAAAAAAACAATTTTTTTTTCTTTTTTGTAAGCATTTTTTAAAGTTTAAAATAAAGTTACTAAATATAAAATTGCATACATCTAAAAAAGAAAAAAAAAAAAAAAAAGAAAAAAAGAAAAAAAAAGGGAAGAAGAATGATTGAAATAAACAGTTGATAAAGTGAACAATTAATTGTGGGATTGGGGCAAGAAAGTGCCAAACCACATTATTGTGTAACCACGTTTCCTACACCTAGCAGTGAGGACGAGTTGAAAATCTTGGAGGGTTTCCATGTTCGCCAACAGGTTTGAATTTAGTAAACATTCAGTCATTCGGTATTCCCTTATCGCTTATTTTCTCTCAAAGAAAAGCTTGTCTCCCCTATTTTACTAGTTGACTCGTTGAATCTGCACTTGCGCAGAGGCTTCCATGGTTGCAAGAAATGTAGTTAAAGAGTAGGTTAATCATTAGTATAGGTCACCCATTATAAAAAGTATGGATTCGTGACGCGATTCGAGGATATCGACGCATTTTTTTGTATTCTACTCGTACCAGAACTTCTTTTTCACGCACGGCTCTCTTGTGTGTATGTTATATTGGATTAGTTTATTGTATTTTAAGTTTTAAGTAAGAGATTTTTTTTTTTTTTAAAGTTTTTTAAAAGAATGTGTTTTGTGTTCTATTTTTCAAATATCATATTTCATTCATTTTCAGATTCACGCATGAGGAGATGGCTGCATCGAGTGACTTTTTTCTCCTTTTTGATGATTTTAAAATTAAAATAGAGGAATTATTTAATATCTTTTGAACCAATTATTCGATTGTTCAATCGGATAATTAGTTCAAAAGCTATAAGTAAACCCTTCATTTTAGCTTTAAACTGATTTAAAAGGAAAATCAAGTTGGTACAAAAAGAGAAAATAAAAAATTTATTGGAATCAACTACCTCCTTATTGATTAATTTGAAAAATCATGATATATAATATTCGAAAAAGGTCTATAAATCCACATTCTTTCGAGGAATTAAAAAACATCGCTTCCTCTTCAGTAGGACACGCAAATCCTATATGACATACACATAAGTGTGGCTGGAGCGAAAAAGAAGGTCCGATAGGAATATAAGTTACCAAAATAAAATGTCGATACTCTCGAATCGCGTCACGAAACAATACTTTTCACAATGAGTGGCCTAGACTAAAGATTAACTAAATTTCGCTTGGCAATTGCTTTTCTTGACCCTCACAATTAATTAGTTCTACTAATTTAAATCTTCTCGGGGAAAATTTCAATCAAATATTCCGTGCTGTAAAGGAAATAATTTGTTTTATGGTACTGTTTTTTTTACTTTTTGTGAATATGTGTATATGTAATATTATTATTTAGTCAAACATTCTTGAAACGCTTAAAGTTTTGTTTATAAAATTAACTTACACAACACGTTGAGCACTGCAGATGTTGTAGCGTTTCCTCTTCCAAATGCGTTCTTTACATGGCAAGTATAAACACCAGAATCATTTCTAGAGACGTTGTATAGAGCGAGAATTGCAGAAAGAGAATGCCTCGTTTCTAGACGTTGATTTGTATCACGTTGAAGACGAATCCCATCTTTATACCACACTATTTCCGTAACATCTGGAGGATTTGCATCATATACACAAGTGATATTAACAGTTGATGTTTCTTGTACGACAACTGTACCTTCGGGCATAACATGCACCGCTGGTGGATCTGAAACAGAGATAAAATATCGGTTAATATGTGCATTATATAAAATACGTACACAGAATTTTATACGTAGTGTATCGTATAACAGAAAAACTGTTCATATTAGCTCAAATTTAATACAGTTCTTCTTTTAAAATTTCATATATATATATATATATATATATATTACATGTGGGTTGGTGTTAGGTTGATTGGTTGGTTGGAGTTTTACGTCGCACTAGTGCTGCTCAATGGGCATTTACCAACTGGTTAGTGTTAGGATTAAGGCTGATTGACTGCACTAGGCCCTATTAGGCCTGGAAAAGAGTGCCCTCCGTGGCGGCCCTAGACATTATTTACGCAAGTTTCGATATATTACATGAAATTTCTTCAAGAAAATCCCTCAGAAAAATAACCGTATAATATGGAAAAAATGAATTAACATAAATATTTATTTGTTTCAATACAAAATATGCAATAATTATTGGTATTTTATTTGTATTGATATTAAAGAATATTGGTATTACTGTTTAATTAAATATACTAGTTATTGTGTCTATAGAGTACTATGCGAAATGTTTGTCTAGAGAGTATCCTTAAAAAAATAATTAGGATTTCAGATGACAAGCTCAAGTACTGACTCAAATAAATCATTCAAATTTTCAATGCCAAAAGTTTTTCGAATACCTAGAATACTGAATAGGGGGCCGCAGTAACCCAACCGGTAGAGCGCCGGGCTCGTAACTGGAAGATAGCGCGTTTGGTTCTCGAGCTAGCCAATGACCGCCGTGTACGGTAATGGTGGCTGGTGCACGTAAACCTGTCATGGCTCCAATGTCCTCCACGTTCCCATCAAAATTATACCTCTGGAGATTACCGAAGCGGGGAGCCATCCTCTCCGTGTAGGATCAAAATTGTAATGGCATGTCTGCGGACCACCTCTAGGTGTGAGTCCCAGACCGTCACCAATTGCCCATTGCGCAGTACTAGTGCGAAGTAAAACCCAACCAACCAACGAAATATAACATTAAAAAATGGTTTATGAAGTTATTCACAAAATAACGATACATTAAAATTTTATAATGAGAAAAACTTCGCATTAATTAAAATTCTGCTCTACTTCACAAAATCAAACCAGGGTTCCCCGCAAAATATGCAACGACTTAACCTCACCGCCACGGAATCACATTCTAAGCTGTCTCTTCCTGTTTTGATACTAAGTTTTTGGTGTGTACAAAACACAAAACACATCTGTACTCGATCTATGCAATCTGTAACCCATCAATACATATTTTATCTGGTTAAAGATCAAATAATGACTTCTAACAAATTGAGATGAAATTTTATGATCAATTTTTGTAGTTTTAGAAAACAAAAATTTTCTTCCGGGAAGTTACAAAAGTTTTAATGATCTTTCCTTTTTCTCTGTTTACCCTTCGATACATTTAAATCCAAATCACTGTACAATTTGTTTCTTATTTCATCGTATCTAAAAAACTCTTTTTTTTTTTTTTTTTTTTTTTTTTGTAATTGATTTATTTTTACGTTTATATATATTTTATATATTTTTTTTATATATACGTATATATTTTTTACATTGTCAGAACCACACTATAAAGGGATCATTCTCTTGCATTGTTGTGTTAGATATATGCATATCACTTATAGTCATAAAAAATCACTTATAGTCATAAAAAATCACTTAATAATTTCATAAAAAATATAATTAGTAAATTAAAAATTTATGCAATTTAGCAGAAAAACAGTTTTTTAGGTGTAAAAAAAATCAGGTACTTCTCTTACTAGTATGAATGTGTAAGTCAAACATTAATACTTGCATTTTTTAAAAGGAAATCATGGATAAGTAGTATGAAATTTTTTTACAAATAACTTCTGAAGTATTAAATGTTAGTATTTATTATTAAATACTAACTATTATTATTATTAAATACTAACTATTATTATTAAACTATTATTATTTACTATTATTATTAAATACTAACTATTAAATACTATTAAATACTAACTATTAAACTACTAAATTATTATTAACTACTAAAACTATTAAATACTAACTAATGTTAGTATTTATTATTAAATACTAACTATTATTATTATTAAATACTAACTATTATTATTAAACAATTATTATTAAATATTATTATTAAATACTAACTATTATTATTAAATACTAACTATTATTATTTATTATTAAATACTAACTATTAAATACTATTAAATACTAACTATTAAACTACTAAATTATTATTAACTACTAAAACTATTAAATACTAACTATTAAATACTAATACATAAATTATTAAATAATAATTTATATAACATAAAACAATATATTTTATATGTTAAAAAAATTAAAATAAATGTTTAATAATTTAGTGCTCAATATGCAGCATACAGCGATATTATTTAAATAATATGCTATAATTCGACTATGAATAATATCAGACATAAAACAAAATACATAATATAACCAAATATTATTTTTAAAATGTTACTTAGAAGCATTAATTGGGTCCGAAAGAATGAAATATCAAAATGTAACGGAAAAAAAAAAAAAAAAAAAAAAAAAAAGTTAATATTGAAATTTCCATTTTCACAAAAAAAAAAAAAAACCTTTCTAGAAATATTAATACATATTAGATTCAATTGAATAACATTTTTAATAACACACATTTTTTTTTATAATGACATACGGTTATGACACGCTTAGCCGTAATATTTTCAAATTAAATTTACATCCACTATCATTAAATTTGTTTAGTTTTAATATCGATTACTTTCATATATGAAATAAATCAACAAAAGATAACTACATTTTCCATCTTTGGAAACGCATGTTCTGATAAATAAAAACGCCCTAACCCCAACTTTTTTCTATTTTTTTTTTTTTTTTTTTTTTTTTTTGTAGTTGTTTCGAACAGATCTTAACATTTTTTATGGCATTAGATAGCTCTAGGTCTAATACAGTGATGAGATGAGTTATTTTGAAATTAGCCCTAAATCCAACATGAGGTCAATTTCAATGAAAGAATCTACAAAAAAGAATTTGGAAAAAGAAATTGAATTAATATATTTAATTTTTCAGAGTAGTTTTTTTTTTCTTTTGTAATTTAAAGTTTATAAAACTTGTGTTGTATAATACATTTAACTGTTAAATGTCTACAACAAAATGAATTACATGAAAAAAATCTACGACTTTATAAATTATGTATTTTACTTTCTGTGAATATATATATATATATATATATATATAATTAACAGACATATACTAAATTTAAAATAATATTTTCCCCAAAACATAATCACTTTTATTTTACGGATGTTACGCATTATTCCATTAAGAGATATATTATACAGTAATTGGTTTTGAAGGAAATGTTATTCTTGTGCAGATTCAGTTTGCATAGCATAAGCAATTGTATCACATAAATAAATGAAAAATCATATAAACTCTCCACTCTTAACTATATCCTGATACCCATTCTTAATTTTTGTATACTAGAAGTATTCACAGAAATAAAGCTTATTTTCCTAGAAATACCATTTCTAAATGAAAGACGGAAAATAATAATAATAAAAATAAGAAGAAGAATGTATTTTTTTTTTCCCTTTTAGAGAATGCTGCACATCTAGCAAAAATTGAATAAACAACTACCAAAAAAAAAAAAAAAAAAACAGAATCTAATTTATTATGTGGAATATGAGAAATCTTAAGAGGCAATGTCTCTTTAAATTTTAAAATTTCTCGTTTAGTTTAATCATAAGAGTAATTTATCTTAGTTAAGCAGAATACGCTTGTTTAATATTTGTGGTTTAAACTTTAGAAAAAAAAAATTACGCTAGAGATAAATAGTTAGTGTAAAGAAAAATAATTTACTACTAACCAAGCATTCTTTCGAAAGTTTTTGCATATAATTAAAAAATAAGTGAATATTATTACATCCAACAGTGAAAAAGTGGCAGTTATTCTTATGTTGTAGTTCTTTCAAAGAGCAAAATTAGGTATTATTTAAATATTTATTTATATAATTCACTTGAAAAATGAAGAATATATAATTAAGAGTTGATATGAATGCATGTATATATGTTGCGAGTTTCAAAATTGAAAGCAAATAGAAAAATATAGATTGATTTAAGAATTAATTTTGACATTAGAAAACTAAATTTAATGCTAACAGTTAAATATTAAATTTCTTCAACAATTTTAAAACAAAATACAGGAAATTATAAAACGAATGATTATTATTATTATTATTATTATTATTGAATACAAAAATTTATAAATATAATAAAAAAAAAAAATCTTTTATCTATTAAATATCCCAAAAATGTGGCTTAACTTATTGCTCCATAAATTTAAAAAAGGAAAAAAAGGAAAAAAAAAATGTCGCTAATCATTCAGGATATTGGCTTTTAATTACTTAATTTAATACATATATATACTGTTCGACTAATTAAGTTTGTAAATAGTGTAAAATTCATAAATAGTGGACGGACTGATATATCTTAAAACAGTATGTAAAACATGTTTCTTTAGGATAAGGAATAATTCGTTAATACTGAAGAAATAGTTACAGTATTTTCTGAATAAATAGTGCAAAGCCCAAGCAATTCCAGAAAATATGCGTATCATTGTCTTAAGAAAAATAAAGAATTAATAATTAAGAGTTTATTTCTAAATTTTTCTGTAACTAACTCTTTAATATAAACAGGTTTTAATGGTATGTTAGCATAAGTGGTTGAAACGTTATTAGCTATTTTACATGAGCAGTAAATCTATTACTAAACCTTATCGAAGATTAACAGATACAAAAGAAACCTCAGAAAAGCTTTCCAGTCGTTTGTTATAGCGGTCACCAAGAATAGTTCTCTATAGACCGACGAAGTCTGACCTCACAACATGGCGCTGAGTACAAACCAAAATTCAGCTCAGGGTACACTGTTAAAAAATGCAACTTTGTTGCCAGAAATTATCTGTAATTACAGAAAAATACGTTTTGTCAACGTAATTTTCCCGTAATTTACGACTTTTTTCTCAAATTACAGAGAATTTCTGGCAGCAAAGTTGCATTTCTTTTTAACAGTGCACTTCATTTCCTAATGTTCTGAGTTTTTGTCATAGGTATCCTCTTTTTAATTTCACCGATCACTACTGTCACATTCAGATTTCTCAGAAGGTTAAAATTTTTCGAAACTTTTAAACATTTTTAAAGTTAAAACTTTTGTTCTGAAACATCAGTAGTTTTAAATATGTTGCTCCTACCTTTCAAACTGTAAAATGATTGGAAGTCGTTATTTAAAAAAAAAAAACTGTATGGTAATTTAACATTTGGTTTATTTGTACTTAGCATCACATTGATGACGTAAGACTTCGCCGGCGTATTGGTGTGATGTGCTTGGACAGATGCTGGTAACATTGGGTTACAAGGAAATAAATGCATATTTCATAGACTTCTGCAGTTGCTTACAATGCCCTATTTTTACAACGTAATTTTCTGTATCAAAAAAGATA
The DNA here is from genome assembly GCA_963930645.1 of Salticus scenicus. Lineage (NCBI taxonomy): Eukaryota > Metazoa > Arthropoda > Arachnida > Araneae > Salticidae > Salticus > Salticus scenicus. The sequence continues at coordinate 27,760,112 of OZ005654.1, read as the reverse complement.
TATATATATACATAGAGATAGAGAGAGAAATAGTAGAAGGAAAAAAATATCAAATACCAGAATTATGCACAAGTACCAAAAAAAAAAGATGTATCCAGCAATCTTTTTATTAAATACATATGACAAATCCACTACGCTCATAGGATTATAATCCATAAAATCCTATATTCACAAATAAGGATTTTATTAAAGACAAAGTATGATAAAATTAAAAAAAAAAAAAAAAAAAAAAAATGAAAAGTAGAAGTAATTTTCCCTTTTGGGTCGTACAATAGTTTAGAGAACATAAAAAGTGCAAGATTTCGATTTATAGTGGCAATCCAAACACTATAGTATACGACTAATCTTACATGGAAATGTACAATAAGTATACACAAATGAAAATAACAAAGAAATACAAAGAAAAAGAACAAATATAAACAAATGAAACAAACGAAAAAATAATGCCAAATGGAATATTAACAATGATATAAAAATAAGAAATAATAAGACGTGTAAATTAGCATTCGAAATACTGTGTGAATTGTTCTGTATTTAGCAATTTTGTGGTTTAGAAGAAAATAATTAATTTACCTTTAATAAAATAAGAATATAAACCGAATTGAAATAAATTATATACATCATTTTAATATAGCTTAGTAAATCATATTAAAATATAACAAATCACATTTTGATAAATTTAATAAACATAGAGATTTAATACAAAAATACATCTCAAAAGGTTTGGAACATTGCTGCCATCTATCGTGTACAAAAATATTTATATACTATTACAAATTTTATTGTTACAAAATTGAAAATGTGTATAAGAATTTTGTATAGAAAACCCTACGGTAAATAATATAGTGAAAACCATTTTCAATTTTAAAATTAATGCATCAGAATTTTACACTGAAAATATTCTAGATGTCATATAGTTCATTATCAAAATGATAATATTTTTTATTGCATTTTATATATTTACAGAAAAAAAATAACTTTATATAATATAAAAAAATAACTTTCACTTAAAAAATAATAATAATAATAATAAAATAATAAAATAAAATTTAATTCGGATTTAAAACAGATATTTTCTTGATAGCAAGTCGTTCTCATTAATCATATTTTTTTAACATTTACGATATATATTAAAAAAAAAAAAAAAAAAAAGTTTACATAATAACGTTCACTAGTTTTCAAATTAAGTGACCCATTTCAACCTTTCTGATCAAAGATTCTCTTCATTATTTAAACTTCCGATATCCACTTATTTTAAGAATTTAATGAAAGGCTTTATAATCCATAACATTCTGTTAATTATTACTAAGTAATAAATGTTATCTAATTTTCTCAGCAGCTATACGGTAAAACGTTACGGCTTTCATTTAGTTACAGAAACGTCATTGTCATGGACGTACTTCTAAGTCCGTGGTCATTGTTTAGATGACGTCAGATAAGGAATCCAAGTTATACAGTCGGCTGCAAAATTATTCGAGCACTAGCCAATAATTTCTATATTAAAAAAGTACACTTAAGACGGTTTTGCTAAGTAAATCCTTGTCGAATCATGTTCTTAGACTGATTAAGAACATGACTCGACAAGGATTTATTTAACAAAGCTGTATTAAGTGTACTTTTTTTTGGCAAGGATTATTGCTAGTGCTCGAATAATTTTGCAGCCGACTGTAGTATAAGGATCCTAAAAAAGGGAGCTGACTCACAACTCAATATGTTGCCTACTGCTCTTGTCATTTTAAAATTTCTATCGAAGAATTTTTCTGAAATTACAGGTGATTGTTCAACTATTAATTGTTCAAATCATTCAGAGATAGGATTTTACTAGCAAGCATGCGAACAAATACTAGAAAAGGAAAGAATAGCGCAGTTCCGTTTTGGGCAACATTTTTTATGTGAATCGGTCTGTAGTCCGTTAGCTGTATTGTAATAGAGTTAGAGCGACCATTTTTTTTTTTTTTTTTTTTTAAGACAAATATGGCAGTGTTCCCGAATTTCGAAGACAAAGTAAATAAATACCTTTGATTATAAAATTTGAGTAATTTTTATGTCTGAAGTACACAAAAGAACTTATTTCAGCTTATTTATTGAACATATAATAAATTATTATAATAAATCATTAATAACTTTATAATCAGTGTCCTGAAATGTTTTTTATTTTATTTTTTATTTATTTTGACTGGAAAGAGGGGGGAGGTGGCGGAAGTAGTTTTCAAGGACCGCTGGTAACCCTGAGCAGTGCCCCTGTGATAATATGGGCCGCCACCTTTTACTTCAGAAGATATATCTGCTTTCCCATTTTCCCATTGCATTGGCGCTTGAAAAAAAGTTTTATCAGCTTTATAATTGAAATTTTCTGAAAAGCAAAAATTAATAATAATAATAAACATACTTCAAATTTCTCAGAACATTAAAAAAAAAAAAAAAAAAAAAAAAAAAAGAAAAAGAAAAAAAGAAAAACTTTTCATAATTTTATAAAAAAAAATATGTATGTTCCGAAACGGCCATTTTCAAAAATTATTAAGAAAAAAAAAGTTAAGATATTTCAGATAATAAAAATAATAATAAGGAGAAGGAGAAGCAAATAAAATAGAAATCTATATCAAATAAAATGGTAAAATATTGTTACCAAATCTAAAGAAAGTTTAAAAAAAAATTGTAATGAAATAAAGTATTTAAAAAACTTAAAAGTCAAAGCCCATTATTTTGAAAAAGTTCTTGTATTGCCTTCTACAAATTTTAATTTGTACTATATGCTAAAGTAAAACTTATTGAAATACTTTACAGCTGCATAAAATAGGAAATTCAATCTAATATAAATATGTTTAATTTGTATGTCTAATTATAAAAATGTATAAATAAATATGATTTTCAAATAAGTTTAATCTTTTTTTTTTTTTTTTTTTTTTTTTGCCTATAATTATTTCATTAAAAGCGTTTGAGTAGTACTTCTGTTCAATATCTTCGTTTTAATTTAAATTTGTTTTATTGTGAAAAAATGTAATTGATATACTGTTCAACTAATAAAAGTTGAATTTCCCATACTTTAATAAACACGGAGTATAATAGCTTTCCTGTATTCACCAGAAATAAATATGAAACAGAAAATTTAATATTTGAAATTCAAATTTTTAAACACTCTTTAGAATTTTAATCTAGATTTCTTTTTTTTTCCTCGAGAAAAAAAAAAAAAAAAAAATTCTTGTTAGCCATAAATTTCGAAATCTTATAAAATGAAGAACTTTTATTAAAATCGTAATTTAAAGAAAGCTTAAAGTAAAGAAATATTAAATATTTAATATCAGTAAAAGGTAAAATATTATTTATGAAAAGTATTAGATATTACTTAAATTTCATACTTTAGATAATTTAATGTAATGGAGCAGTTAAAGTTAAAAAGCTGTATTTTAATATATAATACTTTAATATTTGCTCTTGCAGACTTTATAATTTAGTCTGCTGTAAAGTATATTTCTTTAAAAGGCATTTCCGTTTCTTCTTTGCTGCATTTAAAATATGAATGCCGATATTAAGTGTCTTTAACTTTTCTCATAATTTAAAGAGGAATTAGAAATGCAATTTAAATGTTGTCTGTAATATGAACTGACCTTTTAAAATTTATATACCGTCATTGGATTATAACTCTTGCATTTTTACAGGAGGTATGACTTATGTACTTAGTTTAAAAGCTTTTAGAGAAGTAGTTTTATAATTTATTTAAAGTGATATTAAGGAAATTCTTTATAAATGTTGTAACTTATCTTTTTAACTTTTATTCCACGTTAAATTTAATTTCAAGATAAAATTGCTAAAAGAATAAATATAGGTTTAGTTTAAGTTATATATTAAAAAATGTAGAATTTGTTGAAGCAAAATATGAATTTAAAATGGGCTTTTAAAGAAATAAAATAGTCCTGAACAAAAGTGTCATTACGCAAGATTTTTCATTTAAAGAATAATTTATATTTTGAATTTTGCATTTGTAGTTTATTATTATTATTATTATTATTTATTTATTTATTTACGGATATTCAGGCATCCTTATATATTTTTAAGACACGGATACTAAATATTGATAATATAGTTATACAATATACATACATATATTATGAATACCTTTTCAAACATCGCACAAGATGAAATGGTGTATAGCAGGAAGAAAGGGAAAAAAAATTGAAAATTGCATTGAAAAATGTTTGAGAATCCTTTAAATGAAGACATACAACGTACAATGCGTCTTCAGGGGTTTTGGTTGAAGTTGTATGGAAATATAGGTGTAAATTTCTGTTTAACTGTACGCATTCGTCAAGGATTTACAGTACAAAAAGCCCAATTTACACCAAATGAGACTTAACAAATGAAATGTATAAGAAACAATGGAAAAAATGCAGAATAAAATGCTATATGCAAAATGTTGTAAAATCAATGGAAGAAAAGAAATTTCAAATCAATAAAAATTTTATTAAAAAAAAAATAATAATAATAGTAATGATGATGATACACGCAAGTTGTACAGATAGCAGCAAGATATACACTAAGAGAAAACATATACAAACTTCATCTAGAACGTATAAGTGGTCATTTTCTAAATCTCTAAACTAGAAATATAGATTTCCAAACCATGACTATAAGGCACGCCAATAAGCTGAATAGATGAAATGATCGGGAATTTGCAATCTATACATTTCTAGATGATGAAACTATATTCTGAATGCTCTGAATTCTTTGTATTGCGAGAAATTCTCGCCTGATTTTCTAGAATTGGGACATAAACCAAGATTATAGTTGCTAAAACTCGCCTCTAGTACTTGCATATATTTACAGAGATTTTTAAATATACCTGACCCCTCGGAACTCTAATAGGGGTTTCCAGAACTCACTTTCAGTGGAGACTAGAACTTATAAGGATGACACAGACTATTTTATTATTTTTTCTAAACAGACTTATAACTATTTTTTCTAAAGCTCCAATTCAGATTCTAGATGTCAGTTACAGAATTTTTTCTCAGTGTATTTGTTTATAAAGCTTGTAAATAAATTAAGAGATAATCAAATAAGCCTTTAAAAAACGATAACAAAGTATGAAGAATATTGAAAATAATATATGATATATAATAAATGATTAATAACAAATAATAAATAATTTAAATAAAATATTAAAATAATCGTCCAACAGTAGCATAATAATTAAGACTGAAAATATTTCGAATACCTTTTTAAGCATTTCAATATATGTATATAATCTTACAATTTATGTCTCAGACAGATTTTTAAGTCCCAAAAAAGAAATAAAAATGCGCACAAGTCATAAAAATGTGAAATGAACAAGAACGCATGTATATAACTAAAATTTGTATATGATAATTTTTGCTGATCATTATTATTTTGCTGTGCGAAGACCGAGACTGGAGCTAGTGTTTTTTTTTTTTTTTTTTTTTTAATTCATGTATAGAGTTTCTTTAAAACGGGGTACCTAACGATAAAATTTCTTTCGTGATTCTTTCACCAATATATATATATATAACAGAAGACCCTGTATTGGCAAAAATTTGTACGTGATAGAGAAAAAATGGCTTGTATTTTGCTCCTTTCCAGTGAAATTACTCAAACAGCTGTGGAATGCAATAAAATCATAAAAATGATCTTGACATTTTTTTCAAAGGATTTACTCATTTTACAGTTGAAGGCAAACAGTGGCAATTTGAATCGAATCTCGTAAGTTTCCGTCGTCAGGAAAGGGGTTTACTGGCAGCTTAAAGCTAAGATTTAACAGCTAAATGTGCTTGATTACTTGTATCAATCGAATTCAAATTGACAAAAGTAGGAATTAATAAACTGTAAAAGCTTCATGATAAAAATACAAACCATTAACTAACACATCTATCTAGTTTAAAGTTTCAGATACCTTAGAACGGTTGAAACATACGCAAAAAAATATAATTCATTTTACAATAAATTGTAAAATAATTATTTTTTAGAGTTGTATAATTGCAAATGTGTTAAGAATTCTTCCCTTTACAGTTGTTTAAATGTTTAATTTTTAATTTAATGTATTCATTCTTAAAAATTTTAGAGCTAATTTTTTAGTCTATAACAGCATTGCATGTAAATGGTACATAGTATAAACCTAGAAAATATTGTGCACGCAGAAAATTACCCTATAATTAAAATGTGGAAATATAATTTTGCTGCAAAGCTTCATTCTTTTAAAATATATATATATATATTATTTAAAAAATTATCTACGGCATGATTTTGCTTATAATTAAAAAACTTTTCATGATAAAAAGCTAATTAATTGTTCGTCATTTAATATATTTATATGTCAAGTCAAAGCTGTTAAACTTTCAGTAAGTTCTGGCTAACCATCACGGAGATACTGACTGTGAACACAATATTATAATACAACGACAAAAAATTCTCCTTGATATTTTTATTAAAACAAAATATATAAGAAATGTAGAATTATTTTAATGACTGTAATAAGGCGATAAATCTTTTCTTAACGCCTGTTAAAATCTACAAGTTTTAAAAGTAATTATTTTCTTAATTATTGTAAATAAATATACAGTCTTTATTTTTCTTTACATAGTATCTCACCCCTGAAAACATTAAGTAGAATTTTTAATTAAATTAATAAATCTAATATACATACACATATATATCTATATCTTCTCTCTCTCTCTCCCTCTCTCTCTCTCTCTCTCTCTCTCTCTCTCTCTCTCTCTCTCTCTCTGTATATATATATATATATACATATCTGAAAAGTTAAATATATTCTTATATTTATGAATTGCGCCTTCTATACATAAGGTTGTAATTTACAAATCTTAAAAATGTTTTGTTTAGTTTGAGATAGCCATTGATTGAAGTAACTCATATGCGCCCTATTCTTCAATGATGGTCCTTTAAAGGACAAGACCTGTTGAGAGAAATGTATAGCTATGGAATATGACACATGGGCCTTAATTCTGAATACAATTAACTTTAAATAGTATTTTTTTTTCCTTAAATTAGCATGTATATTTAACAAGAAAATTATTTTTAGAGAATAGTAGTGTAAGATTCCTTAACAAAATACGAGACGGCGGAAAACCTGCTGGATAATAACAACGCAAATGTGTTAATACAAATTTATAAATTTTAAACATTTATTTCGATTTTTTTATGAATTGCTAAACCTCAGATAAAGATATCCTCAAAGAAATTCTTTAATTCGAAAGTTCATTATATTTATTTATGTCTATAAAATATATTTCGATAACTCAAATGAACTTTTATAAGAATAATATTTCAATGAAAATTCCGAAATTTTTCACATATTTTGTTAAAGAATTGTTTTAAAAACCTAAAGGCCTCCGGTAAAATGTTAATAGTTTTAGTTAAAAGCTAAAAGCAACAATGTAATTTATAATCTTTAAGTGACTTTATATCCCTTGACGAAAGCTTAAATATTTTTTGCGAATCATTTATTATTTTCTGTTTCTTTTCTTAATTGAATTACATTGTTTTGTTCCTTGGTCGTAATGTGTAATTTTCTGCTATATCATGACTATATATATAGAACGTGGGCCATAAGCTAAAAATGTCATTTAAAAACAATTTCGTTTCAACTTTTTGGGGGCAACCTGAAAATTTTGCTGATATATTCTTTTTAAGATAGGTAATGAAAATATCAAATGTTCTGGAAGTAAACTTTGCACATAAATTTGGAAAATCGATTTCAATTTGAAGGAATTGAGTTTACATTTAGGATGCTGGTTTAAAGCAGTGTGTAATATATTTCTGATAATACTGTAATTCGTTGAATAAATTTTAAAATATCTTACACACAAGTGCTAAAATCATACTCCTGAGAAAAAATATTAAAAAAGGGAAAAATATTAATATTTAGGGGATCTGCAGACCAGGACCCTCAACGTCCTATTTTCATCATTTATTACTCATTAAATCATTGATAGTTTTTATTAATTCCATATTTATATCTATCATTATCATCATCAATTTCAACCTTTATCAATCCACTGCAGGATAAAGGCCCCTTCTAGGTGATTCCAATCTGCCCTGTATTCTGCAATTCTTCTCCATTCTCTCTTCCAAACTTCACAATTTTATCTCTTCAACAACACGCCGGTCTCTTTCTCGGTCTTTTGTTTTGATCTCGGTATCCGAAATAGGAGTGGTGGTCAATCTATAATCATTTCTTCTGGAAGTGCTCAGTCCAGTTCCATTTTAACTTAATTCTAGAAATAACATCAGTAACATTGGTTTGCTCCCTAATCTAATACAAATGTTTCGTTTTCTGTCTCTTCGGGTGAGTCCTAACATGCATCTCTCTCTCTTTATTATATATATGTATAATATATATAACGACTCGCTACATAAACAGATACATTTCTGAGGGGGGTTACTACTCCTCTTCAACTTTCCGCTGTATATCTCTGTCTATATCTATCTCTCTACATATGTATATTTATATATTTTCCTAGAAACAGCCTTCTATTAATTAATTGTAAATAATAAAACTTGTACCAAATTTCCTGCAAAAAGACTACATAACATATCGGAATTATTTTGTATAACTCTCTAAACTAATTGTCAGTTCTATCGCAAATTTTTTTATAAAAAAACAGGCTTTTAAACATTCTAATAACATTTCATTATATTTAGTGTAAACATGTTAAAATATGTTTTTAATACATACCATCTATAAACCATAATGGTACAATATTCTTTTGCGTGTTCCTCAAAAGGAGTCACCGTCATTATATACACCACTAAACATGATACACCTAATTAATTATAACTGACTTATATTTCAACCTAATTTGACATCATTTGAATGATTACAGAATATCATCGGAATTCTTTTATGTGGTCCTGTAAATAATTTTAGCTTATACATAACTTTTTTTTTTTTTTAGAGCGTGAAAACAGGCTTTCAAATATGGTTATAATATATGTTAATTCCACTAAATGCAGCATAAACACGTTAAAATGCGCTTAGGTAAAAATTTGCCCATAGATTCTAATGTTATGAAATTATTTTGTGTTTCTCTGTAAAAGAACAGCAGTAAAAAAGGGTTTCAACTTATTCTATGTTTTTCAAAAATAATTGTTCGAAATTTAACACAATTTGGATGATTACATGACATTGTCGGAATACTTTTGTAAGATCCTGTACATTAATTATAAAGCCTAAGTACACATATTTTCTACAGAAATCATAAATTTAAGCATTTCAATAATGTACGATAATTTAATTTCGTTGAATACAGATTAACGAAGATAAAATTCGCTTAAACGAAATTCACCCCATAGGCCATAATGGTAAGAAAATCTTTGGTGTATCCCTGTACACGATCCATGAATAATCTAAACATAAAAAATTACACAACTATTTTTATACAGAGTCTGAACATTTATACCAATTTGCAAGTCAATCGAGGATTTTTGCGGCCGCTATCGCGGTACAAATTCTGTCCATAGGCCCTAATGATAAAAAAAATCTTTGGTGTGTCCCTGTACACGAACAATAAATGGAATACACACTTAAACTATATCTCATTCCGCGTGGTTCATGAGCATGTGTACCAAATTGCAAGCCAATAGCGCGATTTTTGCGGCCGCTATCACGCTAGAAACAGACACACAAACAGAACCCAAAAGTTTTTTGTCTCATATCCCTTTAAAACCGGGAACATTTTTACTTTAAAGCATTGCATTCTTCTTTTTTTGCAAACTGAAAGAATAATATGGACTATAACGAACATTTGTTGATTGAAAATTGTACTTTACACTTTCTGCTAATTAGCTCGATTGTTTTTTTTTTTTTCCTGATTTTATTACATACGACTGTTCTAGATGCAAAAATGTGAGTGGATGTCTAACCCGTACAAATGTACGCATTCTGTCGGAAAGGGATATGGAGGCCTTCACTGATGTTTCGGTAATAATTTAGCTACATGTCAGAGTAAAACTTACTGCGTAACACTTTCTATGGTAACCTATGTTGTTGTCTAAAGACAGTTTCGACAGTTCATTAATTTGAAGAAGAAGCAAATCGGTAGATATTTTTCTTTCACAAACATTTAATACTTTCCACTGATCAGCAAACAATCTCACTTCATCCCAGCTTCTTTGAGAAAAACACGTCACCTTTGAATGTATCTCCTCTCCGATGTACAAACAATAAGTAATTTCTTCTGATATTATATTACCTGTACTAATTCCACTTAAAAATAAAGGGAAAGAAGAGTAATAAAAGAATTCGATCAAAATGTTAATAATATGCAAGATAATGATGTCGAGAGAAACTTTACATCTTATTTGAGAAAAATACTACATTTTTGAATTTACCTCATTCCCGATATATAAACAATATGTCATTTTTTTTCTCACATTATATGAAATGTAAAGATTACTTAAAAATACACGAAAAGAAAGTAATAATAGAATTGGATGAAAATGTCAACAATACTCAAGATAATGTAAACATAAATAAACGTAAACAAAACATATCAAATACGAGCGCGCCGTAACAGCAGCTGTCATTGGACTAGAAATAACAGCGAAAAGGAAATTACTGTTTTGATTGGAGGATAAGCGAATGAATGAATAGAGAATTTGACTATCTCTAAGTGTAAGTAGAATAGCAGGACTGCAGAAATGTCAAATTTGTAGAATTATTTTTATTAATTTTAAAATAATGTGCACATCTTCAGACCAGAACATTGCGAATTCGTAGATAATAGAATATTCTTTTAATTTTAACATTAATTTGAAATTGCCCCTCGATGATTGAAACGGACTTGAACGATATCAACCTATGGCCCACGGCCTAATAGGGCCAACTATTCAGTCCCTGACACATTCAGAAGTTCTATTGGGTTAGTAACTAAGTTACCGTCGTTTTTTTTTTTTTTTTTTTTTTTTTTTTTTTTTAGTGCTAGAGGCCTATTTCAGTCAGTACAGTTGTCGAATTTTTATAGGTCACTCTTAATTAGTGCTAGAGGCCTATTTCAGTCGGTTTATTGAATGGGGATTTATTGAATGAAGTCCCCCCAATGCCCAACTTTGACATGAGTCCCCCCACAGGCCCAACTTTGACATGAGTCCCCCCCAAGGTACCCCTATTTCAGTCGGTACAGCGTTGTTGAATTTTTATAATACACTCTTAATAGTGCTAAGGGCCTATTTCAGTCGGTTTATTGAATGGGGATTTATTGAATGAAGTCCCCCCAAGGCCCAACTTTGACATGAGTCCCCCCAGGCACAACTTTGACATGAGTCCCCCCAAGGCCCAACTTTGACATGAGTCCCCCCCAGGCCCAACTTTGACATGAGTCCCCCCCAAGGTACAACTTTGACATGAGTCCCCCCCAAGGTACAACTTTGACATGAGTCCCCCCCAAGGTACAACTTTGACATGAGTCCCCCTCCAAGGCACACCTTTGACATGAGTCCTCCCCAACGCACACCTCCCCCTCATTGGGAAAAAGAGAAAAAACGTTGTTTTGCGGCTATAAGACAGTTTGGACTTCCAACGTTATTTGTTACAATATCTGCAGCTGAAACACATTGGTTTGATTTAATGAAAACTTTATCATGGAATTTAGATCGTCACGAATTAACTAAAGAAGAATTTGTCGATATTAACAAGTTTAGCAGTAGGCCTCTGGCACTAAATTAAAATCTGTCAATGTCAGATTCTCATGTTTTAAATAATGAAATAATGTCGTGTCTGTATAATATTTTTATTTTTATTTTTATTTTTATTTTTTAACTTTATACCAAAATTTATGTTTTGTTATTTGTTCTAATTAAAGACCTGATCGACAACAGGGAGTTTAGGACTTTAACTCCAACAAAAACAAAACATAGATTCTGGTATAAAGTTAAAATTTAAAAAACTTCGGGAACTTAGTTGGAAACATTATATATAAAATTAATTTCCGTAGGAGAGTGCGATTTATACTAAAATACTTCTTACGTTGAAAAAATTTGTTTAAGTAACAAAATATTACTACTACTACTACTAATAGTAATAATAAAAATTTCAAAATTTGTTAATATATGCAATTACACCTTAAAACTGGCAAAGTAGAACATTAAAAAGGCAAAAAAAATAAAATAATAACTGCTCTTTTAATTCTTTCTTTCAGTTTTTAATGTTATTATTATTATTATTATTATTATTATTTACTAATTTACAGAGCGAACTGGAACAAACATTTCGAACTAACTTAAAAAATAAAATAAAATAAAAATAAAATGTAAAACTTTTCATCGCAAGAATTACTGTATTTCAAAACACATTCTTAGTCGTCTGCTATTTTATTACTTTCCGAACACTATAGTGAGGAAAGTATTGTAATCATGTCAAAAATCCGAATTCGAGATTTTGATGTTTCTATACGCTTTGAGGTCCCCTGAGTCCGTTTTCACTATTTTTACGATGATGTATGTATGTGTGTGTGTATGTGTGTATGTGTGTATGTGTGTATGTGTGTATGTCTGTGAACACGCTAGCGTCTAAAGGCTTTGTTCGATTAACCTGAAAGTTGGTACGTATATTGTAAGTCACCATAGTACGAACCCTATAGATTTTGGTGAATCTAGCACTTATAGTTTTTTTACAGGGACACAAAGAAAAATTCTTTATCATTATGGCCTATGGGACCAAAATCTTAAAAGTGCGATAGCATCTAAACGCCTTATTCAATTGAGCAAAAATTTTATACCCATATTATAGGTCACAGATACTCAATCTGTATAGATTTTGGAGAATCTAGCACTTATAGTTTTTTTACAGGGACACAAAGAAAAATTCTTATCATTAAGGCCAATGGGGCCAAATTTTTAAAAGTGTGATAGCGTCTAAACGCCTTATTAATCTGAGCAAAAAAATTGTACACATGTTATAGGTCGCATTTGCACCAACTGTATAGATTTTGGTGAATCTAGCACTACAGTTTTTTTACAGGGACACAAAGAAAAATTCTTTATCATTATGGCCTATGAGACCAAATTTTTAAAAGTGCGATAGCATCTAAACGCCTTATTCAATTGAGCTTAAAATTTGTATGAATATTATAAATCACTGTTGCACTAACTATAAGCATTTTGGTGAATCTAGCATCTATAGATTTTTACAGGGACAAAACGAAAAATTCTTTATCATTATGATCTAAGGGCTCAAAGTTCAGTAGCGTTAAATAAAACCTCGTGTGATATATGGAGAAAAAAACACTCTATTATGGTTTTCTCTCTTTTGTTTGTTTAGCAATTCCTCTTTCTTTATTTTATCTACAAAACTGTTAGTTACTCAATGTTCGGAAAGTCGAGTGGAGTCACTCCAGATTTTTTTTTTATTGAAATTTGAAACATGTCAGTACATTTGACCCACACTGTATTTTAATTTTGTGAGAACTCTTTGTAAGATTTAAATCAAAGCTTTATCTTAAGACTCACTCTTGCATTTTATTTTGATTACAATACACTATTACTCAAATTATATTATCTCTATTTGAAAAACAACCTTTACATACCTTAAAATATGAATTTATTTCATAAATCAAAGTTACACCATACATATCAACGAACCTTCGTATCGATATAATCGATGAAAACAGCCCAAAAGGCATTTAATAACGATGGCATGAAATAATGAAATTTAAAACAAGACTTAACTGTAACTAACTTTGACTTGATAATCTTATAAACAAATGCATTCAAGGAATACATTTTATGTATATTTTATTACAATTGAAGCTAAAGATTGGAGATTATAAATTGTTCAAAATCTTCATTTACAAACTAGGAAACTTTGAATGGACATCAGTAGCCTAAAGCTGAAATAGATTTGGAATTTCCGATTGTAATATACAGGAGAAGACTCTTAGTAAAATCTTGTATTAATTATTATAGCGAAAGGAACGTGTTACTTCAAGTTTTAAATTGTGTTTGTTGAATTCGAGTAAAAGATACAATTTAAAAGTTTAAAACAATTAATTGAGGCGTATGCATCAATAAACTATTTTAATTTTTAATTTGATTTGAAAAAAAAAAAAAAAAAAAAAACTAATTCTACGAAAAAATTAAACTAGAATATACAGAAATATTTAAAATCTCGTCACTTTTTTTCCCCTGAAAAATCTCTGTCAAAATACCTCAACCGAAGAGGGCCAAAATTTTGCCGGCATGTCTCCGGACCAAGGATTATGGTGAGTCACTGACCGTATCTAATTGCACAATTCTTAGATACAATACAACGTTAAAATCCACCCCACTCCATTTCACTGTCAAAATGAGAAATAATTTATAAAATAATATATTATCATGAAATAACATAATATATATTTATATATATGTGTATACTGAAATGTTCTATTTTTAAAGAAAGGGTAAAATAGCACTTTCATTGAAGAATCTGTGGCAAAATTCATGTAGTTATAGTGTAACCACGTTTCTCGCACTTAGCATTGACGACAATTCCAAAGGGTGAGAAGAGTGCCAAAATGACCGACAGGTTGGGATTTTTTAAACATCCAGTTGTTCGACGTTCCCTTATCGCCATTTTCTTTCAACCACAATGGTTATCAAACTATTTTAACACTGGTCTTGTTAAGTAAGCGCTTGCGCAGAGCCTTCCGTGGTTGAAAGAAACATGGTTGGAAACTATTATACTTTTTAAACATATAAACTCATTGCACTCTAAAAAATAAATTCAACGTTTCAAAAAGTAAAATAAAAATAAATAAATAAATAAAGTGCCAACGTGTGCTAATTTAGATACCACTACATATATTTATTTATATAACATAGTAATAAATTTGTAAAAATGTTGTTTTCAAATAAATTGACTTAAGTTTACGCCGCGTTTTGGATTAAACGTCTAATTTAATTTTAAACATTATTAATAGAGGAATAAGGCATTATCTTAAAAACATAAGTTCAGTGCCTGCTTTGGTTGCATTGCACTTTTATTAATATTTGTTTAACCTTTAAAACAATGAGTTAAATGGTAGTTTTAATATTTCGAATGGATACGAATGAACATAATACAGATTTTTATTTTATTTAGTCAGTAAATACTATTACATTTTTTTTTTTTTTTTTTTTTTTTTTTTTTTTTTAACGTTATTATTAAAAATTACTGGTACCCAAAATACGTAAAAGTTGGCAACTATGCAAATAATTATTGACTTACACATTCATATTTTATTTAATGTAGATGATTTATTTAAGGTTATGCAAATTTATACACACACGGATACACATAAATAGAGCGAGATTAGGAGAGAGAGAGATGCAGATAGGTAGATAGATAGATAATAGTGAGATTAGGTACATAGAAAATAGGTAGCTAAGATAGACATGCATATAAATATAGATAAATATTTGATAAAACTGGTGGTTCTGCAATGTTTTTATCAATACAAGTCTGATTTCATCACAGTTTTAATTTAATTTTTAAAACAATATTTATTTTAAAGTTTTTGAATGGTTTGTACCAAATTCTAGTAAGTAAATTAAACAAACATCATATCTGACTACAAAAACAGCTACGATTATAATTCGGATATTTTAATACATTCAGTTAGATATGTAATTAAATCTGAAATCCACATATATTGTTAGAAACTACTTCAAAATACTATATACCTGCATGATTGGCATCCGAAATATTTCGAAGTATTAGTTTTGTCTCGATAATAAACTTAAATGGTATACCGTTAAATCATCGTGACATTCACGACTCGAAAACGTTTATTAGATGACAAAGCTTAAACCAGAATTTGTAATCAGTAAATTATGATGCATCACAGAAAGTTTCCGAACATATTACTGATGGTCTTAATTGTTAGAAAGGTTTACTCGCATTCGAATTTGTTTTAATGGAGATTTAGTAAACTCACCATATTGGTTTAGACTAACATTAAGTTAATGTGTTAAAAATTAGAATTATTTAGAAAATATAGATAGAAATTCTTGTACAGAATATTGTGTTGGTTATTTTAAAGCAGTGGTTATAAAATACAAATTGACGTAATTTTAAAAAGCTTACACAATTTTGAAAATTTTATGAAATATATATTATTTACCAACGTCTTACATCTACCCATACGTAAATCATATCTAATTTTTTTGTAATTGTTTTTTTTTAGAAATAAATTTAAGTAATATTATTTAGTTTTTTTAATAATATAAATTAAATGCTTCTTCAGAGAGATTATAATTAAACTTGCGATTTCAAAACACTCTAAAACTACAGACCACAATGAATTAATATTTTAACATACCATTCCAGAGCAGTGCTGCCAGATTTGAGGGAAATTTTTATTCAACTGCCACCGTTAAATTTTACTTTTAACAATTGCCTAATCACATCGACAATTTCTTTAAAAGATGTTTCGAAACTATTAACAAATCGTTTCAATTAAAATTTAGTGGTGGCTGTTAAATAAAAATTTCCCAATCTGGCAGCACTGTTCCAGAGGCAACGGAATTTTCTTTTGCGAAGGAAAAAAATAATTTAAAATTGTTTCGATAGATGGCGCTAGCAGGAAAATGCCTGGATAAAGGCCTAATTGAATTCGTTAAACACAAGAATTTTAATTTTGTTAGCCGGAAGGAAACAATAGCCTCTAAGGTATTACGACAGATTTACTATCGCGTAGACAAGAATATAGTGTTTACAACGAAAACGGTGATAGTGATAAGACAGAAAAATGGAGCTTCATGAAGCAAACATCTTACGGATAATTAACGGAGCGTTTTGGATTTTTTTTTTTTTTTCTTCGTCAAACAAAATTCCATTTCCTCACGGTTGTTCTGGTAAAATACCATGTCATTCTGCCGTCTAGTTTTAAAATTAGAGAGTTTTGCAATCGCAACTTTAATTATAATTATTCTGTATATAATTAGAACATCTATTGATGTATTACAAAAAACGAGGAAAACGTAAATTTTTCTAACAAACAATTCTAGAAAAATGTCTTTTAACCGAACTTATATAATCAATATTTGTTCCGTAGTTTTTAATTCTGTAGCAATATTCAATGAGTTGGAAGACGCCTTTATTTTGTTTATTTTTCAAATCGGTCGCTTAGTTCGATAAGTTGAATCGGAGAATAAGTCTTTGA
Organism: Salticus scenicus; assembly: GCA_963930645.1. Taxonomy (NCBI): domain Eukaryota; kingdom Metazoa; phylum Arthropoda; class Arachnida; order Araneae; family Salticidae; genus Salticus; species Salticus scenicus. Next base: position 27,742,968 of record OZ005654.1, on the reverse strand, counting down.
CTAAGGGTTCAATCAAATAACAATATTATAGTATATGCCCTATAGGAAGGGGTTCTATAGCTCACACAAACTAATCTTGATCGTCCGGTTCTTGCAGACGACATTATTAACTCTGAGGGAGGTTTAAGTATTAAAAACAGAAGGGTATTTAAAAGTTCAGCACTGAGGAAACAATCGGAGCAAATGCACGGACACATGGAATTTCTCTTGGTGTGAACGTGCATTTTTAATGGAGTCATTGTATCTTCTGCTACTAAGTTGTACACGGGGATGTGCTGCAAAATGAAGCGCAATGGACGCTGTGGTCCGCGAAATGTCTCATGGAACTGAATAAGCGTCAAATGTTAGAGTTTCCCCGAGCTCATGCGCAATAATAGTCTATCATTATTCTTCTCAGGTATTTACGATGTTGATTTCTGATTAATGCTTACAGAAATGTATAGGATCTAATAGATTTCATTGGCCTATGTAAGTGTTTTAGTGTGCCGATCGTCTGTTATGGTGTAAAAATAACATTCCTATGTGTATGTCGTAAGGGTTTCTATACTATCTGGATGAAAATTATCTAACAAACTCTAAACCCAACATTTCTTTCATATAACTGTTATATAAGTACTTTAAGTGATTTTGTTTTATATTGGAGTTTAAATTTATTGCCAGAATATGAAGAGATTCTGTTGGGCTTTTGTACTGTGCATTAACACTGCACTCTTCTAGAGCTTTTAATTTAATGCGTAATTTTCGAAGTTCATGTAAAGTCCTTCTCTGAATTTTCGACAAAACTTTAATGCCTGAATTTGATATCAACGATAAAATCCCCATGTTTTTCAGGTGACTGTTTTTAAGGAGTGAATTGGCACTCCCAGGCGTTTGACTGTTAATTTGATTCTACAATCTGAAATGTTAAAAATATTAATTGCTAATTAGGCTTACCAGTATTAAATTATAAATTTAAAATTTTATGTTTAATATTTTTGTACCAAATGTAATCCATTTATTAAATTACTAATCTTATCCATTAAAGCATATAGACAGTTTTAAAATATTTTAAAGAATATTATTTATGAAAAAAATACGTCACATTATTCATACATTATTGTTTGTATTACTCATGATTCAAATCAATACTTTAGATCAGCACTACACATCTACACATGATTTATCAGCGTCGTTACAGAAGGTTAAATTTCTATACATAACTCATAATAAAATACAACAGTAATTTTTTTAAGCGTTTTTGCAAAGTAAAGGATTTTTTTTTTTTTTTTTTTTTTTTTTTTTTTTTTTAACTTGAAATTTCTAATAAAGTTAGAAAATGTAACTATTATGCTGTACTATTGTATAAAATACAAGAAAGTACAGGTATAATTTTGAGCAACAAACGTATTTGCAGTTGGTTTAAATATTTATACAAAAAATAATCACAAGCCACATTTTTATAATAATTTGACTGTATGTCGATCCAGAATAAGTTACGTATTTATAAAATTGTCAAATATTTATTCATGTCAGCGAATATTTATAGCTCCAGCTTGTATTATGCATTATTATATATTATAGTTCATAAAAAAATAAAATAAATAAAAAAAAAAGCTTAAATTTGTATTTTTTGTGTATACAGTTAACTGAAATAATGTTATTTGATGTAAGTAAATTTTGTTGAGCATGAAATGTATTCATGTTAGCAACCGCAATAGAAATTACCAAGCATGTAAAAATATACAGATACCAATATCAATTACGTTTTACTCCATCATTTGTTTATCGAACGGTTAGAGAAAAATGCAAATATTTATATTAATCAAAAAATAATTCAAAAATTAATTGAGAGATTTTCATAAATCCCTTAAAATTATAGATATAGTCAGGCAATTAATAAACAGTGAAAACTTTAAGATGATTTCACTCATTAATGGACAATATTATTGATTTATATATGTTTTTATGACATAATTCCGACCCAATCATAATAAAATATTTTCATACGGTAAATTTAAATATAGTCTTCCTTACTGTCAAAAAATATTTTGTTTTTATGCTATCTGAATTCTCAAAATATGTTTAGTTTATAACTAAAAATCACACGTGTTTTAAAACATAAAATAACAATAATAATACCAATAATTGCAATTATAAAAATTGCCATATATTTCAAGATTATCTGTTTTAATATGCAGAATTATGTTACAGAAAAAAAAATTGCAGATAGTTAATATTTTTTGCATTTGCATATCATTTTCGCCATACAGCTTTATACCAACACAACTTTATTAATATATTTTTACTTAATCAGAGGGTGCATTTGACAAATTAATTATATTTTACCTCATTAATGATTGCTTTAACACTTTTATTTATTTTTTAGGTTGATTTCTTTAGAAATCGACCTATTGCAATCACTTCGTTTATCTAATCTATCTATCTGTAATGAAAATTTTGTCATCACGATAACTCCCGAAATAATACTCCAAATCGAACCAAATTTGGACAGTGAACTGATCTTATAAATATCTTGGATGAGTTCGTTAACCAAGTTGCTCCGACTTTTTGTTTTCAAGTGGCAGCCACTTGAATATTTCAAACCCACATTGTAAAAAGCGTATTTAAAGCAAGATTTGCATGAATTTTTATGCAAATCTAGACTACATAAGGGTCTAAATGAACTTTATTAATGAAATTTATCTGCCATTTTTAATAAAGTGGAGGATATCTTAATTAAAATATGAAAATAGTAACATCCTAATAGCGTTAAAATAGCCATTTAAATATTAGCTATAATTTAATTGTTGCCAAAAAAATTTACGAGTTTATTTGTTTTCGAGATAAAAATAAATACATTTAATTCAACGTGAACGTCAAAAAATTATAAAAAGTTTAATTATGCATCTCACAAAAATTGACGTCATTATTAGCTTAAATTTTTTATGCACATTGATAAGAGCTCTATGATTCATCAGAAAATTTAAAACGTGGTATATGAAAAGTTTTTTTTTTTTTTTTTTTTTTTTTCTTTTAATTATTATATTCCAATTACAGAATCAGCTGGAAAAAAAAATATGTAAAACTTGAATTTTTCATAAATTTGTGTCCTGAAATTGTATTTGGGACTCCGTATTAAAGGTAATAATTTTTTGATTTGACTATATAGATGTCCAGTTTTATGATAAGTACTTTCATTAACGTTCAGACAAATTTTTAAATGTATTGGATGAGAAAAAGTCCACGTAGAATCCTATTAGTAATTGTTCTTTCCCAAAATCTGGAACCCAAAGAAAATAAATTTATAAGTTTGAAATTTCGTAAAAGTTTGAAAATAATGTTTGAAAAACAGTTGAATGATATTACTTTATAAATACTGTATAGCCTTATGCATTTTAGTATAATTACATGGATATTTTCGATAGCATTAATTACGACAGTTTTCATCATCCTTTGACCCCCTTAAAAAACAAAGGGATTTAAAGTAAAGGAGTATATTTCAGTAGAGTAACTTCGTGGCAGAAAGTAATGTCAGTAGCATAGATGGATAAAATATTCGCTTCGTTTGCTAATATTACAAACATGTAAAACCTTTATCGTACATAGACAGCAAAGTTTTGTGATTAAATGGGATAGTGAGAAATAATCTCTGTGTGTGACTGAACTGTTATTATCATGAAATTACCCAGTAATATATATATATATATATATATATATATATATATATATGTATATAAATGCATAGAATTTTATTTAAATAAAAACCTTGAATAAAATAACAATAAAACTAAAAATGTTTTTGTTAAATATTTTTAGAGAACTATTTAAAAATAAATCTCATTAAATAAAGTCTTTTATTTTAGTAAATTGTATTTTTTTTTCTGCACCACTGAAATAAACACATTATAAGTTATTCATTTATTCTCTTTCCATTCTTCGCATTCATACTGCATTTATTTTACTCTTTCTTTCTTCAAGAATGCCATTAGTAGAGAACTCACGTTTACTCCCAGTATGAACTGTGTCGATAGAACAGGACGTGATCCGTTCCATTCACTCTTTGTTTCTTTACGTTTCGTTGAATGTTTATGGAACACGGATCGTAGAATACAAAAGATGTAGCTAGGGATTAGGGAGAAACGGTGTTTAAAAATACACTGAAATTCTAGCGTAATAAATACTTGTTACGGAAATTTGTCTTTGTTGTGAAATGAACATTACGTTTTAAAATTAATAAAGTATTTAAATCTTATGTAATTGCAAAAGGGTATTCGGTAGCGCAAAAGCATTGTTAATGACCATTCAATTAATAAGTAGTGTTCAAAGGGGGCTAAATTTAAATGTATACGAATCACGGTTTCATGTCCATAACAAAAATTAATTTACAGTAATACGTTGATTATGTAAAAATTACATTGTTAATTTTCTGTTCTCTTTATTTATTTATTTTTTTTTTTAATACAACTTTATTATTATTATTTTTTTTTCTCTCTCTCTTTCATTCTTTTCAATAAAAATTCAGTTTTATAGGAATCTTTCCGTTTTATAAGAATTACTAGATTTTTTTTTTTTTTCATAAATTTCTAGTTAAAGATGTCATGCATTATTCTTAGTTTCATTAAAAAATAAATAAATAAATAAAATAAAAAAATAAATTTATAAAAAATTCTTTTGACAAAAATAAAAGTTTTTTTTTTTTTTATTTTTTTTTAAGCATACATATCTTTATTTATTTATTTATTCATTTATCTTTTTATATTTTTTATTTATAAAATGTTTAAAAATAATTTATTTTATTTTTATTTATTATATATTAAAAAAAAGTTTTTACTTATTATTATCATTATACATTTTTTTTTCTGTTTTATAATATATTCTAACAATAATATGAACATTATTATAATACAGTTAAATAATTTATAAAGTTTAATTATACCTTTTTATTTAGGAATAAATCAATTCAGATCAGATTGTTGTAAATAATTACCATTATAATTAATTAATCCAAACGATTTTTTATAAATTATCATTCTTAAAAATCACTGCCTATGTCTAAAAATTGAAAGGATTTTGTTTGGATTTCTTCCTGAAAAATTAGACTTCTAAATGGAATAATTGCGCAAGCCTAAGATGAAAAAAATAATAATAATACAATGGATTTAATAGCTGAACTTAATGCATTTTTTGTGTTTATTTAAAAATATATATATACCAAAAAGTTTCTATCATGTCATGTTTTCTTGCAAAATACAATTTCACTTCGACTTTTAACACATACAAAATATTTTCTCCTCTTGGTCGGTTTATTTTATGTAAATTGACTTAATAAAAACTAATAAAAGAATATGTTGTTGATTTTTTTTAGAAACTGCACAATAATTTTATGTAAAATGTACCCAAGGGAACTTTTCTGCTTTTATCTCGATCAGAGGCGGCTTGTGCGATTTAGCAACAGTCGGTTTCATTCTTTTAAATTTATATTAAAAAAAATCTATTACTGAAAAATCAATTTGTTATACCAAGAATCGGCCATTTTACAGAGATTTAAATGAATAAAAACCATTGTTGCCAGACAGTACATGCAATATTGTTCGAGAAAAAAATACCAATATCGATTTTACTAAAAATCCTGACGTAATGGGGAAAAAATGGAGATCATTTTCAAAATCAGCTCACAAAATAACATAAAAATCAGTGAGAGCTTCTCTTGTATTTTTCAAAAATTTAATTTTCGCACGCCTGTTTTATTTTAGAAAAAAGCTAATAAAAAAATAAAAATTAATTCATTAATTAATATATTTTTTAAAAATACAATTCTTCTGGTACTTTATTAATATAAGCATTATTTGAAAAGCAAATATCTAGCTAACTTCATTATGTATATTTTTTGTTTTGTTTTGTTTTTAAGATATGAACATAAAATTTTTAGTTTTATGCTTTTATTTTATTTATTTATTGTCATATTTATTCACTTTAGAATGCGAAAAACTAAAAATGAGTTGAGTATTAAAAATATTATATGTCTGTATTATCAAAAGTACTTTACACTGGTGGACAATTGCTAAGGACGGATGACAATAGCTTAGTTATTGTCATCCGTCCTTAGCAATTGTCCACCAGTGTATTTTGTAAAAACGTTAAACATTTTTTTGATTTATTATTAATTTATCTTTATCCGTATTTATCAATAAATAAAAATAAAACATATATATATATATATATATATATATATATATATATAAGGTTATATTTTTGTACTAATACAAAAGAAATTATTGTTCACTAGTTTCCGATAACAGTGACCAAAAGAAAAAAAAAAAGTGTGTGTGTGTGTGTAATATTAAAACTCGTGAAATTAAAATAATTCCCGCCTTAATTAATTATTTATGCATCAAATATCTCTGTTTATTTTACTTTTATTTTATTACAATTTGTATAATCATATAAAAACATTGATGAACAAAACAGTCTTCTGAGGTGTAGATGATAAAATTCTATATCCTGCAATTTTAGATCAGTCGCTTACAATAAAAATTTATTTTTTTATTTAATTTCATAAATGTGGAGAAAAATTAATATTAAGATGCTTCTAAAATAAATGAAAACTTACATAAAACCTCTAATGTAGTGGCTTGTAACAGTGGCGCTTCTAATCTTTTTCTTAATACTTCATTTATACCTTTACAAAAAAATTCCCCTTTGTGATCATATCTTGATGCCACTAGTACCAAGGAACTAGCAGTTCGATATGTACCATCACTCATAAGATCGGTTGAAGGCGACGGTTGAGGACTTATAACTTCAGATCTGTTGTACCACGTAATATTTGCTGCAGGACGTGCTCCTTCAACTGTACATGTCAGAGTTACCATTTCTCCTGCAACAACAGGTGTCGTAGGACCTCGAACTGTTAGAGAGGCTGGACGAACTGCAATTAAAAAAAAAAACATTATATACATATATTAATTTTTCTTTTCATAAAAGTAAATATATTTTTTAATATATAAGCTTTTAAACAATTGGGTAAATTAGCGAAAAATATCAACATTATATATACTGTTATATATTATGTTATAATTTATCATAATTACTACAAGTTCAAAGCTTTAAGTTTAGTTTTTAGCGTAGAAGCATGAGAAATGTTTAAAAATTTCATATATAATGTCTAAAAACTAGTATCTTGAGGTCATCCCAAATTTTCTTCTATGTTATTTTATATATTAGTGCCTCTTACATTAGCTACATCAGATTATAATGACCTATAAATAGACGTAGACCAATGACGGGCTTACGACTCAACTCCTTTCAACCTTTTATTTGTCCTTTTCTATTTCTCTCTTTCATCCCGCACATTGTTTTTTTTCTTTTTGTATTTATTTTCTTACTGTAAAATTATTCAACAAGCACAAAAGTTTAAGCGTAGCTTCTTACAATAAAACATGCGAACATGAGAAGTTTTCTGCAATTTTAATCAACAAATGCTGAGATATAGCCGACCCTAGTAGAACATAACGTTGTTTTAACGTTGTTACAACTAATTTTTCATTGTTCAGACTTATTTGCAACGCTATAACAACGTTATGTGCTATCTGGGAAATGGAAGATCACAGAAGAAGATAAAATATGATTCATTAACATGTCTTTGAAGATATTTAGGCTTTCTATATAAAGGAAAATGCCAGCACTGTGGCGCCACCTACTGGCCTATGTACAATGATAAATAACCAGCGTAGTGCTTCATAATGGCCATCTCTTATACCAAGCTTTGTGCAATTATACCTGACTGTATATGAATCTGAGATTTAGTCTTCCTATTCATGGAAAGTATTGCATCATAGCAGCACCACCTATCGACAGATATACATCTAAATTAAATCAGTGTAATGATTCATAATCGCCCTCTCACATACTGAGTGTTATTCGATTAAACGTAATAGAATCTTAGACATATCCTTCCCTTAAATGAGCAAAATCGCAGTATAGCATTGCCTTCTGTTGAGCGATTTGCACCAACAATTTCTTGGTACTAATATATTTCAAGGTGCACTTGAACATAAATGTATATGAAATTCTAAGCAGTAGTTCCGGTGATAGAGGGATGACAAAAATTTTGCCATACACACAGCCAGACGGACAGACAAACGTTTTCTGGAAATGTGTGTACAACACGTGTTTACAATTTAACTCTCATCTTGAGATTATTTACAGAGATGTATTGAGATTATTTAATGCCCCTTCTTGATCAAAACCGCAGTTTAAACTATAAAAATAAAATGCTTATCTATACTTCCTACCTTCGTCCCTTTCTCACCGACGACCGATGTTCATATACAAAAAAGCATATCACGTTACTCTTTAGAGCTCAAGATGCAGTCATTCGCAAATACTTAATATACACTGGTCCATTCAAAATTTTCTGATTTATAAATAAATTTCCATCCCGAGGTTAAATTATTTTATACAACACCTTAAAACTAACTTTCATTCGGCTTTAGAATAAATTACCAACCATGTTTTGAGTACATTAGCTACACAAGATTATATAATGACCTATAAACAGACGTAGACCCATGACAGGCTTACGACTAAACTCCTTTCAACCTTTTATTTGTTCTTTCCTATTTCTCTCTTTTTATCCCGTACATATTTTTATATTTATTTTCCTGCTGTAAAATTTTCCATGACTGTTCTAATGCTATCCTTAAAGTCTCCTTTCTTAGTAAATTGTGTTTCCATTTTTTATGTGCGCAGATTTTTTATTAGTACGACAGGTCGTACTATATATTTCAGGCAGCGGCGCTACAATTTTTGTGTATCACCTTCAATGAACGTGCAAACACTTTTCTTTTTAAACTATTTATATAAAGCTGAAAAATTGTCATTGTATCTGCCCTTGAAATTTTTAGTCCGGATCATTAGATTTTACCAAATATTGGTACGCTTATAAATCAGGACAAAATATAGTTTACGCCGTATTTTTTAGTTCAATCGGATAATTGTTTCAAAATATATTACATAAAAACTCCATTTTAAATCTAAAATCATTAAAAAGAAAAAAATAATTGATGCCAAAAATAAATAAAGAAGTAAATATATTTCTGTTTATGTTGAAAAAAAAATTAACGTGCAAAGATTTTTTTTATATAATTAAATAAAATTCAGAAAACTCGGATTAAAGAAATAAAACAGCTTTAATATAGGATTCCTTAATTAAATTTAAATTTTGCACCCATCTATCTCGGACGTTTCTCGCCAAGATTTTTACTTACAAAAAGCGATAGCCATTTCAGTTCATCACCAAAATTATAAGAGAAATTTAAAAGCCTTCAAGTATCTCCTATAACAAAGACATTTTAAGAAATGAATATAGTAATTGATATGCTAGGGGTCGAAACGTAGTTACTGTATGTCTTTGTATGGAAGAATAAATTAAAATTAGACCTGTCGTAATAAATTAAATTCTCTTAGAACTTTATGTATATTACTTAGAAAAAAAAAAAAAAAAAAAAATAGGCTTAGGGTTTTCTATTTTTCTCTTATTATTTTCTGTCTCTTACAAGTGCTGCTGTTTAACTTCATTATCTTCATATTTTCCTTTCACGTTAATTCAATTCCTGATTTCCTCACCCTGTTATTTTCTCATGTTATTATGTAGAGGAAAATGTTTGGTCACAGGAAGAAGATGTTTGCCACACATGCTTCCTAGATGCAAAGTATTCGAAATCTAAATCTTAAGGTAAAATTATTTTTGGAAATAGCGGTAACATTATAATAAAGCATATGCAAAAAACTATAATTAATTTATCTTAACACCAGCCATGTTTTAACCCTTAGAGTATTTAAAATTACCATTTGCCTAGATTTTCATTTAAGATTTTGTCAATATGTTTAAAATTATAAATGGTTGCATTTGTCGAACATTTAGAAAAAAATGATTTCAATATTTATTTTACTTAAAATGTTTAAAACAATAATAATAATATTTTAAACGTTAAAAATTATACTAGGGTTTAATATGAAGGACGAACATTTTTAGATACTATAAAAATATAAGAAATTTAACTTAACACCAGCCATGCTTTAACCTTAGAGTAATTAAATTTACCATTTTCCTAGATTTTCATATTTTTAAGAATTTGCCAATGTATTTAAAATTAAAAATAATTGCATTAGAATGTGTGGAATTTTTAGAGAATATGAATTTAATATTCATTTTACTTAAAATGTTTAAAATAATAATAATAAGTAAATGTTTAAAATTATAGTTATACTAGGTCATAATGTAAAGGACGAACATTTTTAGATAAACTGGCAGTAGAGATTGCTTAAAATAGCGACACCATTTCCATTTTCATTTCGATATAATTATTATTAACTGCAGGCTTTTGTTAGGAGCAATCTGTTTTATGTTAGAAGTCATCAGAATTAATTCATTTCAATGCCTCAAGCATCTATTGATTTTCCTATTCTATTGTTTAGACAGAGATGCCCTGGATTGTGTTTATTTGTTCATACAATATTGCATGATATAATAAGTTAACTACAATTTTACTAAGGACGAAATAATACGTCATAAATATTTTATTAATATTAAAAAGGTGGAGTTAAGTAATTTAAATTAAACCAATATATATGTACAGTCGGTAACAAAAGGGTCCGAACACTAGCAAAAATTCCTATGTAAAAAATGTACACTTCATACGGTTTTGTTAAATAAATCCTTGTCGAATCCTCTCCTTAGTCAGTCTAAAAACACGATTCAATAAGGATTTATTTAACAGAACCGTATGAAGTGTACCTTTTTTACATAGGAATTTTTTGCTAGTGTTCGGACACTTTTGTTACCGACTGTATATATATTTTAATGTAAGACATATTTAAAAAAAAAAATCCTAGTTAACATTTTGCTTTTGACACTAAGAAAAAATTCTTAAACTGACATCTAGAATCTAAATTGGGGTTCTAGAAAAAATAGTTCCATGTCATTCTTATAAATTATGACTGAAAGTGAGTTCTAGAAACCCCTATTAGAATTCTAGAGAGTTTGTCTATATTATCGAGGTCAAACCTATTTGAAAATATCTCCAAATAAATGAGAACAAATGAAGCGGGTTTCAGAAATTATAATCTTGGTTTATGACCCAATTCTAGACAATCAAGAAAGAATTTCTCGCCATACAAAAGGTTTAGAATATTCAGAATATTGTTTTACCGTCTAGAAATGTGTAGACTATAAATTATCGATCCTTTCATCTATTCAGATGATTGGCGTGCTTTATGCGCATAGCTCGGAATATATCTATATTTCTTGTTAAGGGAATTAGAAAATGGCCACTTATTAATTTTAGATGAAGGCGGTGTATTTTTTTTTTTTTTTTTCCTCAGTGGAGATACGAATAATGGCAAACCTGAAATTAAAGACTGGTATGCAACTTCTATATTCTAATAATACTTATATAATACAATAAATATGTAACTTTTGACCTATTTTAATATTTTTATAAAAAAAATAATTAATTAATGACAAACTCCAATGTTATTGTTAGAAAATAACAGGTAAATGATATTAAAAGACAATCAACATTACGTTTTAAATATAATAATATTAAAAGATAAAATTCCTTATTCATAAAAAAAAAAAAACGACAATTAATAGTTTAAGTGTAAATTTCATATTAGGGTGAGCTTAAACATAAATACTGATAGAAATACGTGCGATAAAAAAATGTATGAACATTGTGCTTTAAATAAATTTTCGCATATATTGAACTACGTTTATTTACTATATCATAGATAAACTATTTTGTAAAAGAAGAAATAGTGTTTTTGTACACGCAAAACTCATATCATTTTTATTTAAAAAAAATGAGAGGCATTCAAAAATGTTATTTCTGGAAAGATAGTTTTTTTTAATGCATAGAATAAATGTTTTAAATTGCACAATTAAAACAAAGAAAAACGAAAATATTATTTGTAAACCTAAATATATACAGTTAATTATTTAAGTAATGCTAGTGTACTCACATATAATTAAAATATACAGGGTGATCAATTTAAAAGAATACCCGTTGTTTTTTCTTATTACCCTTAAATATGACGGATGTGGCAACTATTCTAACACTGAACTATAATTGCTTGAACTTTGTTTAAGTGTGGGAAGTAATTCTAACACTGTTGGACTGTTACAACTTTATTTGTGAGATTAAACAGAAATAGAGACGCACAATGTTTTTAATCCTGTAATAATTACCCTTATATATGACTTTGTGTATATGATGTTTTTATAAATATGTTTATTTATAAAAACAAAATTTAATTTTTTCTTCTTTTTTTTAACATTATTATTCTTGCATTAGATTTACATTTTCATTTTCATTTTTACATTATAATTTCATAGGCTTTTTCAGAGAAGTCCTGCAAACATCGATGAATTAAAACAGATCATAACTGAAGAAGTGTTGTCAATAACACCAACAATTCTGCGAAGTGTGTCAAAAGCCTGGTTCCACGTGTTCATGTTTGCATTCAAAATGGTGGAGAACATTTTCAACATTTTCTGTGAGTAATGATAATGTAAAACTTTGAATTAAATTTTGTTTTTGAAAAATAAAATTATTACAGGTTTAAAAAATTGTGCGTCTCCATTTCTGTTTTACCTCACAAATAAAGTTGTAACAGTCCAACTGTGTAAGATATTGTCTCACAAACTTAAACAAGGTTCAAACAATCATACTTCAATGTTAGAATAGTTGCCACATCCGTGAGATTTAAGAGTTATAAGAAAAACCCACGGGTACTCTTTAAAACCGATCACCCTGTGTTTATATATATATATAATAGATTTTAGAAAAAAAAATAAATACGCCATTTTTTTTTTTTTTTTTTTTTTTTTTAGATAAAATATTATGAATTTTGAAATACGCTTTTTCGAGAAAAAAAAAATACTGGAATTGTTATGAAGCATAGTGGGAGATCTATCATGGTTAAATTATAATAATAGAATGTTATTAGAAATAACGGATAATTTTTATTCAACCTCAAAAACACGAATTTAGGAGAATATAATTTCATTATATAACAATCGATCAAATATATATATATATATTAATACATTCTAACATTTATTAACAAATGTTTTTAGTACATCCCGTTAAAATAAATAAATAAATAAATAAATAAATGAAACTGTTAATTTTAAGTAGGAAATGATAAAATAATATTACATATTATCTATTAATATACACGGTTATCGTCTAAGCTATTATAATGTAAAGAGATAGAAATTAAAGATTATTTTATACCTTGTACGCAAAAAATAAAAACATTTTAAAAATTTATCCTTTTTTTTTTTTTCAACGCTAGCGGATGTGAAAGAACATTTAAACATGAAAGCTTGTCGTCTTTCATGTTTAAATAAGTGAAAAAAAAAAAAAAAAAAAAAAAAAAAAAACTTGCTTCAATTTTTATATACAAATATTACAATTTTTTCATCGCGTCGTAAATTTTTAGATTTTTAATTTAATAAACTTTTAAAAATTCATAAAGAGGATATTATAAATTATATTTAATAAAAAACTATGCGGTATGCTCATTTTGCAATAATGTACAAGAAGTAATCGTTTCTAAACAGAAAAATTAGCTTAAATTTAACAATTTTTTCCAGCTAAAAGAGTTTAAAAAAAAAAATAACTTTGAAAAATACAGTGCTTAAAAATGAGTAAATGGATATATTCACTTCAAAGTGAGTAATTTTGTTTCAAAAATGAAATGTCTCATGTATGAAATATCGCATATTTTTAAATTAATATCGGTTCATTTCGTAACTCATTATAAATATGTTGAAATAAAAGAACTTCTTTAATAGAATTTCTACAAATTTGAACAGAAAGATTTCCAATAAGAAATTTATTCACTGAAATCAACAGAACTATACTTCTTTGCGGTTTCATACTGGTTTCCAAATGAATATAACATTGAGAATGTATGTTCAGGATATATAGATTCACTATAGTCAGTATCAATTTAGGAGTATATTAATAAACTCAATAATCATATTTTTAAATTTGAGTATCTTTGCATCGAAGCTATTTTGAGTATGTGACATACTCAAATTTGGCGCATTTTTTGCACAATTACTCAATTTTAATTTTGAGTGTTTTTACACTTTTATTCTTTTTTTTTTTTTTTTTTTAAGTCCTGTGAGTTTTTTTTTTTTTTTTCTCTTCCAGCTAAAATAAAAGTTTAGTGCCCTTCAAATTTAATATAAATGTTGCATTTTTTTAAATTTTAAGTGCATATATAAGTAAGTTCTTAGATAGAAATATAGTTTTAAGAATTGAATACCGTGTAATAAATTTGAATTAGGACATAGTTTGAAAGAATTGCAAAAAATGTACATATACAGAAATAAATAAATGTATTTTTTTTTTCTTATATAATATTACTGCGTATACGGAGTTCGCGAATTGTCTGTGAATTAATGACTGGTCTTGCAGAAGATTAAAAGTTTACATACAGAAAAGTCCAGAAGATTACAGGACTGTCAAACAAGTATCAGCTTCAGTTTTACCAGTAATTATAGTTTAAATAACAGATGAGAGCATAAAAATCAAAGCATAAACTGTACAATAAGCATAATACACAAAGCACAGACTGTATTCAGTAGCAGAGGCCTGGTCAAGCAGAGATCTTTATACATCAATGACTTGGCTTAAAACAGACAGAATGGCCGAAATGCGATCATTTTATATAGCATAGTATATTTCCAGAAATTTCCAATATTTATCGAAATATTCCACTGAGAGCTTAAATAATCGATACATCGAGAATAAGAATTTTTACGCCAAAATCGCCAAAAAGAAGCCAAGTGGCGATAAACACACCACATTCGTCTCTATGGTCATTATCTGCCATGGAAAAGCTTTGTAACAGATTTTTAACGGAAAAAAAAAAAAGCTATTGCTTAGGCAAAACAAGACAGAAACGCGAAAAAATAACATTTAAAAACCTTATCTAGCCTTTTTGAATGAAATTACATAAAAATAACCACTATTATTTACAATTTCCCAACATTGTACCCTTCCTAAGGATTGCGCGTCCCACGCAGTACAACCATTGGTCAGGGGCTATAAAGCAAACAAACTGTACAATTGGATTACAAGAAGTAAATTGCGTGGTACAATAAAATAACAATACAGATTGAAAAATTAAGTAATTAAATAATTAAACTATTTACATTATATACAAATTCAGAAATACTGTTGACCATGGTATGATGTTAGCCTATCATAATATATTACCTCCGTTTTTGATTAAGGTGTTTTAGTAATTCTATCATTGATGTCATTCAATCTCTTTGGGACTGTATAGAGACCGTCCTAGCTACACTGAAGCTAGGGAGAAGGTCTTTTACGTCGGACAACGTTCCACAATTATATTTTGTCTACTTCCTTGAATTCGTGATTTGTTGACTTCAGACCATGTCTCGTCTTCATTCTCTCCGTCGCCGTGTCAATCGGCTCCCGAGAAAAGTTGTATACTTCTTTAAATCGGACCTGGACTTCTCGCGTGTACTCCTCTGGCGATGAAATCACATCAGTCGACAAATAAACAAGAGATCACATGGAAGACGAAGTTCCCATTCAAAAAGCAACTGTGTTGGAGTATAGCTGGTGGTTTCATGGACAGCACTTCGAAATGCCAACAGAGCAAAGTCAACTTCAAGTCCCAATCTTGCTGGTTCGTTTACACTAGAAAAAAGAGGTTGTTCAGGATGGTACGATTGAACTTCTCAACCATGCTGTGCAACTTGGGAGGAAAGGGCATTGTCTGAGTATTATCTATGCCGCATAACTGACACTGTCCTTCGAATACCTCAGAGGTGAAGTTCATACCTTGATCGGAATCAGCTGAAGGGGTGTGCCACATCCTGACCCCTATTTCTGCGCTACAAACTCCGCAACTGCGCACGATTTTTGATCGGGAGTGTGATCCGCGGCATAGAACCCAAGATGTCGAGTGAGACCTGCTCGTGCTCAGTTTGTGCTCCCATATTATACCGATGATATCTTCCTCGGCTTCGTTTTTTCGAGCCTTTAAGAGCCGCACATGCATAACAAGAAGTTCACCACTTCACAAATACTTCCCTTGCCTTGCACCAATAGAAGCGTTCTCGAACTTTCTGAGGAGTCTTATTTTTTTACGCGGAACAGTCATAAAAATATGATTTTCGTAGACGTAAACTACAGTAATACAAAAACAATGTAAATTTTTATTCACCTTACATAATATTTTTTTTTATTTTTATCATGCCAAATTTTTTTAATATTTACTTCTTATCAAACGTCGAAAGCAAGGATGCGGTGAAAATTTAAAATTATTTTGACAGAAAAGGGAACAGTAGTCACATCTACAGGCAATTGCCAAAATTATAAGTTGTAACGTATGTGTAGTTACTATGAAATGCCGATAGATGTCTATACCAGTATTTCATAGAGATTTAGGACCATTTAAAGTGGTTATTCTACTTGTAGTACTATGTGCTTTGCATGATTAAATATACCTACTACCGAGATAACAACTAGTTAGGTTCTAGTCTGTAAAAAAAAAAAAAAAAAAAAAAAATCAAATGTCAATGTCGCAATGCCGACACTTATTTTTGTCGACAATTTCTTTTATCGCAGCGGAATTGTTTTTTGTTTATTTTTTTAACAAATTCAGATGATTAATTCTAGCACTTAAACAAATTTATGCCAATAAAACAAACTCAAGAGTATGGTAAAGTAATACAATTTTTATTTCATTATTTATAAACAGGTATTTCAGCATGCGTAAATATTATTCATGTTATTTATAGATTAAACAGAAAATAATGTAATTTTATCGACTATACATATAATTTTTAAAAATATTCTTCATTGCTATTCAGTCAAGAAGAACCATTTTTCACTTGTAATTTATTACAACATTTTCTCTTCAACTTCCCTGAAAAGAAAAATATCTTTTTCAAAGGCACAGACGTATTTTCGTAATTCAGTTACGCGTATTTCCCGAGACTAATGTACGTACGTAATTCATGTCTCTCTTCTTAAGATATTTCCTGATATAAACTGATTTGTTTCAATCCAAGCTTAAGCTGGAAATTCCACTTCAGATAGCTTTGCATAGAAAGCGAGAGGTCTTTACGGTAAAACAATTTAGTTTTTTTCCAACTTAAGTAAGAACTTCGAAGCAGAAATGGAAGATTTCATTACATTTGGCTATCCTCAAGGAACAAAGGCCTGAAAATTGAACTAAGATGGTTGTCAAGTAAACGAATTATCTTATCAATATCTGACGTAACATACATGAAAGGGCACCAGTTGATAACTGTTGCTACTCGATATATTTTATTATCATTATCTATTTTCTAATAAGACACTATTTTATAAGAAAGCGAAAATAGTGTCTCGTCGATTTCTAATAATTTGGTAAAATTACGTTAAGTACCTAAATAATTAATTAAAAAAATATATAATTTCCTTAAATGAATTATTATTATCAATATTTTACTAAAATATATTAAGATTTATAATACCGGATATTTTCTATATACAAGCGGAAAAAATTTTGATTAATTTATATTCATTATTATTATGATTGTGACCCATTTAGTGATAGAAATTTCAAAATATTGTGAATTCTAATATTATTATTATTATTTCCATTTTATCTAAATTTTTAGATTTTTTCTCCAATTTAGTTTGACAATTGAATGATAATTTATCGGGTTTTAGTGATGGACGAGAAATAAAAACGCCAAATTTTCAAACGGCAGTTCTTACATCTACTCCTTTAAATTATTTTTTAGACTTATTTTATTTATTTAAAATAATGGTTAAAATTTATTTTTCCTAATTGGATTGTTAAAATGATATGGCATCCATTTTCTCTGCTAAATCCTCCTTCTTCCATTAATTTTTTTTTTTTTTTTTTCATTCCTCAAAACCAAGGATGAAAATTTATTATTATTTCATTTCAATGCATTTTCGTAGCAATGATGTTAGTTCGATCGTTAGTTTCAAGAAACTTGGGATTTTTTTGTTAATAAAATTAGTTTGTAGAAAATTAGTTCGAACATCAAAATCCAAAAAAGGAAACTGGCAGGAATATGTTTAATATGTATCTGATAAATAGAAATATCCTCTTTTGTAATGCGTTCAAATTTTATGACGCTTTAAATAAAACGTTAATTTTCGTAACAGATGTATTTCAAAGCGCGGTTGAAATTATGTTACACTGCATATAAGAATTGTGCTTTGGAGATAATTTCAACTACACTTGAATTAAATGCGTTTATTTCATAAATGAATTGAAAAATATTTCTAAATAACTTATATACAACAGTAGTTTTCAAATTTTGTTTACATATGCACAGAAAGAAAAAAAATAAATCAAAGATAAATTAATATTAAAATATATTTTAGCTATTCATTAAATAAATAATATATATAACGGCTCTAGCATTAAATATATATATAAAATAATTGAATCATATGTTTTAGATGTGACTATTTTAGAATAATATTCTAGGCAAAAAGGTCTATTATTTTCTAATTTTGTGCAATTAAACATCATTGCTTTGTTATCAAATTTAAATAAAAAATAATCTTGAATATTTTTAACTTTGGACAAATTATGCATTATATTGATCACAAAAAGCAATTATAAGAAATTTTTAAGTAACAAAGGAAAAAAAAAAAAAAATGTATAATCTCTCTAAATTTGTGTCATGAATGGTAACGGACTTAACTTTAAAACAAAATCTCCCCCCCCCCCCTCTTTTCCCACTCGCCAAAAATAAATGCTGACTTGTACGATTTACAACATTAGTTAACATTCAAAGTACATTCTGAATCTATTTGCTAAATAAGATATGCTCGCAATTCTAACTTATTCTGAAGCATTGTTAGTCCCACATTTTTCACACACCACTCTATTTCTAAAATAATTTTCTCTAATATGTTATAAAGGTTTAAACACACACACACACACACACACACACACACACACACACACACACACACACACACACATATATATATATATATATGTATATGATAAAATTTAAATATAGGAGGGAGTAAAACTTGAATTATTAAATAAATAGAACTAGAACAAAGATTTTATAAACCAATGAAACTTCTCAGAAAACCCTGAAACTTCTCATATTCTTTTCCCTACATGGGGGAGCTCCCCTCATGATGGCCCTCATTTGTTTTGGGATTAAATTTTCATCTGGCTTTGATTATTGCATATATATATATATAAAAGCAGAAGGCCTGTTGCATTTACTTTGTATTACTATGCAAACTTTGTTTATCCATTATAATTTCAGTTTCTTCTTTTTTGAGTTGTCAACTCTTTTTAAAATTATATTCATACTATTAAACACATTGTAATCAATCAGTGAATTTCATTGTTGCTTCGTGGTTTCATTGCTATTCATCTGCTTTGAAATATAGCTTTTTTAAATCCATATGACTTCTATTCAGGTCTTCGCAGGCTGGGAGAGTGTTGCCGGCGTGAAACTAGTTTAACCACACAGGCAAGTCACAAGTCTTGCCGCCTGCCTCCTTCCTTCCTAACTTAAGTCTCTTAAATTATTTTTTTCATAAATTTTGATAAAGTTTATGGTTTTAAGTTAAGATTTGTTGTGATAGTTTATTGATTCGTTTGTTTTGCTGGTTATTAATTAATAAATCTGGTTTCTTTAAGTTTGTGTATTTCATACACTGATATATATATATTTTTTTCATGTTGCTGAACTTTTCAAAGAAATTTTTAATCTTATTGGTCATTGGTGTTTCAGTGATCTTGTATCTATTGCTTGGCTTCTACTATGCTTAATAGATCATCATTATATATATATATATATATATATACTCTTCAAATAATGTCGTGTAAGAAAAAAAGAAAGAAGGTGGTGCTAACAATGTTCTGGAATAAAATACAAATGTCGGTATATTTTTTTAAGTATTAAATTGCAAAAAAGTATAATTTCATTTCTGAAAATTAAGATAATGGACTTGACACCAAATGACATCAGATGTGTATTGTATACAAAACTTGAAAGAAATTGTTATGCTGATTAAAAGCCTTTAGTAGTCTGTGTTTATCTTTCTATATTATACAAGCTATTTTAGTACCACGCTTCAAAATTTGAAGCAGGGGTAGGCTGCATCAAGAGAATTTGAAATCGTATAGAAAGGCTCGGTCAGAAATATTTCCTGACGTAATCCTTCATAAGTAATACTTTTCTGGCGTAAATCCTTCCCTAAGTAAGTGATTATTCATTTTAATGATGAATGTATATAAACTAAAGAAACGTGCACACAGAAAAATAAGTTGGTCACAGTGACCTGGCAAAATGCTCAACTGACAATACAGAACTGACTAACCAAAAAAGCTGACTAGCCAAAAAGTGTACTTGCTGAACTAGTCACCAAATCTGAAAAGTGTACCTGTTGAACTAGTCACCAAAATTGAAAAGTGTACTGGCTGAACTAGTCATCAAAACTGAAAAGTGTACTTGCTGAACTAGTCTCAAAAACTAAAAAGTGCACTTGCTGAACTAGTCATCAAAACACTACTCCAGACTAGGAAGGTTAATATTATCAAACAAAGATGGCTAGTCCACAATCAAAACTATCTGACCAGTAAGATTAGTCATCAACCACATCAACCACTTTAACCAGACAAGGCAAGTTAGTCAGAATCTACACTTGATTCAGATGGTTAGTCAGCAGCCACCAGGTATCTGACTAAGCAAGCGAGTCAGTTTTTAATGAATATTTGAAGAGGCATGTTAATCAAGGCTATTTGCCTGACTAGCATGTCTGATAACATATGAAAAGGGAAATTAGTCTTTATTTGACTAGCTGTCTAATAATACTTGAAGAGGAAGATTAATCCAATATATATGTACAGTTGAACCTCGAAAATCCGGAATCGGCGGGACCGCGGTGATTCCGGATTTCGGAATTTTTCGGATTTTAGAGATTTATTAAAAATTAATTTTTACGACGTAATTACATACAAAATGCAATTTGTACGCTAGTGAAAATAAACGACGATCGAATTAGCGAATTAAATTACAAAATAGAAATACAATAGATTTAATTTAGAATTAAAATATAAACACATTAAACTATAAACTAATAAACTATTTATTTATTGAAATATACTCAAATAAAACTATAAAAAACAAAGCAATTTTTGTGTTTTTTTTTTTTTTTTTTTTTTTTTTTTAAACATTTCAGCAATTTAAAGCTGATTTTTTGCAATTTAAAGCTAATGTGATTTTTTTTTATTATTATTATTCCGTTTTTAACTTACATGTTTTCAAAAAATAAATTCTTTAATTAACAATCAAGTAGTATAAAAATATGTAAAATTATGACTATGTACACTGTAAAAAATGCTGCAGTAAAATTACGGGCAAAGCCCGGCAGCAGAGATTCCAGACAAAGCCCGTAAAAAAACATTTAGAGGATGAATGACGTATCGCCAGTAATTTTACGTTGCGATGAAACATACAGCCAACCTGTAATAAAAGTAGTATTGCCCGTAAAATTAAAAGAGAGCTCGGTATATTAAAATAGTAGCACTGCCTGTAAAATTAGAAGGCATCTTGGTATGTTAAAATAGTAGTGTTGCCCGTAAAATTAAAATAGAACCTTGTGTGTTAAAATAGTATTGCCCGTAAAATTAGAAGGCTGTTCAGTATGTTAAAAAAAAAAAAAAAAAAAAAAAAAAAAAAAAAGTACTAATGCTCGTCAAATTAAGGGAGTTTTGTATCTTTTACGGCAGCACTAAACTATGTTTGATATAAAAGTTTATTATTTATTAAGGGAACTATATTACGTCTGTTTATTCAATGAAATAGGTAACAATTCTTATGGTTTTTGATATATTTTTTACAGCTATGAAATTTTTAAATTGCGTTTTCTCAGTTTTCGTTTTATGACAAATTTATGATTTTCAAAATGCTAAAACTGCTTCACATATTTAAGAAGAGACTTAATTCTTTTAACGTTTAACAGAACGTACTTAAAAGAGTTAAGAATGATTTTGAAATTTATTGATTAGTCTTCGTGATAAAAAATAGAAAGTGAATGTCTATGTAAAAATTTCAGGGAAAGAAGAAAAAAAAAAAAAAAAAAAAAAAAAACAGATTTTTGTTATATTTTATTTTTAATATTTTTTATTTTAAAGATATTGCAAAACTCATACTTAATTCTTTTAAATAGGTTCTATTAAATATATATTTTAAAAAATTAAATCTTTTTTTTTTTTTTTTTTTTTTAATATCTATAGAAATTTTAGCATTTGAAGATCATGAATTCATGAAAAAAAAAATTTAAACTGAGAAAACTCAATTTAAATATTTCGAATCTTGGGGGGAAAAAAGCATAAAAAACAATAAGAACTTTTGCCTGAATATATATTTCATTGAACAAGCCTAATGTAGTTCCATTTATAAATATTAAGTGGGAATATAAGATTTTATCTGACACCTACAGCAGTACTGCTGTAAAAAGTACCACGTCTCCTTAAAAAAAAGGATTACGTATAAAAAAATATACAATTCTCTGTTTTACAAGTATATGATTATATGCAAAATTTTCTACCCCCCCCCCCCCTGAAAAAAAAATAGAATTTGTATGAATATTACAGATAGATTTCCAATAGAGGTCAATATTATTAAAGCCTTTTATCAGCTTTCCGATTTTGTTTACTATAATGGTAAACCTGAACGTAAATGCTTTTGTATTTTCAAACTATGTCTATAATATTCAAAAATGAATATTTTTAACTGTTAATCTGCATACTCTTCTTAAACCATGTCTCTTATAGTCTCATCATTGCAAAATATTTCCAAAATGTACATTTTTATTTGAATTGTTAAAATCGTTAACTTCGGTAATTTTAATACATCAAATACAAAATTAAGTGTATGTTTTAGAAATATTAAAAAAAAAAAAAAAAAAAAAAAAAAAAACACCCTTTAAGATGTCACAGAAAGTATAGTTAACAATATGCATTCATTGAGGAGATAGTTTTTGAGATTGCGATAGCATTCCACAACCATAGGATTAGAATTTATGAAAGAAATCATAGAGCTGACTGATGAGGGGGGGGGGGGGCTAAGTGACTATGCTCATATCATAAAAGAAACTCACAAGCTGTTAATCCCACGAGTTCGTATGCTTGATAAATTATTTGATTGCACTGTTTTTCAATTTTGGTTATAGTTTTTCTGTTCTGAGGTAAAAAAAAAAAAAAAAAAAAAAAACTGCACATGAAATTGAAAATATTATGCAATTAAAAAATGTTCCAAGAACCTGCTGCCATGGATTAACATTAGCTTGTCTCTTCATGAACGTAGCCTCTCAAATGTAACAATATGAGTAATCACCAATAATATGATTACTAATCAAATTTTTAGAAAATTGATATTTAGAAATATTCTTTTCTAGCATTTTTAAACTTTCATTTACCACTAAAATTTAACAAAAATTTCTCATTTATTAAATAAGTCAAAACTTTAGTGGCAAGAAATAACTATATAAAAGGTGGCAATTATGTGGCAGCTATAGTTCATAACATTTGTATTTAGAACCTAGAGTTACGTTTAGATGTATGACATTTTTTCATCAAATTAAGGCTTTCATCACGAAAATAAAACTTATTTATGCTTAATATAGCATTGATAAAAAAAAATCTTCATATTTCAAATGCATAAACATACATAAACATTTGTTTAGTAGTTTGTCGTCTACAAAGATAGTTACCAATTCCTAGAGTTAACATGAGATACTACTGTATTCAAGATATTTTTTTCTAACTTTTACTATAGTACTTTATAAAGTTATTCTTTTATTTGTGTAACTTTTTTTACTTCAGAGAGAATTTATATCAAATAATACAGAAAATTCATAAATGGAGTTTTGAAGATTTTTATTTGTTAAAGAATATGTAATATTTTTACTTTCAAAATTTTGTTTGACTGAATCTTGAATTAGGATTTATAAAAAAGCTTGCGAAATCTGGAAATTCAGATATGAAATCAATGCCATTATATTATTTAAGTATGAGAAAATATGAGACTGTAAAACTGAACATGAAATTATTCAGAATAAAACAGGAACAAAATATATTTAAAAAATAAAATTTTAATATTTCTAATGGGATATAAGACTCTTTGCAAAAAGATTCCCCCTCCCCCATTTTTAATTCAACATGAATTTTTTTAATTTTCTTTCTACACACCTAAAACTTTTGTGAGTGAACTTATTCCTAGAAAAACTTTTGTTTAGGGGAATTCAAAAGCATAGGGAAAGAATCTTAAAATTAAAAAAGTTTCTAAACAACATATATATATACATTAAGAAGAAGAAAAAATACTTTTGAATATTTTATCAAGAACTCATCCAATATAACAAAAGAAAATATTTACAACATATTTATTTATTAAGCATACTATTTTCAATTATTTACTACGCATACATAATTAGAGATTAAATTATAAACTCCACATTGATTTATATTAGCTTCATTTGACATTAAGTTTTTGCACTTGGCATTTATATTCGATCTTCTGGTTCTTTTGGGTGATTTCGATCTTTTTTCTTGTTTAATACACAAGCATGCCCTATTAAAAAATATATAAACATTATATAATACATACTATTTATTAATAGACGATGCTACTCTACTACTTACATTCTAATAAATATTGCAGATACTAAATAAAAATACAAACAGAATTTCAGTTGTGTCTCATAAAAAAAAAAAAAAAAAACATAACTATTAATTTATTAAACACCACACTTTGAAACTTCATTTAGATTCAAACAAATTTATTGAAAATTCATAAGATTAAATTTTGCACAATCCTAAACCACTAATATGAACTTTTTGCTCTTCAGTTTGTTTCTTTCAGTAGAAAGCTTATGAAAAATTCAAACGAGGAGGAGATACTGTAATTAAGGCATTTACAGAAGAACAAGTTGAGAATAGAAATTAACCCGATCAGGTTATCGTATGTTTCGGCATCTTGTCAGTTTATCATAGGTTGCTGAAGAACCCGGGCAATGTTAGAACACGTAAATTGTAATGAAAGAAAATGTGATAAAATTCTTGAATACTTCTAATTTAAGGGCAGACAATGAATATTGCAAAATAAATTTTAACAAATATTTCATATTTTATCAGAAATACACTCGTTTCTATAAAATTCAGGCATCTACTAAAAATTTATAACTTTTGAACAAATTGAGATATTTGAAAAATTCAAATTGCATAATAAAGTTTAAGAATGGTATTTTTACGAAAAAAGTCATGGACACGGTAGATAGGTATTTCTTTTATACGTGGATTCTGACGGATGAAAAATAAGAAAAATAGCTCGGGTATCCAATGACCCACTATAACCTGATCGGGGTTAATATTATTAAATGTACAGGAATCTTAACAAAATATAACTCTAATTAAAAAAGAAAATCACAGTTAAACGACGCTATTTATTGATCATTATATGTAGAAACAATACTTCTTCAAATACTGCTAGCATCAAGGCTTAATTTCTAATTATAAAACATTAAAGTCTAACTACCACAGCGTATGTATCCTTCTAAATATTTGTATCATATTTTTTACAGATTTTTTTTTTTTTTTTTTTTAGCAGAAACACACTTTTTAAAATATGTAATTAAAATGAATGAAAAGTTATTAAGTAAGGTTGGTTGGTTGGTTGGCTGTAGGATTTAAGGCCGATTGACTCCGTATGTGTCCTAGGCATACAAGGGGAATGCCGTCCATGGGGGGGGGTCTTTCTAAGGGGTCCTAGCTCAAATTTACGCGAGTTTCGGGGGGAAACCATGGAAAACTCCGAACGGCTAGGTCGATGAGTTCGAACTGGGATCGAACCCGGCACCTCCCATCTACCGGCTTTCAGCGCAGAACCGATCGGCCGCTGGTGGGCATAATTAAGCGAGGAAAAGTTGAAAAAATCTGAAAATGATTTTTTTTTCCTTATCAGAAAATCCTAAAACAAGCAGACGAAACACATACTATAAGCTACATAAACACATCGTTGAGTATTTTAACTTTTAAAACTATATTTTCGGCTACAGCAACGGGTACTAGAGAGCGTATACTTACACGTGTATAACGCAGTATTTATAAACATTAAGATGAACTTTATAAGTTTTGTTGGGTTTAATTTTTTTTTTTATATATTTATTTTAATTTATTACTCGAACTAGACTGGGCCTGGCTCAATTTCTGGGAGATGGGGGGGGGGGGGGTCACAAAATTTTACTTATAGTTAAAAATATCTTATCTAAGTAACACAGGTTTTTTTTTTTTTTTTTTTTTTTTTTTAATACATTGGAACAAATTTTGCCGCTTAGTGTCATTTCTCAGTGGAAAGATATTTCTATTTAAGTTTTCGTGCATGGAATACAGATTTCAGTCTTTTTAATTTTAGTTGGGGTAAAAAATTAAATGTTTGTTTTAATTAAAAAAAAAAAACTCTTTTTCTATCTGTTATTAAAAATTGCCGTGCTCCTTTGCTATAGTTTCATATCATACTTAGAAAATGGTTTATTAGATTTAAAAATACAAAAACTGGGATTAGCATGACACAAAGTTCTTATAAAAAATATGCGTTTCGCAAATAACTTTAAGCGAAATTTTCTTTTTCAGAATTAATGAAACTGACACTTTCCCGTGAAATTCGATGGGTTTATTTTTCGATTTTGGTTGACTAACTCAAGTTGTCAGAAGGAGACAAAAAATAAATAAACAAATAACAAAAAAAAAAAAAAGAAAGAAAGAAAGAAAGAAAGGAAAAAAGGAAAAAAAAAAAATAATGCTCAGCTTTTGGACTAGCCAAACAAATTTTTCTTAGTCAATTGACAAAATAGAAATAATTTATTTTTATTCTCTCATCTGACTAACCGGTCAAATTTGAGGAAAATGAAAACTGTACCTGGGAAGTTAGTCATCTGACAAGTTTTAGAGCCAAAACGAATCATCAGACGAAGCACATTAAAGATACATGGTAAAATAAAACGACTTTTGTGTCTCATGACTAAATGGGATTGTCAGGTAGTGTTGTGAATGTTTAAAATTTTGCGTAATTTTGTGCAAATTTGTCAATGTACTTGACAAACGTTTAGTGTCACAAAGATGGCACGTCTCTTGACAAGTTTCGATTTTTCATTTTTCTGTGTGTGGGTCAAAGATGGTGTTTGAAATTTCACCCTCTTACTCCAGTGCGGTGCACAATAATAATAAAAATAATGTTCATCCAATATTAAAACGAATAATCACTTGCGTGGCATCTTTTTATTTCTG
Source organism: Salticus scenicus (assembly GCA_963930645.1). Classification (NCBI taxonomy): domain Eukaryota; kingdom Metazoa; phylum Arthropoda; class Arachnida; order Araneae; family Salticidae; genus Salticus; species Salticus scenicus. The sequence continues at coordinate 27,715,584 of OZ005654.1, read as the reverse complement.
ATGTTTCTGTGTATATCATTGCGTAAACTAAGCATTTCCGACTCCACCTTGCTATATTATTCCAAATCGTTTTGAAGCACTTTAACCCTCATAGATTTTCGAAAAAGTGGTACTGAAACACCCTGTAGATTTATTTCAGTAATATTATAAAATAAATCAAAATTTCTCGGTAGTTTATTTTAAAATATCTATGAAGTTATTAGACTTAAAAAAAATAATAAAAAAAGTAAATAAACAAAATAACGTATATGATAGACTTTTAAAAAAATATTTCTTCAGGTGAATTTTTATAAAAATCAAATTTGTTTTGGTTTTACCATATTGTACCTCAGCAAGACACAACTAAAACTAGTATGTTGTGGCCACCACAAGACTTTCTTCTATATTTTCCTATACATATTCAATCAGTAACAATATTTAAAAAAAAAAAAAGATTTTTTTTTTCCTTTTTTTTTTTTTTTTTTTTTTTGTGAAAATTAATACATATTCAATCACTAACAATATTAAAAAAAAAAAAAAAAAAAAAAATAGAATTTTTTTCTGTTTTTTTTTTTTTTTTTTTTTTTTTTGGTTAAAAGTAAAAGAAATCGATAACTTTGTTTTAAATTATCACAGATTTATAGTTCAACCATTCGTTTCAAAGGTATTGACGAGACCTTTCGAATGATACCCATCTTCAAAATTTACCGGGGGGGAAGCGATGCCCCCCCATGCACAAAATTTTTTTCCTAGTTACGTACTACTATTATCAATAATTCATATTAATTTTACAAACACAAGTGTAAAATAACTCTTATTATGCACATTTATACGAATTTTTGTCCTATGCTGCCATGTTAAAAATTTAGATAAAATGCTATCACAGCGCCACCTGTTGAGCTATTGATCCCCAAATATAATCAGCAACAGTTTATGTCGGGGACCAACTAAATACCAAGTTTGGTAAAATTTCGTTTAAAAAAAAAAAAAAAAAAAAAAAAATACGATTATTTTTCTAAGTTTTTTTTTTTTTGTTAAAAGTAAAAAAAATCGATAACTTTGTTTTAAATTATCACAGATTTATGGTTCAACCATTCGTTTTAAAGGTATTGACGAGATCTTTCGAATGATACCCATCTTCAAAATTTAACCCCCCCGGGGGGGTACTTCCCCCCCAGGGGGGGAACCGATGCCCCCCCATGCACAATTTTTTTTTCCTAGTTAACTACTACTGTCATCAATAATTCAAATTCATTTTACAATCACAAGTTTAAAATAACTCTCATTATGCCCATTTATACGGAATTTTGTCCTATGCTGCCATGTTAAAAATTTGCATAAAATGCGATTACAGCGCCACCTGTTGAGCTATTGATCCCCAAATCTAATGGGCACCAGTTCATGTCAGGGTGCAACTAAATACCAAGTTTGGTTAAATTTCATTCATATGTTCGTGAGATACAGCGTCCACAAAAAAATGATACAGACAGACAGACACACAGACAGACAGACAGACAGACACACAGACAGACATTTTCTAAAAACTATCAATTCGTGTTCAGGACATCCCAAAACGTGTAGATCCGTCAAAAAACGGAGGTCGAAAATTTTCGCGAATCCAATACTTTCTCTATATTACATATAGAAGAAAGTAAAAATGGCAATTTTATATCATTGAAAAATGCATATGAAATGCCTCAATGTACACAGAAAACGTCACATCTCTATGTAATATATATATATATATATATATATATATATATGAAATTATAATATATGTTTTCAGTCATAATAGTTGTAAATAAGTAACAAAAATAGCTAAAGAAAAACATACGAGAAAGATAATTAATGTGAAACAATTCATAAGTAAAACTTACTGGAAAAACATAAAATAAATGATTTAAATTGTCAAAAATGCCCCATATGTCTTGAGACATATGTGTGGGGTTAAAGCATGAGTTTAATTGATCAAACTCTCCCCAGGCAGACAGTTTAATAAAAAAGGACGTATATGGCTAAATAAAAGATCGATAAAATAAAATGAATAAAATAATATGGAAAATACAAAAACTTATATGGATAAGGCAGAAAATTTATCAAACATTTACATAAACAGTAGCATGTATTTCATAAGAACTCCAACAAGACAGCTAACCAGAATACGAAACAATCGAAAAAATATATTACAACACCATCTATATTAAATTAAAGAAAATAAGGAATATAGAAAAAGGAAAATTAAAAATCATTTATATTTCAAATGTTTTAAATATTTTTCTACAATATAACCATGTAAAAAATCTATAGGATAATCGCTTTCAATAGCACTATTAAAGAAAACCTTAATATATATATATATATATATATGTATGTATATATATATTGTTAAGGTGATTCTTTCAAATGCTTATTTTTTCCCCCACAGTTGTGTCTTTTTTTTTTTTTTTTTTTTTAACTTGCCGGAGTGTGATATTATTCAATAAACGCTTAATTTTAGCAGTCTCTCTTAAACAATTTTTACAACTAAATAATTGGAAATGGGACTAACATTAGAAACAACTATTGTTTTTGTTTTCTTTTGACAAAATATTAAACTTCTGCAATGATTGCTTCTATACGTAGTGTTGTAGTAAAATTATAATTATTCATAAGAAATAATCTGATAACTGGATAAAATTCAATTTCGTATCTTAATTTATTCTTATTTACTTTTTCATGTAAATTACAGTTACTAATAATGGTATTTTTACTTTCAGAAATCAGTAGGTTAAAGTAACCAAAACTTTTTTCACTCTCCTATACAAAGAGTATCATAAACATTAATTAATAAAAATAAATAAATGAAATACAAAATAACATTTATTTTGTGCATTAATTGATCCTGGTATATAAAATGTAGTAAACTACAGCTATTATGGTTGATTTCTTTTATTTTGCCAAGCCGTAGAGTCAATTAACCCACATCCACCCTATTCGACAGTGTCTGTCTTCAGAAAGGCGAAAAATATCGGGAGAGATTATAAAGCTTGTCGGTGTCAGTGATTAGGTAGAAAAGTCTGATCTATCTATCTATCTATATCTATCTATGTATATATATATATATATATATATATTATATATATATAACCTCCTACCTTTCTTCCTTTATAAGAATTAAAATTTTAAGATACCTCTTCGTTTATTTTTATATTTACGTATAATTTATTTATTTGACGAATTAGACATTTAAATTTGTGTGCTTATTTATTTGTATGATATTTGAAAAATGTAGAATGTTTTATACATAAGTACTTAGATAATAATTTGGTGAGGCCTATTTTTAAAACTTTAACATTATTTTAGTATCAGTTTACCACTAAAAATAAACTAACAAAAAGAAGAAAAAATATATTTTATCTTAATTAAATGTAGTATGCATAAAACTCTGAATATTTTTAAATTCTGTAAAAAATGCATAAACCAATTTAATTTAATTTATCCTTATAGTAAATTTATATATATAATTACAGTATATTCTGAAAATACAGTCCCAGTAACAGTTAATTCAATCCAGATTTCAACGCTAGCCTAAGAGAACCATTTCTTGGCTATCTTGGAAATTGTGTTGCGTTAATTTGAGATACACGAAGCGATAAATTTGGAGTAGGGAGCTGTAAATGCCAATCAGGTAAGATTTCTTATCAACCTCATCTAATTACTGAACGATTCGGTCGAATAACTGCGTTTCAGGCGCTGATTTTCTTTACACATTCCTAATTTGTTTCGAAAGGCTTATTTGTAAGTGAAAAAAGGCACATATAATTAGGAAAGGTCAGTTTTGCTCTTAGATAAATAAAGAGGTTTTTTTTTTTTTTTTTTTCAAAATATTTTTTTTAAATTTATGTATTTTATTCAGTTTTAGGATGATAAAAATTCTTTTATTTGTCTGTGTATTTAAAAAGCATTACTTAAAAAAAAAATCTTTATATTCAGTTTCTAGCGTTTGGAAAAATAATTGCTTGGAAATATACAGTCGGTAACAAAAGTGTCCGAACGCTAGCAAAAATTCCTTTATAATAAAGGTAGAGTTAATACTGTTTTGTTAAATAAATCCTTGTCGAATCATGTTTTTAGTCAGTCTAAGAACATGATTCGACAAGGATTTATTTAACAAAACAGTATTAACTCTACTTTTTTTATATGGTAATTTTTGCTAGTGTTCGGACAATTTTGTTACCGACTATACTTACGTTTTAGAACACTGACTAAACGAAATATTTGCATAAACTTAAAATAAACAATATTATTAAATATTAAAACAATTTCACAAACTAATGAGCTGTGGTCATCGCAAAAAAATCTTCTGTGTCATGCTAAATTACAGTGTTAACTATCGATTAACGTACATTTAATGAACATGGATTCTCAATATAATGCTTTTCCACATAGAGTTTTGTACAAATTTAGCCTTTAGTTATGGAGATTTATCCAAATGTCAATTTCAGAAACAAATACCAACGTCACCTGACTATCGATATATACTCAAATTACAAATCATCATTGTTTATCCTTTTGATGATTTCTTAACAACACAATAAATATTCGTACACATAGAATTTTTCCGTAGGACACACTGTAAAAGAGAGAGAAAAAAAAAAAAAAAAAAGCGCGCATTATAAGAAATCTCCAGTTCAACAAGTCTGGATCGAACCAGAGTCCACCGCATAGGTGGCGACAGAGTTAAGTTTTGCGATGACACTAAGCTATTTTCAATCCTGCTTTCATACCACGTATATAATATTAGTGGTGGAAAAGATCAAGAAAATTCAAGGATTGTACGATACCTCAGTTATTTTTAATGATTATGTAAAGGCTTATTTTTTATAATACCTTATTGTCTTTTAAGAAGTATTTTCTCGATATAAAACGTATTAAAAAAGTATTAAGCTAAACTATAAGGAAAGCTAAATTTATTTATTTATTTATCTATTTCAAGTGACACTATTGTTCGAATGCGCAAAAGAGAACAAAAAGAAAATAATAATAATAATAAAGATGTAAGACACTGAGAAGTAATTAAACTTTCAAAAAAAAAAAAAAAAAAAAAAAAAAAAAATGTGCGTATTATCGGGTACAGAAATAATGATTTTTAAAACATAACAATTTTAAATTGTAAATTGCCAAATTTTCAACCATGAAATGCATATCATCGACAATAATTTAAAAAATTAAGAAATTCCTCAAATGTAAAATTTTCCTACAGCCTTTCCCATGCTTGGAGTTAGAAAGATAAAAAAAAAAAAAAAAAAAAAAAAAAAAAAACTGGATATATATTACACTAGCTCTTTTAAAATATCTTTTATCCATTCTTTTTAGTTTTAAATACTTTTTTTAAAAATAAAGAACTCTTTTTGTTGGAGAGAAAGGGTTTTTAGTGTATTTTTTTCCTATTACAGTTAACTACTTTTTAAATTAAATTATCAAGATTTTTAAGTGCGTTAAAAAAGACAGACGTTAAAGAGAACTATTGAACATTTTTTTTATTTTTTTTTATTTAAGTTTTACAAAAATCTAAATGGAGTACCTATTCTTTCTCCCTATTCAATTTACTACTTGCGCCTTGTCACGTACTATCCTTTTATTTGAATTTGTTACGATTTTACATACCTCAAAAAAAAAAAAAAAAAAAAAAAAAAAAAAAAAATACTTTTTACGTATAATTTTTAATGGTTGAAACGTTAAAATAACTGAAGAAAAATAGTCTTATATATATTCAATTGCTTCCGTTTTCAAGTAAGATTGTAATTTGTAAGTTCATAAAACTTTTTTTTAAACATTTTATTTTTATTACTTTGAGTTATTATTTTAATGCTTTTCAGTTGTTTTTATTTATTTATTTATTTTGTTAATGCCTATTGAAATAATAGAAATCTATGAAATTGGTTTCTGTGTTTATAGAGGTAAAATTTTAAAAATGAAAAATTTTGGAAGAATTTTCTCTAACGGCTTTTTACGGAAATGCTTTCACATTTGCTAGAGTACATTCACAGCGCTACACGCTGTTCTAAGATATCTATTTTAAATTGTAGCAAAACAAAGTGACTTTATTTATTTTATTTGTAGGTTTTTAAGTGGCTACTAATAAGCTAAGCATTTGTGAAGTTATTTGAGAAACCTTGAGGTATTTACTATTAGATATAATGAATAAATCTATATATATAAAAGAACACTTCCTGAGTGAGTGAGTGAGTGAGTGAGGGGTGATCTATCAACGCCCAGACCAAACCCCTGGACCTAGAAGCATGAAATTTCGCGACAATGTTCTTTCTATGACGTAGGCATCCACTAAGAAGCGATTTTAGAAAATTCGTCCCCCAAGGGGGGGGAGGGGGGCAAAACGTGATTTCACAAAATCCTTCATATCTCAAACAAAAAAACAGATATCCGTAAAATTTTTACTTTAAAATATAGCTAATACGAATGTCTAAAAACCAATTTCTGGAATTTTCCAAATTCTGTCCCCAAGGGGGACGGGGGGGCAAAACGTGATTTCACATGCGTAAAACGTGATTTCGCATAATCCTATATATCTCAAACAAAAAAATAGATATACGTGAAATTTTTGCCCTAAAATATAGCTAATGCAAATATCTAAAAACCAATTTCTGGAATTTTAGAAATTCAGCCCCCAGGTGGGGCAGCAGTGGGGGGGAGGGCTAAGGGGTAAAAACAAATAGAATTACAGTTAGGGCGTTCAAAATTGGTACAGATAGGTTTTAGAGGCCTGGAAGTCGAATGAGGATATTTTCGATTGTGTAAAGTTATTAGGTGGGGCATGAAAGGGGGTAGGGAAGAGGGGGGTGCAGAAAATAAAAATAGAGTTAGATTGTTCAAAATTGGTACATAGAGGTTTTCGATACCTACAAATCGATTGCGGATATTTTCGAAGTTGTAAAATTATTAGGAGGGGCGGGAAAGGGGGGGCGGGAAAGGGGGGGGCAGGAAGGGGGGCTATGGGGCAAAAACAAATAGAAATGCAGTTAGGCCGTTCAAAATTTTTACTGATAGGTTTTCGAGGCCTGCAAGTCGAATGGGGATATTTTCGAAAGTGTAAAGTTATTAGGAGGTCCGGGAAGGTGTGGGGGGGGAGAGGGGGCAAAAAAATAAAAATAGAGTTAGATCGTTCAAAATTGGTATATAGAGGTTTTCGATACCTACAAATCGATTGCGGATATTTTCGAAGTTGTAAAATTATTAGGTGGGGCGGGAAGGGGGGTGGAGCGGTAAGGGGGGCTATGGGCAAAAACAAATAGAAGTACAGTTAGGCCGTTCAAAATTGGCACAGATAGGTTTTAGAGGCCTGCAAGTCGAATGGGGATATTTTCGAAAGTGTAAAGTTTTTAGGAGGGCCGGGAAGGTGGGGTGGGGGGGCTGAGGGGCAAAAAAAATAAAATAGAGTTAGATCATTCAAATATGGTACATAGAAGTTTCTGATACCTACAAATCGATTGCGGATATTTTCGATTTTTTTAAATTATTGGGAGGGGCGGGAAGGGGAACAGAGGGGCAAAAAATAAAAATAGAGATATATCGTTCAAAACCGGTGCATAGAGGTTTTTGATACTTACAAATCGATTGTAGATATTTTCGAATTTGTAAAATTATTAGGTTAGACGGAAGGGGGGGCGAAGGGGGAAAATAATAGAAATAAGAGTTAGAGGTGGGGCGGGAAGGGGGGTGGAGCGGTAAGGTGGGGTATGGGCAAAAACAAATAGAAGTACAGTTAGGCTGTTCAAAATTGGCACAGATAGGTTTTAGAGGCCTGCAAGTCGAATGGGGATATTTTCGAAAGTGTAAAGTTTTTAGGAGGGCCGAGAAGGTGGGGTGGGGGGGGGCTGAGGGGCAAAAAAATAAAATAGATTTAGATCATTCAAATATGGTACATAGAAGTTTCTGATACCTACAAATCGATTGCGGATATTTTCGATTTTTTTAAATTATTGGGAGGGGCGGGAAGGGGAACAGTGGGGCAAAAAATAAAAATAGAGATATATCGTTCAAAACTGGTGCATAGAGGTTTTTGATACTTACAAATCGATTGCAGATATTTCGAATTTGTAAAATTATTAGGTTAGACGGAAGGGGGGGGGGGGCGAAGGGGGAAAATAATAGAAATAAGAGTTAGAGCATTTTGGGAATTTTTTCCGAAGGCAGTGAGAACCCAGTGCGACATTTTTCCCAATCAGATTTTGTTTCTCTTTTTTTCTTCACGTGATAAAAATTAATGCAATTTTGAGAATTCAGTAATTGTAGTGATTCTTTTAAAAATAGGGACCAGCGAAGCGGGCGTTGCTTGCTAGTAATAAATAAAACTTTTAACTCAAACGTGGGGGATAAAGTACTTAAAAAAAAAAAAAAAAAACTTCTATGTCATATTTTTATATTTTTTCTATCATTAAAATCTAAATCTTCCATTTATTTTTCCATGCGGTTTTCACTGAAATGCGCTAAAATCATTCTTTTTGTTTTAAATGGAATAAAAGAAAATATATCAGTTATAGTTTTGTCCATCAGATGACGCTGTATTCACAATATTCTCCCCCATTTTAAACAGATTCTTTTTTTTTTTTTTTTTTTTCAAATAACGCCATATTGCGAATACTAATGGACAATATCCGTTTTCTTGGGTTCGAGGCTAAATCATACACAACACGTGACTTCTGGCTCTCCATTTCCCTATGAATTTCCCTCTAGGATACAAATATTTCCCTATAGAATGCAAACATTTCCCCATAAAACACAAATGTAAACATTATAATTCTTTATTTTTCTTTGTAATAGTCACGTGTCAAGGGTTTAATACGTAACGGGTATAAAGTCCATTAGTTAGACTTTGACGTGTTGCATATGATTTCATATGAGAGCGAATACCTAAATTAAACATTTATTGCTCATTACTGCTGCTGCTATTCGTTATAAAAAGAAAATCATGATTTTGTTAAGAGATAAAGTATTGTTAGTTAAGGTATTTAAGGAGAATTTCAAATGAACGACATCTAACGGCCGTTCTCATGAATGACGGTCATCACATTAACTATTTATAGTCTCATCCTGCATTATTCAATGTATTGTGCCACGGTAGAAAAATAATTTTACAATTAAAGTGCCACATGACGGGGAAAAAATTTATTTGGTAATAAATATGTTGTTACTTAAAAAAAAAAAAAAAAAAAAAAAAGAGAGAGAAAATCGTAAAGTGTTAGAGTCAAAACATTTTTAATAATATATCTTATGTTTTTTCTATGATTTTCGGATCACTCAGTACCTATATATACATTTTGAGCTTTTTAATTGAATTTTCATCTTGTTTTTGTCATCCGATCCGATTTTTTTTTTCTGTTGTTGTTTCTCAGCTTAAAATGGTTTATTTCAATTATTAGGATCGATTTTTCCCATTCAAGTTTTGTCCATAACCATTCTAATCTTCTCATATATCACAATGCATGGTCCTTTTTTTACCATGTTTTTATTAATTTCGATTCTTGTTTGTTTGTTTGTGTGTTTGTCCGGGACAAATCTTGCAATCGAATTTTAACTAACTTTCCGACTAGCTAGATATTTGAAATTTTCAGGACAGCTCACAACACGGTGACAATACATTTTTCTAATAATTTTAGTCAACTATTTCAAGTCCCGCTGCCTTCGGCTGCGCTTATATGATTCGACAGAAAATTTATTTAACTAACTTCCCGACTAGCTAGACCTTTGAAACTTTCAGAATAGTACAGAACACGGTGAAAATGCATTTTCTTAATACCTTTAGCCAACTGTTTCGGGTTCCTGCTGCCTTCGGCAGCGTTATCAGTACAAAGCTTGCAATCGGTTTTTCACTAACTTTCCGACTAGCTAGACATTTGAAACTTTCAGGACAGCTCACAACACAGTGACAATACATTTTTCTAATAATTTTAGTCAACTATTTCAGGTCCCGCTGCCTTCGGCAGCGCTTATATAATTCGACAGAACATTTATTTAACTAACTTTCCGACTAGCTAGTCATTTGAAATTTTCAGAATAGTTCAGAACACGGTGAAAATGCATTTTTTTAATACCTTTAGCCAACTGTTTCGGGTTCCTGCTGCCTTCGCAGCGTTATCAGTACTAAGCTTGCAATCGATTTTTCACTAACTTTCCGACTATCTGGACATTTTAAACTTTCAGGACAGCTCATAACACGGTGACAATACATTTTTCTAATAATTTTAGTCAACTATTTAAGGTCCCACTGCCATCGGCAGCGCTTATATTATTCGACAGAAAATTTATTTAACTAACTTCCCGACTAGCTAGACATTTGAAACTTTCAGAATAGTTTAGAACACGGTGAAAATGCATTTTTTTAAATACCTTTAGCCAACTGTTTCGGGTTCCTGCTGCCTTCGGCAGCGTTACCAGTACAATGCTTGCAATCGATTTTTCACTAACTTCCCGACTAGCTAGATATTTGAAACTTTCAGGATAGCTCAGAACACGGTGGCAATACATTTTTTTAATACTTGTAATCAACTGTTTCATGTCCCTACCGCCTTCGGCAGCGTTTATATGATTCAACAGAAAATTAATTTAACTAACTTTCCGAGTAGCTAGACATTTGAAACTTTCGGAATAGTTCAGAATACGGTGAAAATGCTTTTTAAAAATATTTTTATCCAATTGCTTCGGGACCATGCTGCCTTCGGCAGCGTTTCCAGTACAAAGCTTGCAATCAACTTTTAACTAACTTCCCGGCTAGATAGCCATTTGAAACTTTTATAATAGCTCAAAAGACGACAGCAAGGAATTTTTTTAATACTTTTATCCAATTTCTGGGGTTCCGGCTGCCTTCAGTAGCGTTTATATGATTCAACAGAAAATTTAAAAACATGGTTTCTAAAAAATTTTTTATCTTATAATTATTCTGTTTTCAACTGGTTTTGTAATCTTTTTTTTTTTTTTTTTTTTTTTTTTTTTTTTTTTTAATTAAGATAACTTGTTACCTTATTTGCATTTGTATGTTCCTGAGGTAATTATACAATTGTTTTATCTTCGTTCTCATTCTTTTCATTTTCATCACATAAATTATACATATATACATACATACATATGTATGAATATATATATATATATATGCAGAGAGAGAGAGTTATATATATACAGAGATATTTAGATAGATATAGATAGTTAGATAGACAAATAGAAAGATATATATAGATATTCTTTTACTATAAAATAGAGCTCTAAAATGAAATTTAATAAAAGTTAAATTTGCATTAAAATATATTTTTGTAGGTAACCCTGTTCTTCATGTTTCAGGTCTAGTACAGCAGTTAAGTCCATTCGCTTTAACCCTAAACATCTAACAACATACTCCCTCTCTCTCTCTCTCTCTTATTTTATTTTATTTATTTATTTATTTATTTATTTATTGAGGTTGTGGGAGGGGGTCTGTTATAATTTGCCACCTAAAATAATTGGAATTACAGAATGTCACGTAACTTAAGTAACTTTACGTAAAATATTACATCGAAATATTCCTTCGCAGGTTAGTATTCTGTAACAACTATGTCGGAAAACAACCGTATGAAGCTTGGAGATTACCGACGTTAGATTAGCTTGAAATGGATGTGAAAACCAGCAAATTGCAAATGCAGAAATAACATATTGCTAAAGCTCCATCTTATACTTCAGTTGGTAATGAACCTGAGTATATGGGATAGCAAGTTATAAATAATTTTAGTTTCTGACTCTACATTTATATTTATAAGATTATATATATATATATACATATATATGCACGCTAAAAACTCTAAAATATAAACGCCAATAAGTTATTGAATGAACTAAATAATGTGTTTAATGTAGTTTTTAAAAATAACAGCATATTTGTAATTAAATGTAGTTATGAACTTATTGATAATTCAAAAAGGTTCAAGTAATATGTCTGAATTATTTGAATATGATTTTTTAAATTTGTATAATAGCATTAATTTATCAGATCTAAGCAAATCAACAAAATTAAGAGGTTTTTTTTTTTTTTTTTTTTTTTTTTTTTTAATCAAGAAAATTATATATATATATATAATAAAATCATATATATAATTACAAACAGATTCGTAGTATCCTTATGAGGGGAGCTTTAGTTCAGTTTTAACTGATATTTACTTGTACATGTATGAAAAGAATCTAACTTTAAATTACAATATAAAATGTTTTACATATGTTGACGATTTATTGCTAGTTAAACTTAATGGAATTGATGAAACAGTAAATTCTAGTTTTTACCCAGACACTTTAAAATTAAAACTTTCTTCTCATAATCTCTTTCTTCTCAAACTTTCTTCTCATAAACTTTCTTCTCATAAAACTTTCTTCTCATGTCGACTATTTAGATATAAATTTATTAATCTAGGATAATAAACTAATGTATAGAATTTATGATAAAAGAGATAACTTTAATTTGGATACAATAAAGCTTTTAAATTTTTCTTCTTATCTACATTTTTCAGGTTTTAGAAATATTTTTTAAAAGGCAATTAGACAAGTTCATTAACTAAGCTCTGAATTTCCCGATAAAGTAAATGATATGTTACGTGTTTACAATCAAGCTGTTAAACAACATTATCAGCTTCAGTTTATTTATTCCTTGCTTAAAAGTTTTATAAAAAATGAAAATGTATCGACGTGAGATGATATCAATTTTTGAAGTTGAAGTTTGCGTTTCAGAATATTATGTTGTTTTTTTCTGGTTTCGCCAGGTCTGGGGGAGTGTTGCCCGCGTACACCTTGTTTAACTCCACAGGTAAATCACAAGTCTTGCCGCTTGCTTCCTTTATTAAATTATTTTTTCAAAGCTTTTCTTATATTTTGCTTCAATTTACTTTTTTTTTTAAATCTTTTAACTACGTTGTTTATCGTTTCGTTTGTGTTGTAAGTTGTCAATTTTTGAACTTTAGTTCCGATAGTATCGCAATATATACATAACTATAATATTTTCGTTTGTTAGAAACAAAATATTTTTTTTTCTAAAAAATAGCAAATTTTGTATTCATAAAAATGGATAATTCAGTACTAAAGCTATAAAATATCCCATAACAATGCAATTTAAATTTTATTAATCAAATACTAAAATTCCGTCTAAAAGATTATTAGTTTCGCTCGTAAACATGAAATCAACAAATTGGACATGCCTAAGCATTGCTAGGGGGTAAAACCATAATTTTTAATTTGATTCAGTTAAAATAATTCACAGGCCAAAATCCACTCAATAACTCTATTTATTTTAAACTTTTTACATCTATAAAAGTCTTAAAAATATTGTGAAGTGCAATTTCGTTGTACCCTAATTGTCAGATCGTTGGTAATTTTACATTCAGTCGACATTTTCTTAATTGCTTCTACATTTTTCACAAATATACTTTCTCAATTTCAACCACATTCCACATAATTATAGTTGTTGACCAGAATCCGATTCCTTTCCTTTGCATATGAGCACTGCTCTCTCATTTCTTTATGAAATGAAGACGGTACGCTAAACGCTAACGAAACAGCTGTCTGCTTTTCAGTTTTCCCTTTTGGCGTTCAAGACGTTGAAGATTTTCCTTGTTTTAATAATCTAGCGACAGATCTCTTTTCAATAACTTACTGAAAGTCTGATTGGAGGCCCTATCGCAAAATGGATTTGACCGTTTCCAATACTAAACAAGATATTTACTTATTAAATTAATACGTATTAAATCTACATTCAATTACCAAAAGTAAAGTATACAGCTAAAAATGCTTATCAAGTGCATTTTTTCTATTTAAGAGTTTTCAAAAAATTATTTTTAAAGTTTATTTTCCAAACAAATTTCACAATTTTCCTTAAATCGTAATTCAAGTGCACTTCAAGAATTTTCTAGATGTAAGATTCCTTAATTTTGTTAGCAATAACACATAGATATATTTTAGTATTCACTAAGAATTAAAAAAGAAAAGAACATTTAAAACTTATATTTAAACAATTTTACAATATTAGTTAAATCATATTTTAGTTGTGCTTCAAGTATTTTCGAGACGTAAGATTCCTTAATTTTGTTAGCAATAACACATTGACACATTTTAGTAGTCACCAAGAATTATAAAAGAAATGAACACTTAAAGTCTTATACTTAAACAAATTTTACAATATTAGTTAAATCGTATTTTAATTGTGCTTCAAGAATTTTTGAGACGTAACATTCCTTAATTTTGTTAGCAATAACTTAAATATATATTTTAGTAATCACTGAGAATTAAAAAAGAAAAGAACACTTAAAGTCTCATACTTAAACAAATTTTACAATATTAGTTAAATCGTATTTTAATTGTGCTTCAAGAATTTTCGAGACGTAACATTCCTTAATTTTGTTAGCAATAACTTAAAGATATATTGTAGTAGTCACTAAAAACCAAAAAAGAAAAGAATACTTAAAATCTTATACTTACACAAATTTTACAATATTAGTTAAATCGTATTTTAATTGTGCTTAAAGAATTTTCGAGACGTAACATTCCTTAATTTTGTTAGCAATAGCTTAAAGATATATTTTAGTAGTCACTAGAAACCAAAAAAGAAAAGAATACTTAAAATCTTATACTTAAACAAGTTTTGCAATATTAGTTAAATCGAATTTTAATTGTACTTCAAAAAGTTTCGAGACGTAAGATTCCTTAATTTTGTTATTAATAACACACAGATACATTTTAGTAGTCATTAAAAAAAAAAAAAAAAAAAAAAAAAAAAAGAATAAAAAAAGGAAAGAATCTTATACTTAAAGAAATCCGATAATATTAGTTAAATCATATTTTAATTGTACTTAAAGAATTTTCGAGGCATCAGATATCCAAAAATATTGTAAACAGTAATATATAGCTCGATCGTCCCATTGCATGTGCAGTCCGCTTAAAATTTAAAGCAGTATTTTTAATAAAGTTACGTTGTCAAAAATTAAATTTGTATTTTATTTAATGGTAAGAAACCTTTGGAAAACAAACACCATGAACAGAGGACTTAAAATCTTGACACGGGATTTTTATTGCGATATATTATTAAAACTTTCTTATATATATTGCGATAGATTGTGCATAAGGAGTGTCATGATAAACCCAGGAACAAAATAAATTTGATAAGTTCATTTTATGAGACATACCATGCAAAAAATTTCACTTTGAAAAGAAACTAAAAATGTGTTTCATGACATTCATTTCATAATAAAAGTGTTATTCAGTGGATTAGTATAACGTACTGTTATATATATATATATATATATATATATATATATGTATATATATATATATAACATTACAAAGCCTGTGAAAAAATATTAGGGGAACTATTTACAATTATATATATATATAGATAATAATTTATGCAGCTATCTATTTTTTTTCTATTTATTATTAAACTTTAATTATCACTAGTTCTGTATCATCCTTGCATAAGTAGAGAGTATTAAATGAAATTTAATTATATGTATAACTTTTAACTTCATTTTACATTAATAATAGTACATTAATAATAGTACTGACATCTTTTACATTAATAATATTAGACATTTCACCTTAAACTTTTTAAAATTATGAATAATAATTCAAAAATAATTTTAAATTTGTGACTTTATTAAAATGCCACATCATGAAAAAAAGAAACTAAAATTGATTTACATTAATAATAATAATAATAATAATAATAGTAAAAGTTATACACTTTTTAAAATAATTAAAAACAATGGCAAGTATGATTCCAAAACTAACTGAACATATTTAACAATTATTTATATTACGATGGTTGCTAATAATTTAATAATTAATGTTTTATTTTATTTTTTCAATATACTGAACTACTACTATAAATTCTTTAATTTTAAGAGTTATAAAAAATGTTACACTGCAGAATAATTATTGTAAAAATAATTCCGTATGATGAAAATCTTTTCATCGCCTATATGATCTTCTTTCACAATCTATGGTTCATGAGCTATTTTCAAATGTAATATAAACAGATTTTTTCCTATGATATGAACTGACTGATTTTATTACCTCGATATTTGGTCAATTAAGTTTATTTCTTGGGGCTTTTTTAATTTTTATTTATTTATTTTTTTTTTTTTTTTACTGTATATACACGCGCGCATAAATATAATTTTGTGAGGTATGTATGTTATTAAATATTTTCAATTACTAAGATAAATTATTAACTTACCATGAATATCTAATTTAATCCATTGATGAATACTCCGAGAGGACGAATTTGCTCTCACTCTACACTCGACTTTGCCGCCAAGATCCCATCTTGACAAAACAAATCGAGCTGTGGCAGTTACAAAATAAGTTCCATTAGCTTCAGGTGAAACTGCCGTTTTCACTGGCAATGGTTTAGTCCCGTTCCACCATGTCACTTCAGGAGCTGGACGACCACCCGAGGATTTACATTCAAGAACAAAAGTTGAACCTTCAGAATAAGGACCAACAGTGCTACTACTCTGAACTCGTTTACCTTCCACTTCCATTTCAGGTTCAGTCGGTGCAACTGTAAGAAAAATGTATAACATTATTCAATTTGAAAATGTAAAATTTCTGTTTAAAAGATATGATTTAATAGAACTAAGTAATCGTTATTCAGATTCAATGATATAGCACAGACAGATATCATACTTAATAATAATAATAATAATAACAATAATAATATATGTATATATATATATATATATATATATATATATATTTAATTCAATTCTTATTTACTGTTGTATTTTTAATACGTTTATTAAGAGCCTTCATCAATTTTTCTCTGTCAAAGTTTTATGGTCCTTTTCACTCATGTAGGCGTAAGTAATTTAAATTGGTTTAGTCTTTTAATAGGAACTGAAAATGCATCGTAAATTTTCTGTGCTAGCTTTTTTTACTGTTTTACAATCAGTCTTATTTTTGTGGTGTTGGTATTATCATCTATCTTTTAAAAGCTAATTTTTTATGAAATCTTAAATTTATATGTACATATATTTTCAAATACACTGCAAATATAAGCGTCTTCACTTATAGAGAAATGTATCTGAACAGGTAAGAACATGCAAAATTTCAAACAGCACATGTGTCTCAATTTATATAAATGGACTGCACTACGTGTCTGAATAATAGTGATATGTCTGAAGTTCAGACATATTATAGATTAATCCCTTGGAAATTAAGACATGTTATAATTTAGTCACTTACAAATTCAAACATTTTACAGATCAGAATGTTAAAATTTCAGACGTTTGTATAATTAAGCAAATGTTTTACACGAAACCTATTTTAAGCAGTGTTTAAATTTCCTTTCACACCTACTAAATTTAAATTATTTTAGATAATAAGCACTTAAGCTGTTTAAAAAAATTATCTTTATGAAATTGAATTAATATGTAATATATATATATATATATATATATATATATATATATATATATATATATATATATACATTTTTGAATGAAATTACGATTTAAACATTTGATTTCAAAATATATTCAGACACGAAAATTATTTAGTGCAATATAATATACATATTATGCATATATATATAAAAATATAATATGTATATAATTTGATGAAACCACATTTCAACGGGATAATAGATGAAAAATATTACAATTAGTGAAACAAGTAATTGAAATTAACAATCTTGAACCATTTCTACGTTATTACCGCTTATCTTTTTATTTCGTCTTAAAAACTTATTTCCGCGTCATTTCCTACACTTCAGTGCAAAACTAGCAACTTTCTGGTTTTCATAAACATAGTTTGCTTTCTTTTTAACATCAGTTAAAGGGAAAAAAAGAAAAAAAAAATGTTTTCGAAATATTTTAATCTACAATTTTCGCGCAATTATCATATATTTAATACGTATTAAAACTTTATCCATAATATGTAACATAGAAATATATATTATGTTTTAGATATAGTATCGTTAATTTATTTAAAAAAATACTGATTTAATGAAAGGTTTCGTCTGGCAAATACTGCATATCTATATGATTTAACAAATGAAAGCTTTTATCAATCGTGGTAGCCCAGTTTGTAAAACACTGACATGATAACTCATAGTTATCTGGTCCGATTTCTACCTCACGCAGCAGATCGCAGTGTGAGACTTTTTCACTTAAATATTTTTAATGTTTGCTGTAAGAAATTGTATATTCAAATTAACGCGGTTTGTTGGATGGTTGGGTTTTATGTCGCAGTAATGCTGCGCAATGAACAATTGCCGACTATCTGGGACTCACCCCCTAGAAGTGTTCCGGAGACATACCATCACAATTTTCATCCTCCACGGAAGGAACGGCTCTCCCGCTTCCCAAAATAACCCGAAAAAACCAAGACAAAATCAAAACAAAATCATGCACAACCTTTTATCTATTTATTAGTTTTTCATTTATATGTGAAAAAATAGGCTCATTTCAAATGGCTTAAATCTTGTTACTTTTGCGTCTTAATTTAATACATCTTACGTACCTTAAAATTTAAAAACTATTTTATATCTTAATGTATGGTCACTCATTTAAGACGCTTATGTGACTGAATTTAAAACACGTGGATTTTCAGTGGAAGATTTTGTTGAAGATTTGAGTATAAAAGTCTGAAATAAAGAAACCGATACTACTTTCGAATTAAATAAAATCATTTGTCACATGAATTTCGGATTTGTGGATAAATCCATCACCACAATTTTGCATATTAAAATCGGCGGTAAGGGCAAAAGTGCAGAAACAAGCGTGGCATAAAACCTCAGCGCAATTAAAATCACAGCCGCAGTCACAGGTTTTTCTTTCCTATTGCGTGCTTAAGACAATAACATTTAAATGAATATTTTTAAATATGTCTTTATTCAAATAAAAAAAATAATAATACAGGTCATCGATAATCAAGTATTAGATAACGGTGTATTTCCGTTGAAATCTCTCAAAATGTTAATGATAATGTACTTATTTAGTAATTGAGTTTAGTTTTATTTATGAAATATTTACTTAAGTGCAAAATTTCAAAAATAAATATCATTTTAAAGCCTGAAACATTCCTGTCTTTAAAGGGAATTGAATCTTATTTTATAGATAACCTTATGATCATACTGAAATCTGTCACGGAAACTCAATACTGTTGAGTTCGAGGAATTCGATATAATTGCTCTGTTTTGGCATTTATGACATAGATACCCAGGAACTATAACGTCAACCTAGTTAAAAAAAACTGCAGAAAAACTATTTAAAAAATGCCGACAATCTGAAGGCATTTCGAACAATAATCATAAAATCTACAGAATAAATGAAGTTTGAAAGTAAATTGCTTAAACTTATTATTGTTCCTCTTAAACTTATTATTGTTCTAACTTCCTTCAGATTACATGTAATTTTCTGCAGTTTTTCTTCTTTTTTTTTTTTTTTTTTTTTTAGATTTTTTTTAGCTGGGAAACATGCACCAGACGAAATACACTTAATATTGTTTTGTTAAATAAATCCATGTCGAATCCTGTTCTTAGACTGACTAAGAACAGGATTCGACAAGGATTTATTTAACAAAACTGTATTAAGTGTACTTTTTTTTATATAGGAATTTTTGCTAGTGTTAGGACACTTTTGTTACCGACTGCACATATATTATTACTTATATTATTACTAAGATTTATTTTTTTTTTTATAGAAAAGTTGAATTTTCAGATCAGTTCAATTCCTTTGATAAATTCAAAAGTTTTTCACAATAAGTGTCACATATTTAACTTTTTTTTTTACTTTTTAACCTATTCTATAATAGTTACGCAGTTTTAACAAATGTGATTCTACAAGAATAATTTATAATACGAAATATCTTGCTCACGATACAACTAAATATTTGTAAGTGTCAACTTCACTCACAGATTACGGTTAAGCTTATTTTTTCAAAACATGATTTAGCCTCGGCACCATTTTGAACAATCCTGGCAAAAATTGCAAGAATAAATAAATAAAAAATAGTAAGTTGAGACCTTTATTTACATTATGAATGCAATTTTAGTTTTAATGCCTATTCTCGCTTCTAGAACTACTCTTGCTTTCCCTCACTAGTTTTTCTAAAATTGTAAATTTTACATATTTTTAAAATAGTAAAAAAAAAAAAAAAAAGATAAATGAAAACGGGGAAAAAAAATCAATACAAAATTTACAATATGAATTAACAACTTATAAAACTTTCAGTTAAGATTAGTTATATTTTACTTAAATAGACATATGCAAAAAAATTTCTCGAAATAATAAAGTAGTATATAACAATGGAGCTGAGATAAATCGTACTCTATTATATCTTTGTTATATATTCGCCGTTGGGCGATTAAGATGATGTATAGTAATAATACTTGGGCAAAATCACCGTGTCTGCAAGCGCAGATAAAATCTGTTATATCTGCGTTTTTATGTAGAATTTATTATATCAAAAACATTTTATATAAAAACGCCACTTACAGCTTAAAGTGCATAAAAGTATAATGTAGCGTCGTATAATACAGATTGTACATATGGAGTTTGGTGAAATTTTAATCAAAAGATGCCAATGCATGTCATATGCCATGCATGATGCTACAGCAGTGGCATACATGCATCGGCATATACATGGTTTGAGATTTAATCATGTAGAAAATCACAAAATATGAGTAACAGCAGCGTCACCTGTCGGCTGATATACACCCAAACTAAATCAGCAGTCATTTTCAAAATGGTTATCTTACGTAGCAAGTTTGGTTCAATTATGTGTCTTAAAGAAATTGACATTTATCTTTCTTATTCTTAGGGTAAATTGCAGATTAGCAGCGTCATTTCTCGTTCGATTTTCACCCAAATCGAATCAACATCGTGTTTTGTAATAACCCTCGTATATACCATGTTTTGTGCAATTATATATATAATAGAATCTGTGATAGACCTTCTCGTTCCAGGGGGAAATTTGTAGCATAGCAGCGCCAACTATTGGTTAATACGTACGCGAATTGAATGAAAATAATATTTTATAACGGTTCTGTCACATATTAAATTTTGTTCTATTATACTCCGTAGAACTGAGATATAGCCTTCCTTTAAAGAGGAGATATCAAATAACAACAACGCTACTTTTTAAGCGATGTTTACCAAAAGTTAATAAGCCTTTAAGTTAATGGGCCTTTAAAAGCATGTAAATCTGCCAAAAACAAAAAGTCGAAAACTTTTGCGAATCCCATAGTTTCTTCTACTGAATATGGAAGAAAGCAATACACGTACGGCATAAAAACAAATGGTGAGAGAAAAAAGTAATTTTGTTGACACAACAATAAAGAAAAAAATGTATTTATCCATTTTTCATTTAACAATAAATAAATAAATAAATAAGAGGAATTTTGTTGATTTTAAATAAATCGGACTTAGCGTGTCTTTGTGACAGATGTCCATAAATGTTATCTGTCTTACTGTAGATTGTCCAGCGATTACGGGAAACCGTAGATGGAAAAGGACGGTGTTGACACCTTTTTGACTGAACCACATGATAGATGACATTGCATGGTTGCTGTCAGTATGTCGAAGCAAATATATTATTGAGTGCTTTTTTCTTTATCATACTTTAATACGATGTATTTTATAACAATTTTTAGTAGTGTTTGGAAATTGTCATGAAACATGGGAATTTATCAATGGAATAATTTTAAACGTATCTTTCCTCTTACTTTTAAAATAAAAATAAAGGTACTACATACAATTTCCCTATAGCATAATGATTAAATCTCATTTTACGCAGAAAAAAAAAATCAATTTGGAATGTAGACATAAAGAGCATAAATACTAAAAGAAAAAATAATAAACTGTAATAATTGACATGTAAAAAAAAAAAAAAAAAAGAAAAAGAAAAAAAAAGTTTATTCTTCTTTGATATAAAATATTTAGCGATATTACACAGTTAAAAATTATTATTATTATTTTTTTTTTTTTTTTTTTTTACACACTGCTAAAAACAAAGGTCGGGGAGAGGAACATACTTCTTAAAATATTAGTCAAATATTTCTGCCATAGTTAAAAGTTAATAATATGTATATGAAATTTACACTTGTTCATCATACGTTCATTAGACATATCAGAAATATTAGGAATCTTTAATAAAATATTACGATGCATCATAGCATTTCTTACAAAAGAAAGAAAGAAAGAAAAAAAAAAAGAATCTAGCATTTTTCCATAAATGTGAGTAAGCATCCGGAAACTAGATTTTTTTTTCTTCTTATTCTGCTGCTAAAAAAATACCGAATGAAATTTAATATTTATCAATATTTTAAAATGGTAATTGTGGATTAAGGGGTTCGTGTACAATCAGTAACAAAAGTGTCGAACACTAGCAAAAATTCCTATGTAAAAATGTACACTTTATTCGGTTTTGTTAAATAAATCCTTGTCGAATCCAGTTCTTAGTCAGTGTAAGAACATGTTTCGATAAGGATTTATTTAACAAAACCGTATGAAGTGTACTTTTTTTACATATGAATTTTTGTTAGATTTCGGACACTTTTATTACCGACAGTATAATGGTCATTTTTTTACTTAGTATATTAAATTAGTGTATTTAAAATTGAGAGTATTTTAAATACAACAAAAAATCCCTTTAAAAAATTTGACTCATAAATGTAAACATTGTTTCAGTTAATAGTATTTATTTACTTATTTTTATTTATTTACACTGATAAAAATTCTGTAACTGACATCTAGAATCTAAATTGTGGCTCTAGAAAAAATAGTTCCATGTCATCCTTATAAATTCTAGTCCCCTTGGAAAGCGATTTCTAGAAGCCCCTATTAGAATTCTAGAGCGTTTGCCTATATTCTCGAGGGCTAAGTCATTTAAAAATCTCTGCAAATAAATGAGACTAGAAGAGGATGGTTTCTGCAACTATAATCTTGGTTTATTACCAAATTCTAAAAAATCAAGCGAGAATTTCTCGCAATATAAATGATTCAGAATATTTAGAGTATTCAGAATATTGTTTCATCATCTGGAAATGTGTACACTAGAAATTCTCGATAGTTTCGTCTATTCAGTTTATTGGCGTGCCTTATGCGCATAGCTCGGAAATCTATATTTCTATTTAAGGAATTTAGAACATGGCCACATATTCATTCTAGAGAAAGGCGGTATATTTCTCTCTCTCTCTATATATATATATACATATATATATATATATATATATATATATATATATATATATATATAGAGAGAGAGAGAGAGAGAGAGAGAGAGAGAGAATGTTATATACCATCTAAATAAAACTGTTGATTTATCAATATATTTTTAAAAAATAATTATATAAGAGTAATTTACTCTTTTGAAATTACAATTTTGAAAAATAGGCGCATGTTTGCAAAAGAAAAAAAAAAAAAAAATATATATATATATCATGTTTTTAAAAGTGTCAAAATAATATTTTTAGTATAACAATGTATGGTGAATTAAATGTGATTTCTTTACAGTTATTTTTTATGAAAGATTTCGTTTTTCTCTAAAGATTAGGCATCTAAGAAATTTGAGAATAAAACGCTTAATACACATTGTGATAGGAAATAATACAGTATCGCTAATTACAATAATTTATCAAAAGTATCTTGATTAATAAAATGAACTAAGAATAAGCTACAATTCATAAAAAATGCCAATTTTTTAAAATATAGATTTATCATTTTTATTAGAATACGATGCATCTCATTCTTTCACAAATACGTTCAGGTTGAAAACGGCTTGATGTGATCAATTTAAAGCTATTATTAGTAATTCCTTATTCAATAAATTCTACTGATAACTCATGTAAGACAAAACAATTTTTATAAGTCTTCAGTATAGTACAAAGTAAGGAGTAAAATCCGATTGCAAATATAAGTTCTTCACGTTAAAAACCAGAAAAAAGAGATAATGTAGGTACTAATATTGCACTGTTTTTTTTTTTTTTTTTTTTTTTTTTTCAGCAGTGGTCTAATCTGCCAAGTCCTGATGAAGGACAGTGACTAATGTGAGCATCTGGAAAGTGCAAATTTCTCTCCTTCTCAAATAATTTGCCATGGTGTGGCGGTGTCTTGTTCTGAATTCTGACCCTTATTTAATTTTAACTTGATTTAAAATGTTAAATGCTTAGCTTGTATGCACGTTTCAGGCCTATGACAGCAAGAAAGCTATTTTTTCCGTGGAGGTTAAAAATTGTGAAAATATATCTATGGACTACTATTAGGGGTGAATCTTGCCACCCCTACTTACAAAATTCCGCCACTGTCGAAATTTGTAGCTCGAATGGGACACAAGAAACACAATAAAAAACACGAAAGCTGTAGTTTTTTTTTTTTTTTTTTTTTTTTTCTACACTCTTATTTGTACTCTTATTCTTTATTCACTCTTATTTGATCTATATGTGTATTATGGTATAAAAGGTATGAGGAACTATATTGGCATAGAATTAACAAGGAAGAGATAAGTACAAACAGTCCATCCGTTCACCGAATTAGTTCTTTCGCTTTCAGTTGTTAGGTTCCAGATTAAAGGATCAATCTAGGATCGATATTTTTAATGGTTAGAAATTCACTTTGAGGAGAAGGACGCTTAAGGTAAAAAAAAAATAATAATACCCTACAGCAATAAAAAATGTCGCAATACAGGGAAGATGAAACTACGATAAAAAAAAATACATACCGAGAAAAAAATATATACCTCCTTCATCTAGAATGAATAAGTGGTCATTTTCTAAATCCCTTAACTAGAAATATAGATTTCCGAGCTATGCGCATTAGGTACGGCAATAAACTAAATAGACGAAATGATCGATAATTTCTAGTCTACACATTTCTAGACGGTGAAGCAATACTCTGAATATTCTGAATCTTTTGTATTGCGAGAAATTCTCCCTTGATTATCTAGAATTGAATAACCAAGGTTATAGTTGCTGAAACCCGCCTCTTCTACTCGCATTTATATGCAGAGATTTTTAAATAACTTTGCCCTCGAGAATATAGGTAAAAGCTCTAGAATTCTAATAGTGGTTTCTGGAACTTGCTTTCAATGGGGACTAGAATTTATAAGGGTGTTATGGAACTATTTTTTCTAGAGAAACAATTTAGATTGTAGATGTCAGTTAAAGAATTTTTTTTCAGTGCAGTGGAGGTGGATCGTTTGAATCATCTTAAGATAAATATATATATATATATATATGTATATATATATATATATATATAATTTTCACTCATGTAATTAAATTTGGGAATTCAAATTAAAGTAATAAATAAATAAATATGTGTATATTATTAAGATTGTATACGAGATCTTGCGAATCATACATTGTGTATAATATTTGCAATATTCTTCTGTAACTACTTCCTTCTTTCTTAATCATAAAAGGATACACTGAGGAAAAAAAAAAACATAAACCACTTTTATCTAGAACGAGTAAGTGGTCTTTTTCTAAATTCCTAAAATAGAATAACAGTTGTCCGAGCTATTCATATAAGGCACATCAATAAGTTGAACAGATGAAGTGATTTAGAATTTCTAGTCTATACATTTCCAGATGGTGAAACAACATGCTGAATATTCTGAATCCGTTATATTGCGAGAAATTCCCGCTTTATTTTCTGGAATTGAGTCATAAACTAAGATGATAGTTGATGAAACCCTCCTCTTGTATTCGCATATATTTGCAGAGATTTTTAAATAATTTTAATCTCGATAATAAAGAAAAACTCTCTAGAATTCTAATAGGGGTTTCAAGAACTCGCTTTCGAAGTGGACTAGAATTTAAAAGGATGCCATAGAATTATTTTCACTAGAGCCACAATTTAAATTTTAGATGTTAGTTGGTCTATACTAACAAATAGCTAAAAATAAATAAATAAATAAATATAT
Source organism: Salticus scenicus (assembly GCA_963930645.1). Taxonomy (NCBI): domain Eukaryota; kingdom Metazoa; phylum Arthropoda; class Arachnida; order Araneae; family Salticidae; genus Salticus; species Salticus scenicus. Next base: position 27,689,676 of record OZ005654.1, on the reverse strand, counting down.
TTTACACTGATATATAATAATATAAAGTAAAATATATATATATATATATATATATATATATATATATATATATATATGAATTTTATATCTAATCTATAAATATTAAAACTTCAAACTATATTTTACGAACTAAATCTATTAAACAGTTATCGTCCTTATAAATTAATTAACATAAAATAAATTGTTTTCTTTTGCAAAAAATAAATTTCATCTTTCGTGGAAAGATGAAAAAATTCTTTAATACGGCTTACTGTATTTAAAAATAATTAAATTTGAAACGGTCGCTCATTCCTATATAAATTAAAGAATTTGATCAATTTTTTAAACCTAAATATATGTATATATATATATATATATATATATATATATAAAAGTACATGGAAAAATTTAATTTTTAATAAAAAAAATTTATACTCATCAATTCAGTTAAATGTTGAAAATTAAAATAAAATAAAATAAGAATATATATAAAGATTTCTTTGAAAAAATAAAAACAGAAAATTAATTTATTTTTATTTAATAAAATTATTTTTTTTTTTTTTTTTAACTTTGATAAGTTGATTATTAATCCTGTCGGATGATTTTGGAAGATGGTTTCATTATGTTTTTCACAATTTGGAAATAAAAATATATATAAAAAAATTTTTCGTAATTATAAACAAGAAAGAAAAATCATGCAGTACGCATTGATTAGTAACACTTTCCAACTGTACGTAATTGTTGTATCGAATAACTTTTAATATTCTTTGCCTACGTTATCACACAACAGACAGAAGGTCTGAAAAATATACAGATAGACTAATTGATTTTAAAATTACTCTTAGGCATTTTCGAAAGTGTTAAAAAGGCTTAACGAAAAACAAAATGCAGCCATTAGATTATAATTACAGCTTTTGATCTCTCTGAATATTTTAGAGTAGCCCTGTAAATCAGAAAGTTAATCAAATCATATTCTATACAAAAGATTATTTTAGAGTATTAACAATAAATTTCAATATTTTTATAATTTTTACAGTAGAAAGCCTTTTAACTATAATTTTCAAAAAATTCTGTCCTAAAACGTAATGCATTGGTATATATATATATATTTTATTATTTATTTACTTATTTATTTTTTTTTTTTTTTGTCCCTGTAAACAAACTAGTTGTACAGGATCTATTAATGTCATTTTAAATGGGGAAAATTCTATAGGGATAATGTTTATAAAAACATCACTCATAGAACAAAATGCTTCCGAATGCTTTTGGGTGTCCCTGTACACAAACCAGAAGAGATATTCACTCCATTTTCAACATGGAATCTCCGATAGTGAACTTCAATAAAATATATCAGTTTCGAGGAATTCCATGAATAATTACAGGAGTTGGAGCGCGGGCTTACAGACAGATGGACAGATACACAAACTGAAATCATATTCACACTTAAAAATGTTAGAAAGTGTTAAAAACACTCAATGTAAACGAAAGTAATACTTCAGCAATTTTTTATTAATAGCTCTTAATACAAATGGATATTTTTCTGTCATCCTGTAAATCTAATGCTAATTATGCTATATTCTATGCAAAGCATTTTTTTGTGCATATAAATAACATATTTCAATTTCCTAAAACTTTGTGGAAAGTAAAGTAATTAAGATTTGATTTATAGAAATCTCTCTCATAGAACGCAATGCTTTGGAATACTTTTGAGTGTCCCTGCATATAAATCGGTGGTGATATTTCCTGCATTTTATACAGGAAACATCCAGTAGGGAATTGGAATAATATATTTTAATTTCATTAAGATATGTCTACAGTAAAAGTATGAAAATATGGTTTATATAAATAGCTCTCATGGAACACAATGCTTTGAAATACTTTCGGGTGTCCCTGTACACAAACCAGTAGAGGTATAAACTCCATTTTCGATAGGAAACATCCGGTAGTGAACTTGAATAACATATATCAGTCTTAAGAAATTCCATAAATATTTACGGGAGTTAGAGATCGGACAGACAGACAGGCAGACAGACAGACGGACAGACAAGCAGATACACAAAACTGAAATCATATTCATACTTAAAAAATGCTAGAAAGTGTTAAAAACGCTTAACGTAAACGAAAGTACAATTCTAGCAATTTTTTATTAATACCTCTTAATATAACTGGATATTTTTGTGCCACCCTGTAAATTTAATGCTAATCATGCCACATTCTATGCAAAGCATTCTTTTGTGCATGTAAATAACATATTTTAATTTCCTAAAACTTCGTGGAAAGTAGAGTTATTAAAATTAGATTTATAGAAATATCTCTCATAGAACGCAATGCTTTGGAATACTTTTGAGTGTTCGTGTATATAAATCCGTGGTGGTATTTCCTCCATTGTATACAGGAAACATCCAGTAGAGAATTTGAGTAACATATTTCAATTTCATTAAGATATGTCTACAGAAAAGGTATGAAAATATGGTTTACAGAAATAGCTCTCATAGAACGCAATGCTTTGAAATACTTTCGGGTGTCCCTGTACACAAACCAGTAGAGGTATAAACTCCATTTTCAATAGGGAACATCCGATAGTGAACTTGAATAACATATATCAGTTTTAAGAAATTCCATAAATATTTACGTGAGTTAGAGGTCGAACAGACAGACAGGTAGACAGACAGACGGACGGACAGGCAGATACACAAATCTGAAATCATATTCACACTTAAAAAATGCTAGAAAGTGTTAAAAACGCTTAACGTAAACGAAAGTACAATTCTAGCAATTTTTTATTAATGCCTCTTAATGTAACTGGATATTTTTGTGCCACCCTGTAAATCTAATGCTAATCATGCTACATTCTACGCAAAGAATTCTTTTGTGCATGAAAGAATTCTTTTTCAATTTCATTAAGATATGTCTAGAGTAAAGGTATGAAAATATGGTTTATATAAATACCTCTCATAGAATACAATGCTTTGAAATACTTTCGGATGTCCCTGTACACAAACTAGTAGAGGTATAATCTCTATTTTCAATAGGGAACGTCCGATAGTGAGCTTGAATAACATATTTTAATTTCATTAAGGTATGTCTGCAGTAAAGGTATGAAATTATGGTTTATAGAAATACCTCTCATAGAACACAATGCTTTGAAATATTTTCGAAGCAGAATCAGTAGACTTTAGTGAGAATCGAAGACTCAGTGTGAAATATGACGTCATTAAGCAAATGAAAGTCGTGCTCTGGTAGGCACATCATAGCTGTTTTCTCTTTTTTTCTTAGTATGCATAGCATTGGTGATTTTCATGCTAGAGGTTCGGTTCCAAAGCTATTTATGTTTTTTTGCTATGGAGATCCCATTCCAATTAAAAAAAAAAAAAAAAAGTATTGCCATTTGAAATTTTCGAAATTTTGCCACTGTAACTGTAACTGTTAGAGTTTAATTGTTGTTGTTTTTATATAATTCTTGAGCGCATACCTCAAAATACATTCCATCAAATTTTTATTCAGTTTCTCGGAACGGTATGGTATCTATGGTCTCATATATCGGGGAGGTTTTTTTTATAATCACCCTGTATATATATACAGGGTGACTTCTTTATGCATATTTGCGATTCATAGCATATGTCTTCGATCGGTATTTTGCGAAAATTATCGTGATAAGGGTTTTTTCAAACATACGTTATACGTACGTATAACGCTTTCTGCAATTACGTATTTCGAAAATGTATACTAACGTAAGTTTAAAGAATATGTAAAGTATCCTCTTGTTTTGTTATGGTTATTTTACATCAACAAAGGCACTTTTGTACAAAATTTAAACTCTTTTTTTTATTTTAACAGATGTGGGAAATTTCACTGAACTTTGGTTTAGTTAGCAGCAGAGATGCAAGAGTTTCCGTGTCAAGCCGGAACGCTAACACCAGTACTTTTTATCAATAATTTCTATCATGTTCAACTGCAATAAATTACTGCACAGATATCATAGAAATTATTAATAAAAAATACAGGTGTAAGTGTTTTATGATGGAAACTCTTGCACCTATCATTAGCAGGTAACGATAATGTATTCTTGATCTGCTTTTGCATATCAGCTTCACTATGTATTGTCGTCATAGTTATATACACCCCGGGACAAAATGATAGGTACAAGGGGTTTTTTGTTTGATTTTTCATAAAATAACATTATCTAAATTGTGCTTATCATTTATTATTATCATAAAATAACACTATTCCCAGACTAATTTTTGATTTAAGACTAATTTAGAAAAAAAAAAAAAAACTAATTTTTTTCTATTTTAAGACTTAACTCCGCTACAAAAAGATAGGAACAAAGGGTTTATTTTATTTTTATATTTTTATATCTTTGAATATGATTATTTTGAATATGAATATTTTGAATATGATTCAAATATTTAATATGTTTTTGATATGATAATATTTTGTTATGATAATAAATGATCAGCACAATTTAGATAATGTTATTTTATGAAAAATTTAAAAAAAAAAAAAAACTTTGTTTCAATCTTTTTGTCGCGGATTGCAGTCTTAAATTAGAAAAAGTTTAGTCTTAAAACTTTTCTAGATTAGTCTTAAAACAAAAATTAGTACTGGAGTAGTGTTATTTTATGATAATAATAAATGATAAGCACAATTTAGATAATGTTATTTTATGAAAAATCAAAGAAAAAAAACCATTGTACCTATCTTTTTGTTGCGGGGTGTATGTATTCAAAATTTCAGCTCAATGAAACTATAGGAAGTGGGTTTAAAATCGAAAGCAAATTTTAATTTTGATTTGTTGTCCATAATGTCAGGTTCCTGTCCATTATTACTTGAGCATGTACAGACATCGGAGTTATAGTTGAATGGAAAACTTCACCTCAATATCATGATAGGAAGGAGGTGAAAAATAAATTCATAGATTTTAATTATACCAATAAACAAACAAAATTTCACACATGAATAAAAGCGGGTAAAAGCATGTAAAAAAACTTTTTATTTTATTTATTTTGTTATCTTTATATTTTTCTCTAAGGCTGATGGTAGATTCTTGAGGTAATATACAAATTAATACAAACATTATAACACAGCTGAAGATCGCAAGAAAAAGACGACAACATACTATAAAAATGGCTTCATATAGCTACTAGTGCCACAGAGTGAGGTACGTGCCAGATATATTAGATTATAAAAGACTCTTTAACATTGGTTATAGAATGTTGATTTTATACACTTTTAATTCTGATGGTATCTATTTTATATCTGATGGGAATTAAATGCCTGAACGGGACATAAAGCCACATGCATATAGAAATGATCTCAGTAATAAACAAAATAAGTTGAAAACCAAACAATATATATTTTTATTTACATGAGATTCACTGTAAATACTTTGTGCTATATTACACAACAATATAAAAGCAGCTTACTTGCCACAACCATGTACAGGGGGGGGGGGGGACGACAGACGAAATTTCCCCTGATTTTTCCACCAGTATTTCTCTTTCGGAATTTTTACTAGTAAGTTTCCGCAATTAATTAAGTGGAAAATCGTTTTTAAATGTATTGGCAGAAGTATCAGGGTTGTCTCAAAGCTGATGTAGAGAAATATTACTACGTGTAACTGCTACGGTTACACAGTTACAACTGGTAAGATTTTCTGCATAGTTGTGGCAAAGAAGCTACATCAATATTGTTGTGTAAAACTAGACAAATTTTTCTACAGATGTATTTGAAAAAAATATTTTTTTGTTGAACTCGAAAAAATATAAACAATGTGAAATTTTGATAATATTAACTCATATATTTCTCTTTCGAAATGTTTCAAAATTTCATAAATGATTTTTTTTTTCTGTACGAAATGGCTAATATTGGACCATTTAAAAATTCGAAATTGCTTTTCTTAGCAAATATTAAATAAAACAGCAGAAAAAATAAAAATAAAATAATAATAATTCTCTTTTTTATGTATGAGCTTCTAAACTTCTTATTCAAGGAAAAAGAAAAAAATGAATAACGCAATATAGAACGATATTTAAAATTGCCCCGGGCAGTTTTTTAACGTATACAAAAATGTTTTTTATTTCTTTATACTGAAAAGTAAGATCCACATACAAAATACGAAAATAATTTTATAGAGAGGAAACTTGATCTATTGTTATTTTTGTACTTCGATTTTAACTTAAAATAAAACATGTTTATCTCTCTTCAAAATAAATAAAAAACTAAAATCAAACGCTTACATAATTTTTAATACTTATTTAAACTTTTAAATATGTAACAATAATAACTGCATAGTGTCAAAACAAGATTGAAAATATTTCAAATTTTACATTATATTACTTTCTGCACTTAAAATAATAATAATAATAAACTATGGATTAAATTCTGTCTATGACATAATTTAATTTAGTACGACATGACTGGTGATATTTGTGTTTTAACATACTTAAAAAAAAAAAAAAAAAATACAAAAAATACAAAAAAAAAATACAAAAAAAAAAAAAAAAGTAATAGAGGGCGTTCAGTAAAATTCCTAAACACATATTCAAATAGTATATTGATTTTTAATTCCAAATAAATTATTGGAATTTGAATGCATTGATTGTATAGTATCTTCCCCTAATTGCTTAATAATTGTTTACAAAATATTTTAATTTTTAAAATAATCTTAAAAACAATTTCGCATTTATTGTTAATAATTAACAGTGTCAATTTCTACAGAACAAAACATAATATTAATATATATATATAAACTGATTACTCGATACTTACATTATATTCAAAATTCATCACAGATTAATTAATATAGTCCATTGACATTCAGCCATGACCGTTGGCTATGTGGTCAGAGAACAGAACTACGAACCCGAAGACCGTTAGTTCGGTCCACACTGATGGTACGTTAAAAATATATATGTATTTATCTACCTATAAATGTTTTTACGGATTTCACAAAATATTTTAAGTAGAGTTGGTTTAAATTAGAGAATTACATAGTAAAATTTGAGAGAGAACATTAGAGCATTAGAGTAAGAAAGAAAATAGAGATAGAGTAAGAGTATTAGAGAATTAAATAATAAAACTGGATATTAGCAGGTATTTTTGAAGTGGAACACTATAAATTAGTAACTACGCAAAATAGCAGATTGAAAAAAAAAATAGTCTTGTCGTACTAAAAATACTCTAAAACACTAATCTAAATATTCAGAAATATTTAGCCAAGAACCTTTGGTTGTGTAGTCAGAGTACAGAGCTACGCACCCGAAGGTTGTGCATTCGATCCTCACCGATGGGAAGAGAAAAAAAAAATACATATAGAGGTTTTTAAGATTTCATAAAAAAAAAAAAAAAAAAAAATTAAGATAGAGTTAAATGGTAGAACTGGATACTGGAAGGCTTTTTTGAAGTCGAACACTATAAATTGGTAACGACGCAAATGACAGACTGAAAGAAATAGTCCTGTTGTACTAAAAATAGCTAGCACATATTTTTATTATATAGTCTATATAATAAATATATAAATATGAAGTAATTTTTGATATTTTCGTTTACCTTTTCTCTTTAGTTTTGCATAATACTTGAAACAAATAATTTAATGTAATTTTTTTTTTCTTTTTTTCAGTGGGTTTTTGCAAAGTATCTTATTTGCTGTATAGGAAATAAGATAATAAATAAGATAATAAATTGTAACCATGTGACCAATCGAAACAAAATCTTCGTTATGGATTTTTCTTTATAAATTATATTAGACACTCAAGATAAGAATCTATATACAATTTGAATATCAAATATGGTACATAGTAGTAGTATAATAATGAATAAACATTATTTTCAGTACCACATTTCAGAATTTGTAGGTAGCGTTGAATGTATTCTGTCGATTCGGAGTGTGTTTTGGGATTAAGGCCAATTAACTACACGAGGGTTCTTGGCCAGATGGGGTGTGCCCTCCCTGGGGGTCACTTTAAGATTTCCTAACTCATACTTACGAAAGTTTTGGAGAAAACCACACAGAACTTCGAACGGCTAGGTCAACGAGCTCGACCTGGGAAATTATCCAGAATTTTCCGTCTACCAGCTTTGAACGCAGAACCGCGTGGCCACTGATAAGACATCTGTCGATTCGGAATACTATAGCAATGCAGGGTCTAGAGAGCTTTCCTGACGCTATGGTGTACATAGGACTTAGTAGAAATGAAAATACACCACATAAGGGAACATAGGCCAAAAATAATATTCGAAGATTTGTTAAGAAACTTTAATTCAGGCCTCTTTTATGACAGTATATCATCGATTTCGAACAGTACAAGATTATTTACAATTTCCGCGGTAGCTACTATGATTTGTATAACCAGAATATTCGAATTCCATGAGTCACAAATATGAGGCCTGCATTATAGTCGGTTGCTAACGAATGATAATAATAATAATAATAATAATAAAAAATGATAATTTACATGTTGATTAAAATGAAAAACCAAACAACGCGCGAGTTAGAACAAGATTGAAAAATACTACGTTTCACTATACTATTAATTGAAAAGAACGATAGAGTAAAATAAACTAATAAATAATAATAAAAATAAAAACCAACCAAAAATTAATGATTATAATAATAAAACAAAAACGCATTAGAATGAAAAGAAAAATAATAATAATAATAAATAAATAAATAAAGGCGGGTGAAAAGGCCTAAAATCCATAAAAAAACGTGGTATGAAAACGAAAAAACCTACAATCACAAGTGTGTGAAAAAAAAAAAAAAAAAAAAAAAAAAAATCTAACACCAGAATAGAAATAAGACCAAATTAGACAGCGTAAAAAAAAGAAAGAAAAAAAATTTTGGGAAGAGTGGGCAAATCGGGATCTATCATCGACGGTGAACTACGTCTCTCCTACCAAACTACCATGGTAAATTTTTGTTAAAAGACAAGAAATTCATCTCGAGTGAATATATGCTGGAATAATCCATGTTGGAATTCTATATATACGTTATTTTATTATTAGTATATTTTTTCATTTGTGCCACATTTATAATTTTTAATTATATCAGAATGTTTTCAATTAATTTATTAATTCATTATTTTTATTCATAAATATTGCATAAACAAACGAAAAATGAATTAAATTAGTTTATTCTTGTATTTATAGCCACAGATAATTATTAATATTTTCGTTGCGTTACATTGAACTGAAATAATACTTTACCCTTAAATAAAGATATTTGAATGTTATTATTAGAAAAGACGTAAATAAATTTCTTTGGCGAAATATATTTTAGTACCTAGAATTAATTAAGTAATTATTGCAAAATGCATCATCGTAAATCAAAAAACATGCATAGAAGCAATAAATTATGGAATGTCTGCTTTATCTCACAATAATTAACTTCGTCGTAAAATGCGAAAATATTGATGCATCGCAGGATAATTGTTTTCGTTCAGATAACGACATTAACAAACTGAAAAAAGAGAAGTATTTCATCAAAAGAATAGTTCTTTTGTCAATAATATTCAATTTTCATTAGCTATTGATATACAGAATTAATAGAACTTTATTATATAGAGACTGCTCTACAGATTATATTTTATTAACACACTGTAGAAAAGTATCATTAATTTTTAATCTATTCATTTATTATATTTACGGATTTCTGGATTTTTTGTTCCAAAACGGTTTATACATGTAATATTAGTTAAACTGATAACTGTGGAATATATATATATATATATATATATATATATATACATATCTTACGAATGCAATTTTTACAGTTTATGTTACGGTAACTGGTTTTTTCTTTTTGAATATTTTCTTTTTGCAATATGCTTACAAATTTGCATATTTACAAAACGAATAACCTTGAAGAAAATCATTTACGAGACTATGAATAGTTCAGTTAAAATTCGAATTGATATTTTGTAAATTTTATCTGATAAACATTGCATGTAGAATTGATAATTACCATTTTGAAATTATATATATATATGCATGTATGTTTTTTTTTTTTTTTTTTTTTTTTTAAGAATATTATGGATAGCTTTATTCAGGATTTGGAAAAAAATAATTGAATAAAAAAAAATAAAATTAAAATGATATGTTAAAGTAAAATTTACATATATATTTTTTTTCCATTTATCCTTAACAGTGCATCTATAATTAAATTTTGTAATGTAATACGTATATATATATATATATATATATATATATATGTATAAATGTATGTATGTATTTTTTTTTTCTAAATAATATATTTTTTTACAAATACGAAAATATACTAATAAACTCAATATTAATAATAATCATAATTACAAGATAAAATAATGTTAACATGCTCGTCCAAATTCAATCAATAACCATTACCGTTTATTTATTAAAGTTCATATTGTGATTTTGCTTTACGACTAATGATTCCTTTCTTTTTTTTTTCATCCTTTCTTACATTATTTCTTTGTCTTTTTTTTTTTTTTAACATTAATAATACTCTATGCATCACTAGCAAATTTTGTGAAAATAATTTCTCTGTTTGGAAACTCTTAAATCCCAATTATTGTTTTTAATTCCATTTGAGACTTAATTTTTTCGGATTTGTAACTCAAATCCAAAGTAAAATATTCTTAAATTATAATTGTATTGGTGTTTTGTTTGAAGCTTTGACTATACATGATATGATATCAAAAAATATTATGAGAATTTTAAATGATGCGATAGATTTAAAAATGGTAATATATATATACATATCTTTTTATGTATTTTTTTAATTAATTCTTTTGCGAATCAATTACAATATATATATATATATATATATATATGAATAAATGAATGAATCTACATAAAAAAGTGAGTAAAATTAGTCTAAAAAGAAAAAAAAAATGCACACAGTGAATTTTTTAACTACAAGTATAAGTAAACGACGCACTAGCTCTGGATGTAACTGCTTAAAATATAAGCAACTGCTAATATACACCTCTGGACAAAAATATAAGACTAGGAAGAAAACAGAATAATTATTAAAGTACAACTATGCAAGAGTTGTGGAAAGAAAACATCAAAATGCAACCATTATACTTAATAGTGTTTATGGAAAAGTACTTTGAACAAGTAAATGTTATTACCTAAACTACATGTCCTTAAGTTAAATAATAAGAAAATATTGGTCAAAATCATTTTAGAAATATTATCCTGATGACATAAATGAAATAAAAAATCAGTGAAATTATTATTAATTTTTTTTCCATGGCCTTAATGAATCTTTAAATCACAGACTCCGATAATGTCTTTAAAAAGTCTTTTGAATGTTCTTTGGGATTCATTAGTTTAACCTTATTGTTGTAGCGTTCACTGTTTCCCTAAATATCGCGAAATAAAACACCTCACATGTTCTCAATAGGGTTAAGATCGGAGCGCTTAAACAACCTGTGAAAAACACTCAGTTAATTGTCCTGAAAGTATGATTTTGTGTCTCCTTAAGTATGAATAGAGGCATTATTTTTGTGAAAATGTGTAATCTCTGTTTTTGACAAGTACTACTATTATCATCATCATCATCATCATCATCATCATCATCATCACGGGGCTTGACGAAATGCCTACGACGGTCGCGACCGTCGCCTACATTCACATGAGAAGGAGAAGAACCTGGATCTGAAGTGCATGTTCAAGAAATTCGGTACTTTGTACTGGAGGAGTTCATAGAGAACTCGGGCGTTTGATTTTAGAAACTCTACGGGAATAACTCGGGAAACAGTAAAGCCTGGCAATACCATAACGTATCTCCCTATAAACGGACGCATTGAATATAATCTTTGCTTTTGGTGAATATCATTCCAATAGTATTGAAAGCCGTCTGGAACATACATTTTTGTTGCATCAGAAAACACCACAATTTGCCCTTTGTTTCTAAATTCCACATGTTCTTTCGAAAATTGTAGACGGCATCTCTTATGCTTTATCGTCAATGGAGTATTATCTTCGTCTTCGTATTCTTTGAGATTGCTCGCCGTAATGTTCTATTTGAAAACGAAAAAGTCCACATCGTTAACAATTGTCGCTGCTGACATATTTTAATTGATAACCCTTTTTACATACGTCATTTTCAGATCATTTTTGGAAGTAGTATGAAAGATTCTCCAACAAATTAGTAATATTCTTTGACTTTTAAATTTTATCAGTAAAAATACGAAAATTTAACCTACAATGACTAAATGCAAGAATATGCCTTTGCTATTTTTCGGACAAAGGTTTGTCTCACTCACGTTTGACAACGTTAACAGTGACGAATGCTACAAGCCAGAATGACAGTTTTGTCTCCGCAGGAGGACGCACAACATCAGTTATGTTTAACTTTTCCACCTTTTATCCTGTCACTATCTTATTTCAAAATAAAATCATTAACATATAGCATACTTAATTATATTTTGCTATTGATGTGGCAAATGGAGACTATTGCTACAAAATTACCTATAATAAAAACCTTAAACAACTTTTTTTCCCAATCTCCATTACTTTCGACACGTCAATTTAGTTGGCCTTATAGTTTTATCTAGAACTGTGTTCCTCTGCATAAACATTAAGACATCAAATCATAAAATTGTGAGTGGCTACCAGTTTGAAAATATAATTAAAACATAATTAAAAGGAATAAAAGAAAATATCTAATACTTATAATTTTAAAGATTATAATCATACTTTTTTTATCATTATTATTATTATTTGTACATTCATGAATTTATTTAATCTGTTTTTGTAAATAAATAATTAAAAAAATCTTTGTAGTATTATACTATATTTTCTATCGCCAGAATTATAACATATTTGATTCATTTAATGATGCATTTTATTAGAAACACATATTATTTAAATAAAAATGATAAATTCTAAACAATGTATATCCTACATATATGAAAACAGAAGAATTTAAGTCTCTTGCAAATATTACTTTTAATAAACTTACAATTTAAAAAATAATATTTCACTTATTTGCACCTTAAATCATTTTCTGTACAGTAGAAAAAAATCAACATGAAAAACCTTGAAGGCCTTTTTCTTTCCTTTTTCCCCCACAGAGAAAATATCACAAGTATCACGAAAATAAGATTTTTTTTTTTTTTTTTTGTCCCCTATGCGAGATTATATCATCAACAATGCATTGATACCACTTTCGTCAATCCAAATGTTGTACAAAGAATTACATTGTAAACTGCAGAGAAAAAATACAAAAAACACTGAAAGTTCCCTGTCTTTTTTTTCCCTTCCTATTGATCCTATCCAAATTTGATGACGAGGCACGGGAGACAGGTAGATAGCCATATTTCAGCTTGTCTATTGAATACCTTATTGAAAGAATAATATATTCTTATTAAAAATTCTTTCGCTTTTAAGGCATAGCGGTAAGGTCAGTGCAGTTAAAAAAAAAAAAAAAAAAAAAAAAAAAAAAATGAAAGAAAGTGTATATGTGGCAGAAAGAGAACTAATAAAGCTAAATTTTCAACTATTTTATAAATCTCTTCTTTTTAACTGACTTTTTTCTATATAAAAATTATTTATTTTTTTAATATGATACAAGATGTGAACTTTTTTCAAACTGAAATAAATGGTATAGACATTTAAATATAGTTTAATATTTATAAATAAAAGTAATTTTTATTTTATTCAGCTTGATTTTATAATTTTGCTTGGAGAAATAGTTAGAAAATATTATTTTCATTTTGTTTGTATTACTAATAATTAAGAACTTTTTATTAACATAATAATTTTAAAATTTTATTGCTTTGCTAAAAGACACTACTGGGTCTGTATATATACATACATACATATACACACATATATAGTATATTACGTTGGAAAAAATATATGTCCCATTCAGAAACAGAAGATAAATAAGAATAAGAATAAGAGTAAGAATAATAAATAAAACATAACAATAACTAATACCTCATCAGGATATATATTGAGTTATTGTATGCAAATATAGGCAACTTTTTAATAATAGATTTTTACGTCAAATGTGTCAATAATTAAAAAAAAATAAAATCACCTGATCAAGAGAAAAATAAATAAATAAACTCCAAAATTGTTAAGAAATAAAATTAAATACTTAAAAAAAAAATCCTTTTTATAATTATAGGAATGTTTAAGAGTGTTATGGGAAAACTAATCTAGTTATAATAATCTGACATTGAATATAAACTGTTAAGTGTTCACTTGTTAATTTTGAGACTTGATATAAATCCATACAAATAAAATTAAAAAGTAAAATATAAAACTTGTGACAATTATATATAACTATAACATTTTATGACAAATTACTTTTTAAAATAATATATATTTATTAAAATATATATTATATTAAAATGAAAATATAATTACATAAATATAATTTTTAAATAAATAATTATATCAAAAATAGAAAATTATTCTGTAAAAAATAAATAAATAAATACATAATAATAATAATATAATAAAATAAAATACTAGGGCCGTACTAATTGAAAAAAAAAAAAAAAAAAAAAGAAAGAAAGAAAGAAAGAAAGAAAAAGAAAAATGTATAAAAATAGTTTGTTTTATAAAAAAAAATAGAAATTTAAAAGTGTTTTTTTTTTTCTTCTAGGGTTAATATTGTAAAGGATTTTTTAATAATAATAAGGAAATTAAAATAAGTTACTTCTATAAAAATAAAAATAGAAATACCAGAAATAAAGATACAAAAACAGAGAAAACAATGTATGTGTTAAAAAAAGTATAACGTCAAAACATTTGTTTAAAATTTTAATTAATATTTATAAGCTTTATTTTTCCTCTGAAATAGCTGAAATATACAGATCTTAATATTTCTTATTTAAAATTATGCTAGAATTTTGTTCATGTTGGAGAACGTCGGAAAAAGAACTAACTAGATTAAAAAAGAAAAAAAGAAAGAAAAAAAAGAAAGAAAGAAAGAGAAATAATTAATTTAGGAAGATAACCATTTAATAAAACTAAATATTGTATGCATGTATAATTATTTTCCTTAAGTTTATCAGAAGTTAAATGTTTAATGCAATTAGCAAAATAAATAAGGACGTTTGTGAAAACTAATTTATAAAGACAAGTTCTATAATTTGTAAAGAAATTTACTTTACATGATAAATCCTTACGTTTGTCTTATAAATTAAATTCAAGATGATGATTTTGATTAAAAATTACATTTCAATCCAAATCTCTCTCTCTCTCTCTCTCTCTCTCTCGCTCCCCTCCCTCTCTCTCTCTCTGAGATGTAGTTTCAAGCGCCAAATGAAAGAAAAGTTTTTGCAAAATATTCACTCAAGGATTTTTTTAGGACTGAAGTAAAAATCTACGTATTTTACGATAGTTGGACACTTACCGAGATCAAAAATTTATCTAAAATATAATTGAATAATTTGAAAGCGATGTTATAATTTGAAAAAAAAAAAAAAGAAAAAGAAAAACTAATAGTCCTCCGTACTAAACTAAATTCTACTTTTGCCAGAATTTCATTGAATTTATTTATTTATTATTTTATTTTATTTATTTATTTATTTATTTATTTATTTATTTATTTTATTTTATTTTATTTTTATTTATTTATTTATTTATTTACTTTGAAAGAAAAAGAAAATTAGTAATAATCAGTATCGAAAAAGTATTTTTTTTTAATTATTATTTTGAATTAGGAAATAAAAAGAGCGCGTGCAAAATGAAATAAAAAATAAAACAAGACAATTAAATTATTAGATATTTGTAATACTTCGCCCTATGTCGCGCGGGAATATTGTTCTGGCGAACCTTGTAATTCTTTTTTTTTTTTTTTTTTTTTTTTTAGTTTGTAAATAAACGTTCCGGAGTAGGGGCCTAGCATAGCTAGAAGCGCTCGACACCAGTCTTAGAGCGGTGAGCGGCACCTCCTCCTTGTTAAATCCTGTTAAATATTTTATAATTTATTGAAAAATAGAAAAGAAAGAAAATGAAAGGAAAGAAAGAAACAGAAAAAAATAATCGCATAAATTATATATTTTTGTCTATAATGGTGAGAAATTTTCAAAAGTGTCCAAGTGAAGCTATATTAAGGCTGTACCATGATCAAGTTTACATATTTATTTATTTAATTAATTATTATTTTTATTTATTTATTCCGTTATTACATTTAGAAAATCCGCAGTCTTTAAATTATTATTATTATTATTTTTTTTTTTTTTTTTTTAATACTGGTTTTTTGCTCCTAAAAATAATTCCCAACTTATTTATAATTTTATACGTTAAATTCATTTTTTATTATTTTAATAATTAAAGAAAATTGCTCGCAGAGGATTATTTAATAACGTTAACGAAAAGATTTTGTATAGTGCTGCTTTATAATTCTTAGAAAATGTCTACTTATCGCATGTAATCAGATGTTATGAGTACGATTTATATAACTTCGATTTTGATATATTCACATATTTCTTTTGGTAATTAATACCTGCAATTTTCGTCTGTATTGATACTTTCGTAAATTAGAGAAACTCTGATTTTTTTTTAGGTATAAAGTAATATTTTGTATAGTTAAAGTAAATTATTATAGTTTAATTTCTTTTCCTATAGGAAAGTATACAAAATTTTAGCATATTGTTATCTACTGTAATAATTTACTGCAAAATGTTACTTTTTTTTAAAAATCTAAACAGATGGCCTTATCAACACATATTCTTTCTTTTATTTGTCTTTTAATTGTTGTATTTGTTTGGGACAATGGTTGTTTTAGTAATAATTTGTAAGTTTTGATTTAAGTGAATATATTCCCTTTTATAGAGAGTTAATGCAATATTACTTAAAAAAAAAAGAGGGGGGTGGTAAATAATTGTACAAGATTTGACTATTTAATAAATCTTTTAGATTCGTACTTCATTTTCTAACAACAAAAATGATAAATTAAGCATGTGTTTTCAATGTATTGGTTATCCAAACATCACAATGATCAATTCTCAAAGTTCAAATATTAAATATAATCTAAAGAAGAAAGAAAATAACTAAAATGATAACTATATTTAAAAAAATAATAATAACAATTGCTTGTTTAAAATATATAATTTTATTCCTCGTTATCTTCATATATAGTTTTATTACTTTGAAATTCACACTTATCTCCTCCTAATGTTTTATGTTTCGTTTACACTTACATTTGACGAAAAAAAAAAAAAAAGTTTACAATGATTTTTTCGTTAAATTTAATTTAATGGCTACATTAATTAAAATTCTTTCATAAGTGAAATAGGAAAGTGTTAATTTGAAGTAGAAATTTATTTACCTTTATAGAAGAAATTATGGAAATATACAATCGTGCTAAAATGGTAATCATATATATATGTGTGTGTATTATATATAATTTTTCCATTATCCTCAATACGTAAAACTGTATTGAAATAATAATAATAATAATAATAATAATAATAATAATAATAATAATAATAATAATAATAATAATGCGCGTTAAGTTTCATTATCACAGCTTTAGATCTGATATATCCTTCAGAAAAATAAATGAAATTTATTTTATAAAATCCTTTTTATTATTAAAACCGTTTTATTGTTTATTTATTTATTGATTTTTTAAGAGTATTACCTAGTCAAATGTCTAATATATCAATATTCTACTTGTTATATTCAAGAATTACTCTGGTAAATTTTTTAATAAAACAGATATGAGTGCATAAATTTGTACAACTTGGCACTTATAAGATGCCTTTTACAAATTACTACATTTTATTTAAAAAGATTCTTATATTTATTTTTAGAAATGAAAAACAATAAAATGTTGCAATTAAAATCATTGTACATGATTAATTTTGTTGAAGACTTTTTTTAAAAAAATAAAAACTACGAACGGGATGAAATATACAAATGTTTAATAAAATTCGATTATTATTACTTTAGCAAGAAAAAAAAAAAAAGAAAGAAAAAAAAAAGAAAAAAGAAAGAAAGAAAGAAACAATTTGAACACTAATGAAATCACAATTTCAAAATTTCTGAAAAATATAAACTAATAAAATATTCATAATATAAATATGTCAATTTTTTTTACATACAAATACATTAAGAAAGTGAAGTTAGGGATGTTTGTTTCGTAATTACATTATTCATTTAGTTAATTTATCTTAATTAAAAAGACATTTTAATTAAATAAAAACCAGTTAATGTTTTTACATGTGCAAAAATATTTATTTAATCATTTATATAAACTACTAATTTAAAACCGTTTATAATTACAGTTAATATTCCCAGATAGAGTGATAAAAGCTGTTTGAATAAAAAGCTTAAGTTTTAACATGAATTAATTAACCCTTTTAGTTTTAATTGCATAAAAGAGAGGATTGAAAAATGATTGAGAAAAAAAAAAAAATGTTTCTGAATTAGGATATTAAGATTTATTAAAATTCCATATAACCATTTTAGAAAACTATAGAATGGATATGAGATTTTCAACTAATTGTATAATAATGAACTCACAATAACAAAATTTTGAAAACATATATAAATTAAAATATTTATACTATAATATTTTTTTTGGATAGCATATGTGTTTAAAACTATTTTTATTCAAAATCAAAGATTTTTTTTTTTTTTTTTTTTTTTTTTTTTTAATAACGTGATTTATTTAGTCCAACAATTAACAAAAAAAATTGTTATAAAATAGAAAACAATTCATATTTTTACGTTTGTGAAATTATTTCATAAATCAATTATATAAACTACTAGTTTATAACGATTTATAGGCACAATTAATATTCAAACTAAAAAAAAGTGAATTATCTGAATAAAAAGCGTAAAAACCGTATTGCGTAATTATTTTAGTTTTAATTGCGTAAAAATAAATGATTTAAACTTATTTTTAATGTAATAGCAAGGGACAAATTCCCCAGTGTTAATATAAATAAACGAAAATAAAAAAGAACGAAGCAATTCCGATTTCCAAAAATAAATAGTTTTAATCTATTACATTTAAACTTCTAAGCATTTTTTTTTTCCCCCCTAATGGACGGCATCGAGCGATTCCAAAGCAATTATCATTGGAATCGATGGTTTAGAAAAAAAGATCTATGCAGACAGTCGGAAATCATTTTGGGACATTCAGCAAAATGAAACCGATATCCCGATAATGGAAACAGTCTCTCCCCACTTAGAAAATTCACTTGGGGTTTGGTGTTTGATTTGTCCTAAACCCTTTTATTCCAAAGTGATGAGAGGGGAGAAAATTTTCTCAAGAGTCAGCAAGCGCTTATCGAAAACTACCCCTGCTCGCAGTTGAATAAAAGAGATTTGCGAAAAAGAGAGAACAAAGGAAAAAGAATCATTCGCCAGTGAATTCAATGGAAAAATTGTCCCGGGGCACTCAGATCGTAAATAACCCTACTGTCTGATTCGCCTAACAGTTGGTTGTAGGCATGTGCAAGCATATGCTTCGATTTCTCGCGTACAGTGAAGTTATGCGTGAATGATTAATAATTCGGAATTTTGTATTCGTTCAGAACTATAGGGAATGAAAGACGGTATGAAGAATTTTTGATAAGTAATAGCGTTTAGGACATTTTAAAATTAAAAATGCTTATCATAATCGTGCTTTTAATTGTAAAATTGATACTAACGATTCTTCTATGATTTATTCGGGGTTAATAAGTAATTTAAATAACAGAAATTTCGAACTTAACAATAAAAAAAAAAAAAAAAGTTTTATGAATGTTTTTCGTTGGAAAATTGGTAGTAACTATTCTACGTGAATAATTAATTTAAATAATAACGAATTTAAGTAATATCAAATTAGACACTTAATAATTAAAAAATAATAGAGTTATGCATATTTTTCATTGTAAAGCTGATATTTATCAGGTATTTATGATTTATTCGCGGTTTTGAAATTTCAAAGGAAATCAAATGCGATATTCCATCTTTTTTTTTTTTTTTTAACTTAATTTAAGTATAGAAAATGTTTTAACCAAAAAATTTTGAACAGGGAAATATTTTTACTCTGTTTTAGTAAAACAGATGCTTTAATAAATGAGATAATTTGTTAAAATATTTTCGTTGAATTCCAGTTTAGAAATATATTTATTCATTTAATTTGATGGTATTTCATGCCAACATAATTGTCATATAAATTCTAAAATAAAATTTCAAAATTTCCAACGCTTATTTTTTTTTTTTCTTTGTAATTCTTTGAATGGAGCATTATATTTTGTGAATATGTTTTTGAACTTTCTCATACCCAATTAGAATTGGTTCGTATTTTCTTTATTTATTTTTTCATTGTTTTATAGACTTTACATACTTTATGATGTCTTGTATTACAAATCAGCAATATCTTTTAATATCTTACATCATGAAATTTAACGAAATCTAAAAAAAAATTTTAACTTTATCATGATTAATTACAACAGCTGCCTTTTCTATTTATTTATTTTTTTTTTGTTTGTTTGTTTGTTTTACAGCCCAAAAATCACTATAACCAATCAGCTTCATGATATGGTTTATAAAAATCCACATTATAAATAACGGATCTCTTATGCTACCTTAAGTCGTAATTTATTTATTTATTTATTTATTTATTTATTATTATTAATATTATTTTAATAAAATAAAATCAAAAAAATTATAATGAAAATATTTTCTTATATGTATTTAAAAGGAGTAAAAAAAAAATAATAATAACGAAAATCTGCAACTGATAAGGGCTGTAAAAATAAATCAATAATTAGTTAAATACAGCAGGGATCGAAATAATTAAGCAGAACTCATCACCATAAGAAAAAATATAGGTATTAGTGTAGCGTAAAAGAAGCAACGTATGTTTTTGTCAGATGTTTTATTAAAAGTTTACGTTATCCTTTTTAATAGGTATACGTTTCTGCTGTGCTAAAACTTTTTATTTGATGTTCATTATATAGATATAATTACTGGCTTTTGTCTCTCAATTTGTGCCTTGAGTTTGTTTTAAGCAAATAATTCATGCAATGCAGCTGCATGTAACTGGAGATACAATTACATTTCCTGATAAAATTTTCAACAAAAAATCTGTATTTTACATTGTTAATTTATATATCTTTCTTTCTTTTATTTTAAATTATTAATTTTAAATATATATATATATATATTTAATTAATTAT
Source organism: Salticus scenicus (assembly GCA_963930645.1). NCBI lineage: Eukaryota > Metazoa > Arthropoda > Arachnida > Araneae > Salticidae > Salticus > Salticus scenicus. The sequence goes on along the minus strand of OZ005654.1, from coordinate 27,668,566 downwards.
TTATGTTTTATTGTATTACTTTTAACACAATACAGAAAAAAATTCAGATAATATTTTTCATAGTGCATTTAAATTATTTCCTAAATTTATTTTAAGAAAATGTTACAAAAACAAAAGAACTAAAATTTGTCTATATTTAGCCTATTTAACAGGAAAAGTATTATAATCATACTTGCCAACCATCTCATTCATAGCCGTACAATTGTTAACGCCCCATGAAAAAACACCACTTTTTTCACACCACTTTATTTTTAGAGTAATTATCTTCAAATGTTGTTACGATTAAATAAGAATAAAATTACTCTAAAAAGTGACCGGTGGAAAAAAAAAAAAAAAAAAAAAAAAAAAAAAACGGCGGGTACTGAAAATTGTACGGTTCATAATGAGATGATTGGCAAATATGTATAATAAACGATCAATCCAAAACAAGCGCTATATTTTCTCGCTGTAATTATTATTATTATTATTATTATTATTTTATTATTATCCAAAATATACATAAAAAAAAGGTCTAAAGTAATATGAAATAAGTTCAACAACAACAACAATAATAATAATAATAATAAAAAATTCTTAAATCGAAAGATCATGATTTTTAAAAAGATTAAATATTCTAATATTATGCATACTTATTTGTAAATCCATTTTACTTTATTGTAAATCTGTAGCATATTATCCAGATACTCCTTTCTGAAAGCGATGAATAAATGTGTTTAAAAAAAAAAATGATTAAGACGATAAAATATTTTATCTAAGGTAAAGCTAAGAGAGATCGCGCGGTAGGAGAGATTGCGCACATAAGGGATCGGAGGGAAAGAATTGAGTGGGCGAATTGAAATTTTAGGTGGTTGTACAACACCAATAGTGAAGTGCTGACTTGAATTTGCATATTGATTGCTTCAAGAGTTTAAGATAAAACGTCGTTTATTTGTCTCGTTCTCAAAAGTAAATGCTTAAAATTTCTTAACCCTTCTTAAGAATTTCAATACAGTGGTAGTAGTACAAAATATTTTTAAATTAAACAATTTCTCATAACCTACTGACCTAAACTAACGATACAAACACCACGATTTCCTCTAACAGGGAGTAATTATTTAATAAAACACTGCGCAATCTCTCCTACCAAAATGGGAGAGTTTGCGCTTTTGCTGTTTAGGAGAGATTGCGCATTTAAAATTCTATACTAACAGAGATTTCGAAGCTTATTAGTGATAGCAAGACAATGATGAGGATTTTATTTAATGCCTGGCACTGTCACAAAACCTAACTTCCATAAGTCATTGGACTAGTTCAAACCATTCGAGACGGCGCACCACCTTTATGGAGACTATCCTCAGAATCTGAAATTGAACATTATTCAGGAGTGGCACAGTCAACAAAAGTCACACCTCTGATGGAATTTACCTCTAGAATGCTGTTAGCCTATGAGAAATTTATCGCAAAGGATTCAAATGTTATTGTATATCTATTTAGTTTTGCAACACTTTCAAGTATAATGCTCAAGATTTGTGCAACTATCGGCTGCTTAAATAGAAGAGATGAAACTAAATGCAAGCAAAAAATACCAGACTACTAAATCTTCTTTTTAAGGAATGTTATCGTCTAAATTTCAATAAAATAAAATAAATAAAAGAAATGTAAACTACTTTAAAACGTAAAGGATTTTCTGCCGGAAGATTTTGAGGAGAAAAAAAACTTTAATAAATAGTAAATGGTGGGCGTATTCCGCAATTAAAAAAGGGCGGGACTAGCCACATATCATTGCACGCACGGTGTGCTACTTTTTTTTTTTTTTTTTTTCGCTCGGAAATGCATGTTCGAGATGGATACATCGTATAGAACAGGTTCACTTGTGGCAGGTGGTTGCACAATAGGGTGGTTCGAAAGAAACTTTTTTTTTTAAATTTCAGATCGCTATAGTGCACAAAAGTTGCCATTGGTATAGACATGAAAAAAGCACTAATTATTATTTTTTTATTAATTTGTCTTCCGGTCGCGCAATGCCATCAAAGTTAGCAAAAAATGTGAAAAACCTTAATTTTTCATAATTTTTTTAAGCAAGCCAGAAGGTTTTAATTGCGTTCCTATACCATGAATTAACTACTAAAAGTATGTAAAATCAATATATATGCACTTTTTATACATTTGTTTCATATCTTCCGGTCGCGCAACATAGTACAAAATGAGTAAAATTAGTAGTTTTTCCAAAATTTCAAAGTTTGACTGTTTAGAACATTTTAATCATATGACTTTTAGAGATGCTATAGTTTAATTCTATTACAATGATATATTTAAAATCCAAGCATATAAGATAAACGTGGCTATAAGATAGGCGTGGCGTACATGACGAATGCCAGCGATGCGCGCGCAGTGCAGCCAGTCGCAGCCATTATCGTTTCCGGCTATTTTCTTCAGTCTGCTCATGCCGCTAGCTCTAGTCAGTACTAGATTGTGTTGTGCTTAAGTCCGTATTATACTTTTGCGTTCAGTGTTTGTACTTGAATACGACAGTTATTGATACAATGGATGTACCAATGAAAGTTGACATAGGTACAATAACTAGAAAAGATTTTGAGTGCCCTATTTTTGGTCACCCACGAGACTTGTTGCACAACAAGCTTCCTACTCATGAAAATGTCCTTCGCTGCTTCTTTCAACAGAGATTCAACCTAGCTGTGGCAATAAACAACAAGAGTCTATCTTTTTCTAGAGTAGCCTCAACAGTAGCAAAGAAAATTATCGGTTTATATGTAAAAGCTTCGATCCCAACTGTTACGGAGTACAGAGTCATCTAGCTAATTAGTTCTTACTACGAATCATACAGTAAACTCAAAAAGTCGTTTCATCGTGACAAAGATAAACCAGCATTCAAACTTAAACTTGACAATTTCAAGGAGAAAGAATGCTCTCTTTTTGCTGTCACGGCGTGTGAATGTGCAAGTACATAAATCTTAATTCCAAAAGTGGAATTTTTTTTCTTCTTTCACAAATGCAGTACACACTTAGAGGACGTACACATGTATCTGGCGATTTCTTATATGAACAGTCATTAGCAACAATTACACATTTACACGCCGCGATATCAAAAAGAGAGCATCCTTTCTTCTTGAAATTGTCAAGTTTAAGTTTGAATGCTAGTTTATCTTTGTCACGATGAAACGACTTTTTGAGTTTATTGTATGATTCGTAGTAAGAACTAATTAGCTGGATGACTCTGTACTCCGTAACAGTTGGGATCGAAGCTTTTACATATAAACCGATAATTTTCTTTGCTACTGTTAAGGCTACTCTAGAAAAAGATACACTCTTGTTGTTTCTTGCCACAGCTAGGTTGAATCTCTGTTGAAAGAAGCAGCGAAGGACATTTTCATGAGTAGGAAGCTTGTTCTGCAACAAGTCTTGTGGGTGACCAAAAATAGGGCACTCAAAATCTTTTCTAGTTATTGTACCTATGCCAACTTTCATTGGTACATTCATTGTATCAATAACTGTCGTATTCAAGTACAAACACTGAACGTAAAAGTATAATACTGACTTAAGCACAACACAATCTAGTACTGACTAGAGCTAGCGGCATGAGCAGACTGAAGAAAATAGCGGGAAACGATAATGGCTGCGACTGGCTGCATTGCGCGCGCATCGCTGGCATTCGTCATGTACGCCACGCCTATCTTATAGCCACGTTTATCTTATATGCTTGGATTTTAAATATATCATTGTAATAAAATTAAAATATAGCATCTCTAAAAGTCATATGATTAAAATGTGTTAAACAGTCAAACTTTGAAATTTTGCAAAAACTACTAATTTTACTCATTTTGTACTATGTTGCGCGACCGGAAGATATGAAACAAATGTATAAAAAGTGCATATATATTGATTTTACATACTTTTAGTAGTTAATTCATGGTATAGGAACGCAATTAAAACCATCTGGCTTGCTTAAAAAAATTATGAAAAATTAAGATTTTTCACATTTTTTTGCTAACTTCGATGACATTGCGCGACCGGAAGACAAATTAATAAAAAAATAATAATTAGTGCTTTTTTCATGTCTATACCAATGGCAACTTTTGTGTTCTATAGCGATCTGAAATTTAAAATAAAGTTTTTTTCGAACCACCCTATTGCACAATAACTTCACGTATACAATAATATGTGCAATGATTATGGACAACAAGAGATTCGGTCAGCAAACAAGAAACCATCCTAGCTGAAAAGGTAATGTACTAATTTTAAGTTAAACGTGATAACCAGTAATTTAATGCTACTTTATGGTCTTGTTCATTATGTAATTTTGTTCTTTTTCTGCTTCTTTAATATATTTTTCTTTAAATAAACTTTTGTAGTTATTTTTAAATTTCTTTTATTTTCAGATTTTTTTAAATTATTGAATTGAAATATCCACTCCCAATGCAAAAATATTTGTTTACAAATACCTTATTACAATGTCATTTAAGTGAAATATTATTATTAACAATGTAATTCTAGTTGCAATTAAGTGCAATCTCTTCTACCCATGTGCGCAATCACTCCTACCTCATAAGGTGAGATTGCGCAAAATAGCTCTCTTGGTTTTTTTACTACTGTTGTTTTAAATTGCAACAGAGCAACGAAATATAGTAATGGAAATACATATGTTACGAAACCGAACTTTCTCAATCCATAAACTTCATGAACTGAAAGACTTTTTCGAACTTTTATTTTTTATTACTGTTTATTTCCTTTTTTTATTGGCAACAGCCACGTTTTTGTTTGACAGAATTGTGTTCGAAAAGATAGAACGCTGAAATGGCGTATGACAGAATCGTAATATACTTTATAGTCAACTAAATTGTAAATACAGTGGAACCTGTAAAAGTGACCACCTTGGTAAAGTGACCATTTTCTCGACTAAAGCGACCCTTTTCCAATTTTAAAGACCCTTTATAAAGTGACCACCCGCGTATAGTGACCATTTTAGCCGGTCCCTAGGGTGGTCACTTTAGACAGGTTCCACTGTATGTACATAAATTTATTAAATAATCATGTCTTTTCAAGAGTCATGAATTAATTTTGAAGTTACCACAATTCGGCAGGATATTAAACTAAGAAAAATGAAGACATCTTACCCAAAAAGAAGCATTGAGTAAGAAGTTATTTTATGCATTCTATTATTTTATTTGATGCTACGTTTTAACATAGAAGAAGGATCAGATCAAAGTTATGCACCAAACGTTTAGTAAAAAATTAATATTTGGATTTTTTATATCCTTTCGTTGAATAGTGTGCAAACTCTCCTAGTTTTACCTTATTTGTAGAATAATTTTGAAGTCATAGATCTTAGCATCACAGCTGCAGACGTTGGGGGAAATGCAAGGAATCTTCCAACGTCTGCGCGATTTACCAAGTTTCCGATTTAATATAACTAAATTCAAACTAATTTTTATAACATTTTGTAATGATATCATTTTCAAAAAATCTCCCAAATGATGGCCTATCGTCTTTGAAAATGCGTTTTTTCTTAGAAATCATTTGATGAGAAACGTACATTTTCAAAGAGAAAACTGCTACACTTATGATTACTGAGAACAGGGGGGGGGGGGTTTAGTACCTAGCGATAGAATAATTAGTAAGAAATAATAATCGTAACTCCAAATTATAATATAAAATCATGAGGCTTTTGCATGTTAGAGATAAATATTTTATTCGCCTTCAAAACAAAAGTAAACTATTTTCCAATTGTTCCTTTTTAAGAGTGATTCATTACATGGTTGTGTTTTAGAAACTGATATTTATGAAAACGATTCATTTAAGTACAGTGACCAAGCGAAGCGGGCAATGCCAGCTAGTAATCAATGAATTGGACATATGGATGGTACTTAACTAGTTAATGAAATAAATGTGTTCAAATACAGAATATACTAAATTGTTAAGTTTTTTTTTTTTTTTTTTTTTTTTTTTTGAGTTTTAAAATATAATACAAGTTTTATAGAGCTGCTGAATATTATTTATTTATTTATTTATTTATTTTTATTTTTATTTTTTCAAAATTTGTTTTCGTTTCTTTCCTTTTGTGAAAGATAGATTTGAATAGGAGATGGGATGGGGAAAATTCCAAGTATGTTTATTTTGCAACACTTTATATTTTGTTGACAAAAGACCTTATATGCACGATCATTTATGATACAATTTGTTAGCGGGAATACCATAAAAAATAGGTTGCAAAAATTTATTATAACTGTACGGGCATCTGTTACATTATGATGTAATAAGGTGCGCACGCACCTGTGTAGAGGCTGCGCCCTCTGTGTTGGAGTCAGTGTTTGAGTAGACAAGAGAGTGTAAAGAGGGATCCTCGAGCGCGATCCCACCTTGAGTTTGTGATTTGTAATAAAAATGAGTATACAGTCCACCTGAATCTAATTTGTGCCTCCACGCAACACCAGTGCCTACGAGAGACCTAACATAATAGTCCGAGCAGCCGGAAAAAAGAGGCACTGTGAAATTACAGTTCGGAACGAGAGTTACAGTACCGAACGAGATCGAGTAAGTGATTAACACTTTTTAACTGTGTTTTTGAGAAAATAAACGTAATTAGAGATGTACTTTAATTAATAAACTATGTTTAAAAACTGTAAAAAAGACGATCTGAGGCTAATAGCCTCCGAATTAGGTGAAACAGTAACTGACAGTTTACTAGTTGCTGACTTAATTGAGCTAATTAAAAATAATAAACATTACAAAACTGATATAGATTTTGTAAAAGAGTTCATAAATACTACGATTGAAGATCGTAAAAGTAAAGAAATGAATTCTGCTAATTCAATTAACTTAGAACAAATTAAGTTAGAGCGAGTGAAAACAGAACTAGAGTTAGCACGGTTACGTGCTGAAACACAAACTGAAAACAAAAGTGAAAATGATCATGAAATTCACAATTCTTTAGATTCATTAGTGAAAAGTGTAAGAATTCTGACTGTGAAAGTGCCTACTAGGCCGGAAGGCTGGGCCTTGTTCTTCTCTTCATTAGAAAGAGCATTTATAGCTAAAAATGTTCCAGAAAAGTACAAGTCAGAAATTCTACTAAATTTGTTAGGAGAAAAAGCAAGTAATGTTATTACATACATTAAAGAAGATGAATTAAATAATTACGAAAAAGTTAAATCGATTATTTTGAGAGAATACCAACCAACGCCACAGGCTTGCTTACAACAGTTTAAAAAAGCAACACGCCAGGAAAACGAAACTTATGTTCAATTCACTTCTCGTTTAATCACGAGTTGGGAATACTATTTGAATTTAAGAAAAGTATCAGATTTTAAATCATTAAATGATTTAATTATATCCGATAAAATAATCAGTACTCTTGATAAAGAGGTAGCGGCTCACATTTCAGTTCGACAAGCAGAAAATTGGTTTAGTCCCTGTGAATTAGCAAAAGAAATTGATTTATATGACACATCACGAGGAAAAAATCATAAGATTAACTATAGTTTTAAACCAAAACATGAGTCAAAAGTATTCTTAACCGATGTTAAGCGATTAAAATGTGTCTTGTGTAATACAGATCACCCCTTACACTTATGCGCTGTGTATAAAAACTTATCTATAGCTGAAAGAATAGAAGTAGTTAAAAAGAATAATTATTGTTTTAATTGCCTGTCATCTAAACATGTTGTGAAAAATTGTACTTCTAAATTTTCCTGCTCAATATGTAAAAAAAGACACCATCTGTCAATTCATTATGAAACAAAAAAAGAAAACCGTGAGACAGGTGCAAATCAATCGCTTACTGGCGTCATATCCCCATCCCTATCGGCGACAGCTCAAGAATTTTTGCCCCAGACAGAAAGTAATTTGTTAGTAGCATCGAGCATAAATAAAACAAAAACAGTTCTATTGAGTACGGCTGTTTGTTATATTAATGACTCATTTGGAATATCACATCCGGTTAAAGCATTATTAGATGTAGGTAGTACTTCGTGTTTTCTAACAAAGGAGTGTGCTGATATGTTAAAATTAAAAAAAGAAAAAGTGAATATAGTAATTTCAGGTTTAAACGACGCGTTATTTACAATTAGATCAAAAGTGTCTGCATGCATTTCGAACGAAGATAGAAGCTATATAAAAATCTTAGATTTTTTTATTGTGCCAAAAATAACACAAGACTTAGTCCCTGCACAAAAAATCGAATTAGATATGAACAAAATTTCTAATTTAAAACTAGCTGATGTAAAATTTAGTTATCCACAAAAATTGCAAATGCTTCTCTCAGCAGAAGTTTTTTATGAGTTATTAAGACCAGGACAATTGAAAATTGAAAATTCAGGTTTAATATTACAGAATTCTGTATTTGGGTTTATAGTGTCAGGAAGTATTTTTAGTGAAAGAGAAAGATTTGAACACTGTGGAGTAATAAATACTACAAATGATTTAGAAATAACAATGCGTAAATTCTGGGAAATTGAATCAATTGAAAAAGAAACAGTAAAAAATAAAGAAGCTAGTATATGCGATGAACATTTTCAAAATACGCATAGAAGAGATAAGTCCGGAAAATACATAGTCAGTATGCCGTTAAAACAAGATCCGTTATGTTTAGGAGAATCAAAAGATATAGCCTTAAAAAAATTAAATGCCTTATGGAAAAGGTTGAGTTTAAATTCCAATTATTTAAATTTATACAAAGATTTTTTAAAGGAGTATGAGGACATGGGACACATGTACGAAGTATCGGAGAAAGAAAATGAGAAAGGATCTTATTTTATACCACACTTGGGGGTATATAAACCGGAAAGAAGTTCGACAAAACTTAGAGTTGTTTTTAATGCGTCTAGTCCCACAACAAAAGGGAATTCGCTAAATTCATTACAATACAATGGAGGTGTAATTCAAGACGATATTTTTACCTTAATGACCAGGTTTAGAAAACACATATTTGCTTTTACTGCCGATGTAAAGAAAATGTTTAGGATGATATTGATAACACCAGAGCAGAGAAAGCTTCAGCGAATACTTTGGAAGACAGAAATTGATGAACCAGTAAAAATATATGAATTAGCTACTGTCACATACGGGACAGTAAGTGCTCCATATTTAGCTATGCGAACACTACACCAATTATCAATAGACGAATCAAAAAATTTCCCATTAGCTGCTCCAATAGTAATGTCCGATATATACATGGACGATGTGTTATCGGGTTCTGACACATTAGGTAATACTAAAGAGTTACAACATGAATTATGCGAAATCTTCAAAAGGGGAGGTATGCACCTTCATAAATGGTGTAGTAATTCAAATGAATTAAAAAATAGTGACGACTCAAGTTATTCATTTATGAAAAGTGAGGTTACGAAAACATTAGGAGTTCGTTGGAATCCCAAAGACGATCACTTTGAATTTAAGGTAACACTCGAACCACAAACTGTACAAACCAAGAGAAGCGTACTGTCAACTATAGCACATATATTTGACCCACTGGGTTTATTAGGCCCCATCATTTCGAGTTTAAAAATTTTTATGCAAAAATTGTGGTTATTAAAAATTGAATGGAATGACCCCTTACCAGTTGAAACCCAAAAAGAGTGGAATCGTTTAACTGAAAGTCTACATGTAATAAATGATATAAAGATAGACAGATGCATAGTCATAGAAGATTCGGTAGCTGTAGAACTGCATGGATTTGCTGACAGCTCAGAATTAGCTTATGGAGCAGTTGTTTATGCCAAATCAGCCAATAGGAAAGCAGAATTTAAAATAAAGATGATTGCCAGTAAGTCCAGAGTTGCGCCCATAAAAAAGGTTACTATCCCGCGCTTAGAGTTGTGTGCTGCAGTTCTTCTAGTGAAACTAATGGAAAAAGTGCAAATCGCACTAAAGCTGAACGTAACAGCCCTGTATTTCTGGAGTGATTCTATGATCGTTTTATGTTGGATACGGAAAGAGGCTCACCAGCTTAAAACCTTTGTAGCAAATAGAGTAACTACTATTCAAGAAATGTCAGATGTACACCAATGGAGACATGTGCAATCCCAGAACAACCCAGCTGATTTGTTATCCAGAGGTATAGACCCAAATAAATTAGTAAACTGTGATTTATGGTTCAACGGCCCAAAATTTTTGACTATGCCAGAATATCCCAATAGAGACATTCCAGTGTCTGTGAGTGTAAATGACTTTCAGAAAGAACTTAAATCTAAAGTAGAACATTTAAATGAAAAAACATTTATTAGTACAAATAGTACTTTTTTATCTGACTTTCTTGATATCAGTAATAATTATCCTAAACTTGTCCGTGTTCTTAGTTTTATTTACAGGTTCATAAGCAATTGTAAAAATAAAGATAAACAAAAAGGTCCTTTAAATAACAATGAGATAGAGACCGCTGAAAGGATCTTAATAAAAATGTTACAAGAAGATGAGTTTAGAAAAGAGATAGTGTCTCTAAAAAAGTCAGGTACATTAAGTCCTAGAAGTCAGGTAAGCAATTTGCATCCTTTTATTGACAAGGAAGGCCTGCTAAGAGTAGGAGGAAGACTTGGAAATAGTGATTTAAATTATGATAAGAAATTTCCAATTCTTCTTCCATCTAAACATAAATTAACTGAGTTAATTGTTGTCTCTTATCATAAAAAATTTCTGCATGCTGGGCCTAATTCTCTATTGTATTATTTGAGGGAAAAATTTTGGGTTACAAATGGTAGAAATTTATGTAGAAAAGTTGTGCATAAATGTGTTAAATGTTTTAGGGTTAATCCAAATTCTGCACAACAAATATTAGGTAATTTGCCAAAAGACAGAATTGTTCAAAACTACCCATTTAATATTACTGGGGTAGATTTCACTGGTCCTTTCTATATTAAGTATAAATATCAGAGAAGAGGGACTTATAATAAAATATATGTTGCAATTTTTATTTGCTTTGTGACCAAGGCTATACATTTAGAGTTAGTCACGGATTTAACGTCCGCAGCCTTTATAGCTGCTCTTAAGAGATTCATATCGAGGAGAGGAAAATGCAGTAAGCTGTATACAGATAATGCAAAAAATTTTGTAGGAGCAAATGCAGAGCTCAAAAAATTGTATAAAATGGTAAATAGACCAGATGATCAAATTTCCGGGTATATGAATTCAGAAAACATTGATTGGCAGTACTCACCTCCTAGAGCGCCAAACTTTGGAGGATTGTGGGAAGCAGGAGTCAAATCCTTTAAATATTATTTGAAAAGAGCTGCGGGAAATTTAAAATTAACCTATGAGGAATTTTTGACTTTAATTATACAAATTGAAGGGATGCTAAATTCTAGGCCTTTAGTCCCCTTAACTGCTAACGTAGAGGATTTAAATGTGTTGACTCCTGCCCACTTCCTCTTAGGAAGGTCAATTACGTCTGTAACTGAGCCAGATTTATCAGAAATTACAGAAAACAGGCTTAGCCAATGGCAAAAAATAACAAAGTTATTTCAAAGCATTTGGCGTAAGTGGCACTTAGATTATCTATGCCACTTACAACAGAGATCGCGATGGAAATTTGAGAAACAAAACATATGTGTTGGAGACATTGTTATTCTAAAAGAGGATAACTTACCTCCATGTGAGTGGCCACTGGCCAAAATAAGCAAAATTTTTCCCGGAGCGGACAAAAAAGTAAAGGTAGTGGAGATTAGTACTGCCTCTGGAAAATATAAAAGGGCCATTTCTAAGATTTGCCCGCTTCCAATAAATGATTAACATTGTTATTAATTATGAGTGTTGTAAATTATGTAATATTTTGATAATTTTTCTTTTTTTTTGCATTATTTTTTATTTAACATATGTAATATTTACTGTATAATATTGTGTAATATTAAGTGTATCAGAATTTTATGTTGAAAAAAAAAAAAAAAAAAAAAATTGACTGTTAAAGATTTCTTGAATGTTTAAAAACATTGCAAGGCCCGGGGGAATGTACGGGCATCTGTTACATTATGATGTAATAAGGTGCGCACGCACCTGTGTAGAGGCTGCGCCCTCTGTGTTGGAGTCAGTGTTTGAGTAGACAAGAGAGTGTAAAGAGGGATCCTCGAGCGCGATCCCACCTTGAGTTTGTGATTTGTAATAAAAATGAGTATACAGTCCACCTGAATCTAATTTGTGCCTCCACGCAACACCAGTGCCTACGAGAGACCTAACAATAACTATAAATAAAATTTATTTATAATGTTATATAAATCGAATATATATATATATATATATATATATATATATATATATATATATATATATATATATATATATATATATATATGTATGTATGTATGTATGTATATATTACATAAAGATTATAAAATAAAATAAATCGTATTTCTTTTGATATTGGCTAAAAATTAATTTTATTTCGCCATTTAGTGATATAATTCTGTAAGATAAAAATCGTCTGCATTTATACTTGAAAATAATTTAATAATTTAATAAATAATTTGCATTGCATGAATTTTGTGTAAAATTATAAAGATGAAAGTCTTGTGGTGGCCAGATCATACTAGTTTCTGTTATATTCTAACTTCCCATGTAAACTTTGTTTTATGTCTCTTTAGTCGCGTATTAAATTTCTCATACCGGAAAGGTTTTTGGTTTCTACTTCGGTAAGCCAATTTTATGTCTTCTGTTCATATTATCTTCAAAAAATAAATAAAATAAAATAAATAAATAAGATAAGATAAGATAAAATTAAATAAAAATAAAAATAAAGAGAAATATTTTTCACATACATAAATTCACAGTTGTTAATTTAGCACTTGTTTTCCAGAAATTGATTTTTCACATTCCTAACATTTTATGATCTATCTAATAATAATAATAATAATAATAATAATAATAATAATAATAATAATAAACCTTTAGAGCTATAATGACGTCAATTTTACCCTGCAAGTTTAATTTTTCACAAAGTTTTATATCAATTTTAATATTTACGCAGGAATTTATTTTCATTAAAAAAAATAAATAAATAAAATCAACTCGTAAAATTGTTGGTAACAATTAGAAATTAAAACAAATTATGTATTTTGTCTAAAAAAAGGGGCTCCTTCAACTTTTTCAATATTATCCGTTTCGATACTGATTATTGTTTTTTTTTTTTTTTTTTTTAATTCTGGCAAAAGCAGAATTTAGTTTCATACGGAGGATTATTATTATTATTATTTTTTTTTTTTTTTTCAAATTATAACATCGCTTTCAAATTATTCAATCATATTTTCGATAAATTTTCGATTTCAATAAATGTCTAACCATCGTAAAACTGGCGACAGCTTTTATTTATTTATAAAAAGCTTTAAAACTGTAAAATTCACTACTTATTTATCAGTAACAAAAATTTTTATTTAACAAGTTGAATAGAACTATGAGCATTTTAAATACGATTATTGTGATGAAGAGTAATGCGTAATTTTGAACTTGATAGTATTTAATCAGTGTCAATAATTTATACCGTTGATGGAGTTACTAGTTTCAGAATATGTCGTTTAAATTGAAGCAGTTGTCGGGGGATTTGTCAGGAGTATTAATTTTTAAAAAATGCTTCTTTTTTCTTTCGTTTTATTTTTATTTGTTTATTTATTTTTATTACCAGTTTTGAAATTATTAAGTTAATATTACAGTTAAAAATAATATATTACAAGATTTCGGTTTTAATTAGTCTTACAGAAAAATTTTGTATAAAAGTTTAAAGTGCGTTGCATTTACAACATGAAAGAATGTTGTTTTTACTTATATCACTCGGAAATTCTGAACAACGGTATTGAAACTACCCTGATTTGAAATATCAAGTTCCTTTTGTCAGAGGATTAACACAAGTGGTGGAATAATGACTTATCTCGAGAAACTGTCGAAAAACGGCAGCACAAGCAAACAAGAGTTTGAAATTCGATCCAAATCGTGGCCGAGTAAATCCCAAGATTTAGAGCCCCTAGACATATAATTTTGATGGAGGACTCTACGAAAACGACAGATTTAACGTGCCCTAGTCGACATTCGTGTATAGGACGGTCTTAAGCCGGATTGAGAATCAAACCAGCAATGTTTCAATTTTAAGCTTGCTGTTCTTACCGACCATCGTGGAAACGCATTTTTCACTGAATTTAAATAGAAAACGAAACAAAATTTTGCTAAACTTACACAGGAATCTATAAATTTGCTCGAGATAAAATGTTTATTACTTGATAGAGGATTATAACCCTGTCAAACATGATATATACATATATATATATATATATATATATATATATATATATATATATATTTAACATTGAGATGAATGTTTTAGCATTCTCCAAAGTAATCTTTGCAGAAAGCAGATATTCCTGCTTTTTAGTTCAATATCAAGAAAAGGAGAGTTTTTGTATATATTACACTGAAAAAAGCAAATAAACCACCCTAGAACTAACAAGTAGTCACTTTCTGAATCCGTAAAATAGAAATGTAGATTTCCGAGTTCTGCATATAAGAAAAGAAATGAACTGAATAGACAAAATGATCGAGAATGCCCAGTCTATACTTTTCTAGATGATGAAAAAATATTATGAACATTACGAATATCATGAACCCTTTGTGTTTCTAGAAATCCTTGTTTGTTTTCTTAGAATTGCGTCAGAAACCAAAATTATAGTTACTAAAACTCATATCTTGTGTGCGCGTTTATTCGCAGAGCTTTTTATATAAGTGACCATGATAATACGGAAAAACGAACTAGAATTATAATAGGAGTTTCTGGAAATTGCTATCAAAGGGAAATAGCTATCAATTCATAAGGATGACAAGGAACTATTTTTACAAGAGCTACGGTTTATTTCTTAGATGTCACAAAAAATTTTCTCAGTGTAACAAAACTAACAAATTACTATACGCCATGAAAAATAGCTTTCTCTTGTTAACCAGTTCTTTGCAAGGATAAAAATAAAAATTAAAAAAAAGTAAAAGTCCTTCCTGATTTTAATAAAAATGTAGAATAAAATATTTTGCACAGTTTTTGAATGTCAAAAATGTTTTTCCAGTGCAAAAAAGTTTAAAGTATTAAATAGATAAATAAATAAATAAATCAATGTTTTCACTGATAATTTGCTCATTGTCTAGAATTAAGTATTATAGTAAGTAATGAACTTTAATTAACTTATATATATATATATATATATATATAAGGACCAAGTTTTTGAAGGAATAACTGTTCCTATGAGAAGTTTTAATTTCTGAGAAAATTAGATTTTCCCTACATCCTGCTCTTTGTCGGGGTCACTGCACTTAAACAGCTTTTACTATTTCAAATATAAAATAATAATAATAATAATAATACAGATTTATTGTGATTAGTGGTACTTTTTGTCAATACAATGTATCTTCCGACACAGTATCTTTGTTTTCGGTAGTTTCTAGTATATTTCCATGATTCATTAAACATACCATAAAAGTTACCATATAATTACATTGGAGGAAAGACTCACAGGATAAACTGTGTCTGTAGACACCCTGTATTGGCAAAAATACCTACACGAGATAGAAAAAAAACTGGTTTCAGTTTCGGTTTCAGAGCACCAAAAAACATAATGAATAGCCAAAAATTTCAAATTAAAATTTTAGTTGTAGACTTGTGTTATTTAATAATTTTCATCGCAAATGATAATTGAAAAGGTAACATAGCACAAGGAAAATGCTTTATTTTTCGAAAAGTCTTTAACCTTCATCAGAATCTGTATTTTCGTTTGATAACTTTGTTCTATTTTTTATTACGTTGTGTTTTTTATTTAATATGCAGCATCTAAAAAAATACTTTATCTTATAAAAAGTCTTGAATCACAATTCAAATTAACTTATCAGAATCTTTACTTTTGTGTTAATATTTTGAAGTTTTGCGTAATTACTATGTATATTTACTTAATGTACAGCATCGTAAAAGAAAAATATTTTATCTTGTTAAAAGTATTTAACAGCAATTTAAAATCTTTATCAAATATTGTTTTATTACTATTTACTTTTATTTTTCACTTTGTACTTTAAATTACCTTTATCTCTTTGATTTTAATGTAATAATAAATGAATAATTCATTTGAAAAAAATATATATATATATATATATATATATAATCAAACAGAATTTTTTTCTAAATACAGAGACCTTATTTACATTTGTTAACATTTCTTTTAAATTTTTCATTTGGAAATAACAGGCTAAATATGCAGCGCCATAAAAGGAGTAAAAGTCTTAACCGTAATTCAAAATATTTGTCAGAAGCTTTACTTTTGTTCTATTACTTTGTACTATCACTTATTATGTAGCATCGTAATCCACAAACGTTTCATCTTACGAAAGACTTTAACTGAAATTCAAAACTCTTATCATTTTCTTTACATATATTTCATCTATTTTTCTACTATTTTTTAGCATTATATTTTTAATTTATTATTTTTATTCAATGGAATACGAGTATGAAATGCATGAATCATTAATACACACACACACACACACACACACACACACACACTTATATATATATATATATATATATATATATATATATATATATATATTAATCGCGGTAACATTAACCATAAAATAAACTTTCTACATTTTTTTTTAAATTTTCATTGAAAATTACAAATTAAATATGCAAAGGAAAATGCTTTTTCTCATAAAAAGATTTTAATCATAATTTAAAACCTGTATTCAGAACTTTTGTTTTATTACTTTGTACTTTTACTTAATATGCAGCATCGTAAAATAAAAAATATTATTTTATCTTATGAAAAGTCTTTAACTCATGTTAATATATTTATTATAATATTTTATTTTATAACTTTGTACTTTTACGTATTATTTTGTACATTTACTTCATGTGCAGTATCGTAAAAGGAAAATATTTTATATCATGAAAAATATTTAACTTCAATTTCACAGATTTGTCACAAACTCTGTTTTTGTTTTATTGCTTTGTACTCGTATTGTATTTAGTATGCTGTACGATTACTTAATATGCGGCATCATATATAAAGAAAATATTTTGTCTTATAAAAAGTGTTTAACGAAATTCAGAATCTTTGCCAGGTTCTGCATTTTAATTCTACCACTTTCATTTATTTATTTATTTATTTTTCATCACTTTTTACTTTTACTTTATTACTTTTATTTTATTGTAATATGAAATACCCAAACAATTTAAAACCATTTAATAATAATAAAAAAAATATATTCAGAATAATTGTTTGAATACTGAAATTAAATCATCTTTAAATTTCAAATTTTTGCTCTGATAATATTATATTACTTCATATATATATAATATATATATATATAATGTTACAAAATTGTAAATAATTATGTTTATTTTTGTATAAATTCTTTCAAAGTGGCTTAGTAAGTTGATAAAGTGCTAATTTTGTCCATTTCTAGTCATTTTAGCGTTGAAATAGCCTTATTTCCCCTTAAAAACGCATTAAAAAGCCCAATAAGGCAAGTAACGGATTTGGCGCCAAATTTGTCGACATTTTCCCACCTTGGCGATTTTTTTGGCGACCTTGGCGATTTTTTTGGCGACCTTGGCGAGAAAATCCTTATAAGGGATATACCAAATATGGAAGCTCTAATCCCATTGGCTGATGAGATATGGAGATTTCTGGAACGTTCCACGCTTTTCTACAGGGGTATATAAGCCTGCTTTCTCGCCAAGGCGAGTCAGTTCAGTTCAGTCTGTGATCCGAGTCGGTCAGCTTGCATTGAGCCTCTTCGAAAGAGACTTGCTTTAAGTGTTATTGCTATACAGTTTGTACTGTGGATTTGCTATTGACAGCTGTTGTTTAAGCTGTGTTTACTGGTCGAATTGAAGCTGATACTTGGTTTATAGACCTGTATTTTTCTGGAACTTTCTGTGAATAAATTACTGAATTTTTGTACGTTTGGCCTTTCATTCTCGGACAACTCACTAACCCCCAAGTACGCAACAATATATATATATATATACTTACGCAGTTTTTTTTTTTTTTTTTAATCTAATCATGGAAACCTTATCTATAGATAAATTTTTCAACATTTGTTTTAAAATTTCCACGGCAAATAGCAGCTTAAATGTGCAGCATCGTAAAAAGAAGATATTTTATCTTATGAAAAGTATTTAGCTTTTCAAAGCTTTGTCAACAAATTCAAAGCTTTGTTACAATACTGTTTTTGTTTTATTTTTTTTTTTGTACTCATGTTATATTTAGTATGTTATACGATTATTTAATATGCAGCATCATATAAAGAAAATATTCTATCTTACGAAAAGCGTTTAACAGAAATTCAAAACCTTTGTGAGATTCTGCATTTTAATTCTACCACTTTTACTTTTTTTTTTTTTTTTCATAACTTTTTAGTTTTTATTACTTTTATTTTATTGTAATATGAAATATCCAAAAAATTTAAAACCATTTAATTAATATATATGTATATATATATATTTACGCAAACAGTTTTTTTTTTTTTAATATCTACACATAAACCTTATCTATAGATAAATTTTTCAGCATTTATTTTAAAATTTCAATTGCAAATAGCATCTTAAATTATGCACCGTCGTAAAAGGAAAACGTTTTGTCAATCTTTGTCAGATTCTGCATTTCAATTCCACCACTTTTACTTTTTTTTTCATCACTTTTTACTTTTACTTTATTACTGTTATTTTATTGTAATATGAAATACCCAAATCATTTAAAACCATTTATTAAAAAAAAAAAAAAAATCTATATTTACGCAAACAGTTTTTCTTTTTTCTTTTTAATATCTAATCGCGGAAACCTTATCTATAGATAATTTTTTCAACATTTGTTTTAAAATTTCCACTGCAAATAGCAGCTTAAATATGCAGCGTCGTAAAAGGAAAATGTTTTATCTTATGGAAAGTCTTTAACCGTAATTCTAAACCTTTATCAGAACCTGTACTTTTAAGAATGTTGCACAATAAAGAATAATCAGGAAGGGGGTTTCCCCAGTTCGTTATCGATGACAGACTAGATTACTTTTCGCTGAACCATGCAAAACTGTTTTCTCTAAAGCCAGCATATTTGTTCCATTTATATCGAGGAATACATTCCTTTTGTTCGAAAATGAAATCTTTTTGGAGGAATTTATCCAACAAAAAACTTTTTTTCCATTGAAGTGCTTATTAAATGGCAAGAATCAGTAGAATATAAAATATTTGAGACTTCGAATGATTCGTTTATATCAATTCAGGAAAATAGCTGTAAAACTTTAAACAGATTTTCCAATGTTTAAAAAGTACTTTTTGGGCAAATATTGAAATTGCGATACATATATTCCTTTGATTGTCGTGAAATTTGCTGAGACGAACAAAAATACATCCTTTCCTATAGAAACGTATATTATTTTATATTTCGCTTAAACATCAAGTATAACAGAATGTAACTGAATTTTATTTATTTTTTATTTTTTTTCCTCTCTTATAATTTTTGTGGTGAGACAAGTTAAATATTTAAATCTCTAAAATTCAATAATACATTTTACAAATAATTTTTTTTCTCGATAAATTTGCAAGTATTCTTGTAATTTTATGCATTACAAAATGAAAAGAAAAGTTGTAAAAATTAGATAAATAACGTAAAAAGCAAGTTATTTATCTTTTTAGCACATTGATGATTAACGAAGAACTTTTTCAAATACTTAATGTTAGCTTTTTTTTTTTTTTTTTTTTCCCTAATCAAACTTTTAGATATTTTTAGCTACATTTGGAGTCACATCTAACATTTACTTCATTTAATTATTATTATTTTTATTTTTTATGGTGACAGGACTTTTGCTTTCAGATAAATAGGCAACTTGAAATTGAAAACGATTTTTCTTTTTTCTTTTTTGGCAACACTACGAAGAAAAAAAAAAAAAAAATGAAAACACATTTTAAGATTATATTAAAAATTAACTGAGGGAAAACAGCCGAAAAAATTCAAAGAAATAATTGTATCGACTGTTGCTAAGGAACGCAACTATACGCGTATGAAACGAGCTATATGCAGTAAATTGGATAAAAATCTTTATAACCATCTCTGAAATACCGAATTTTGGTCCACCTTTCAGTTTTCCCCCAACGCATGGCTAACTCATATGTTCACGAAAAACAAACAATTAAGGTAAACGCACCAGTAGTGGACACTTTAAGGACATTTTCCGGCTATTTTTTGTGTAATTTCCTAAATTTCAGAGTTTCAAAAAATAATTAATATTTCAGACCTTTACTAACTCTTTCTTAACACGACTGTATTGTGAAAATTGCTAATTGTAGCATTTATATATGTAAAAAATCAAAAATTTGAAGAGCGTAAAATGAGCCAGTAGTTGATACACTAAAAACCCAGTGGTGGACCTTTTTTTGTTCGAGCAATGGACATCTTTGAATTTTTGCTTTAAAATTCAACTCTAAAATAGGTAGATTACAGAATTGTGTCCACTACTGGATCTGACATTAAAAGTCACATGAGCCAGTAGTGGTCAGGGCTGTCCATTATTTGTAACTAGTATCGCCCAGTGGTCGAAACTCGACCATTTTTTTTTTGCAAAGCGAGGCAAAGCAAAGTTGTTGCCTTGTCCTAAACGGAATGCAATTGCAACACAGCTGCGGCAATTGTTTGCTGATATTCACTTAACTGAATCAGCAGAGTTTTACTTAATATAACTATTTCTCTATGTAGATGTTAGCCTTTCCTGAAATGAGAGAAAATCGCAACGTGAAAATGCCCCTTGTTGTGTGATACAGCCCAGAAGCTATTAGGTACCATGTCAAACCAAGGCCCAACCAAGTATCAAATTCTGTTAAATTAATTCGATTGGTTCATAAAGTACAGTGTTTGAACAAAAAAAAAAAAAAAAAAGATACTTTTCAATAATGGTCGAATTGAGTTCGGTAAATTTCAAAACGTGTAACTTTATCGAAAACCGAAAATCTAAAACTTTTCTCAATCTTATATTTTCTACTTATATATGCAGAGGAAAGAAAAATAAATCCACTTTTTAAAAAATAAAAATAAGTAGTCAATTTCACTTAATTAAAATGCAAGGAAATCTCAAAACGTGTAAATTCATCGAAAACCAGAAATCAAAGTTTTTATGAATCTTTTACTTGCTTCTTCTACCCACAAAAGCTAGTAATAAAGACACTCTTTTAAAAAATAAGTAGCCAATTTCAGTTAATTGAAACTTAAAGAAAGCTCAAAACATGTAAATTCAGCAAAAAACGGAAATCGGAATTTTTTCCGTATCGTCTACTTTTATACATGCAGCAGTTAGTAACAAATCCATTTTCCTTTTATTTAGTATATTAGTTGAATATTTATTGTTTAAATATCACCCTTTGAAATGAAATGTTTATGTTTACATTCGAAACTGGAAGTTTGCCATTTTTTATTTTCTGGAGTTTTGTAATTTTAAATTAAATTTTATCAATTTTACAGAAAAAATAACTCAATCAAACACATGTAGACAGTAACTTATATATAAATATACCCAAATATCGGAATTAAAATCGGAAAATCTGCAGATAATTTCCGTTATTTTTTAATAATTTTTTACAAAAAATCCAATGGACAATTAACGTAGAAAATCTTTTTGATGGCTCCATGCACAGATTATAGATATATCAGATAATGTTATCAGTACTCTGTGGCTCCATGGACAGACAGTGACGTCATCACTTCGCTTGCGTATAGTGATGCTACATTATACAAATTACTGTGTCTATGGTTTTATTTGAGCTTTATGAAATTGCCAGATTTAACAACTTTCTACTTTTAGGTATTACTTTCCGAACACTATAGTGAGGAAAGTATTGTAATCATGTCAAAAATCCGAATTGGAGATTTTGATGTTTCCATACGTTTCGAGGTCCAATGAGTCCGTTTTCACTATTTTTGCGATGATGTATGTATGTGTGTGTGTATGTGTGTATGTATGTGTGTATGTGTGTATGTCTGTGAGTGAACACGCTAGCGTCTAAACGCTTTGTTCGAATAACCTGAAATTTGGTACGTATATTGTAAGTCACCATAGTACGAACCCTATAGATTTTGGTGAATCTAGCACTTATAGTTTTTTTACAGGGACACAAAGAAAAATTCGTTATCATTATGGCCTATGGGAGCAAAATCTTAAAAGTGCGATAGCATCTAAATGCCTTATTCAATTGAGCAAAAGATTTATACACATATTATAGGTCATAAGTACTCAATCTGTATAGATTTTGGAGAATCTATCACTTATAGTTTTTTTAACAGGGACACAAAGAAAAATTCTTTATCATTATGTCTATGGGGCCAAATTTTTAAAAGTGTGATAGCGTCTAAACGCCTTATTAAACTGAGTAAAAAATTTGTACACGTATTATAGGTCACAGTTGCACCAACTGTATAGATTTTGGTGAATCTAGCACTTACAGTTTTTTTTACAGGGACACAAAGAAAAATTCTTTATCATTATGGCCTATGGGACCAAATTTTTAAAAGTACGATAGCATCTAAACGGCTTATTCAATTGAGTTGAAAATTTATATGAGTATTATAAATCACTGTTGCACTAACTATAAGCATTTTGGTGAATCTAGCATTTATAGGTTTTACAGGGACACAGCGAAAAATTCTTTGTCATTATAATCTATGGGCTCAAAGTTCAGTAGCGTTAAATAAAACATCGTGTAATAGATGGAGAAAAATACTCAAACACTCTATTTTGGTTTTCTCTCTTTTGTTTGTTTAATAACTCCTCTTTCTTTACTTTATCTACAAAACTGTTAATTACGCAATGTTCGGTAAGTCGAGTGGAGTCACTCCAGATTTTTTTTTAATGTAAAAGAATACGTGTATAAAGGGGAAAAATGGGGGAAAATGCATAAAAAATAAATGTATTTTTAAATACCTTCTTGACATCGTAAGAAAATAATATTTGTATTCGCACCTTCCGGTTAACCATACCTTTCGAATGATACCATTTTCAACCCTCTACTCCCATAATTAATATGTTAAAAAGGGACAACAAATTTTATGCTTGCCTATTAATATATAGATGATGACATTTTTTGGCACGAGTATTGGACACCCATAAAAATACTATGCGTATATACAAGATTTAAAAAATAGCACAATAAATGAATTCTGCATACTTATTTTAGTCATATGAAAGCAAAAGGTAGAAGAAATCAGTTAAAAATAAGCAGAGAGCGAGCAAATAAAATTTCAATTCTTTATTCAAAGTGATAAGAAGAAAACGGCAAAATCACAAAAAGTGCAAATTTTTTTAGTTAAACTACCATTATTTTAAAACTAATGGCCGGAATTATTTTTTTGTTAAAGGGTTTAACAGTAATGGACTATAACTCCCTTCCACTCCACTCCCATCGCTCTAATCTTCAGAATTTTTAGGTAGCTATTTTCCGAGTTTAAAATTAAAAGTGTCCACTACTGGTACAGGGTCCACTACTGGTGTGTTTACCTTACCTTCGAAAGAACATAGAAAATGGATATAAAATAGTCATTTTCAACTGAATGCATACAGACTTTTTATAAGAAACCTTTTCGAGAAACTTAAAATTTCACTATTTATACAGAACGTCTATCAATTTTCCTGAAACAATCAACAAGTCATTACTTACGGAAGAACCTTTAAAATGGTTTAATATAGCAAATTTGAAAAAAAATCGTTAGATTCGTTTTCGAGACAAGGAATTAATTTAAAATACGGTTCCAGTCCTTCTTTTTAAAATTTTACTAGAAATTGTTAAATTCAATTCTATACCGTTCTATCTTAATTTATTTTAGATATATGAAAGTCAGGAGATATCCCATTCCCATTCCAACACACATACACATAAACATTCACAAAATTCCGAAACTGCATATTTTAGACTTATGATACCACAAAAAAAAAAAAAAAAATATATATATATATATATATATGTAAATCAGGTGAAAACACTATATCGAAATTTTTGACCGAATACGATACTTTCACGACCTACGGTAATCCGTTAATGGAAATAAAAATAATAAATAAATAAAATACTAATCAGAAATGTACTTTAAATTGTGGAAGCTTGCTAAGTGCTTACTGACGTGATGTAAAGAAAACATAATTTGAAAATTGGTTGTAAATCAACAAAAATTCGGGAAAATACTGTCTTTCTTATATTACCAGAAACAGAATTTTAGTAGAATAAATATAAGTATAGCGCACCGTAGCAGAGTTCAAGACATACGAAGTTATAAAAGTAAAAAATAGTATGATGTGGCCACCACAAGACATTCTTCTATATAATTTTACACAAATTCATGCAGTACAAATTAGTTATTAAATTGTTATTTATGAAAATTATATTCCATGATAAAAATGCAGAAGATTTTTATCTGACAGAATTATAACACTAAATGCCGAAAGAAAGTCAATTTTGTGCTAACATAAAAAAAAGAGAGAATTTTACTTCTGTTTTTTTTTTTTTTTTTTCGTTAAAAAATGTAAAAGATCGATAATTTTGTTATAAATTATCACATATGTATTGTTTAATCATTCGTTTTAAATTACAAACGAGAACTTTCCAAAGATATTTGAATATTTACACCTCCCCGGGGGAGGGGGGACGATGCTACCACATGTACAAACTTTTTTTCCTAGTTTCCTACTATTATTATCAATAATTCATATTAATTTTCTAATCATACATTAAAAATAACTCTCATTATATACATTTATACGAAATTTTGTCCTATACTGTCATGTTAAAAAATTAGAAAGAAGGGGATCACTTTGCCATCCGTTGAGCGATTGATCCCCAAATCTAATCAGCAATAGTTTATGTCATAGTACAATGAAATACCAAGTTTGGTTAAATTTCCTTCATTGGTTCGGGCGATACAGATTTCACAAAATTTGTGATACACACACACAGAGAGAGAGAGTGACAGACATTTCTAAAAACAATCTAATCGTGTTCAAGTCATCCTAAAACGTATAAATTCATCGAAAACTGGTGTTTTCAGGGATTTTCACGAATCCAGTACTTTCTATATATGTAGAAGAATGTAATAAAGCAAGGAAACTATGTATATATTATTACATAAAACGATATTTGTAGATTTAACTTTTATTTGTTTATTTATTTTTATATTTACTACTTGTAAAAACATTTTATTAAAGCGATTTCTCTAAAACATTTTAAATAGTTACAAAATATTACTTTATCATAAAAACGTTTTATATGAATCCATTTATAATTATATATTAATAAATTGAGCTTGATTATCTGTTTATTATTAAGTTTTAAGTTAAATAAATTATAGAATTCTTAAAAAAACAACAACAAATAAGCAAATAAGTATATTCTTTATATATGTTCATATTCTATAAATTATAGATAATATTTTAAAAAAATTATTAAACTAAAATTACTAATTAGAAGCAGACATTTTACCTTCCTTTAAGAAAAATGTATTTTGACATATCGATGTTTTATCAAAACATATCATTTCAATAACGTAAAAATAAATTTATATGTGTCTAAACGTTAATAATTAAAAAGAATTTCAATTTTGAAATATATATAATTGTTGAAACTTTTTTTTTTTTTTTTTTTTTTTTTTTTTTTTTTTTTTTTAACTGAGTTTATCAAATTAAAAAAAATAAACAAATAAACAAATAACAGCAATTTATAAATAAAAATGAATGATATTAAATTAAAGAAAAGGGTTTTCAAATAAACAATACCCATTGAAAAGAAAAGAAACTTTTGAAAAGAAAATCTCAAAAACAAATAATAATGAAAAATATTCTTTTTCAAAATAGAAAGCAAAAAAATTCAATTTACTTCCCTTAAGAAAAAAAAAAAAAATAAAACGCTAAGAAAAACTAAAAGCTAATATTAAAACATTAAAATAATGATAAACATTAACATTGCTTACAAAGATTCAAAGATTAATAGTAAAAATAAAATAAAATAAAATAAATAAAAGTAAATAAAGAGCAAGAGAATTTTGTAAGTACATTTTAATCAATGTTAATTATTAATAAATCGATGCAATACTTTTTCATAAAATGAAGTACAGGACAGTATTAATAAGCTTTATTTTAGCTACGTTAAAAAAAAAAAAAAAAAATATATATTTGAAAACGTTCTTTAATACGTTATTTTTGATAAAAGATTTAGAAAAAAAATATAATAATCTTCTCTGAAGCAGCTGTTAATTTTTTATAATTTCTTCCCTTAAGCTTTAGTGTATCATTTGAGGAGATGCGTCTCTTTAATCGATACAAGAAGGTTAAAAATAAATCTGTATAATACTTTATTTTAAAAAGGAAATTTGTTTCCTTGAAACCTATCATTAATCACATGTGACTCTCTAAAATTTGACACGAAGATATTTTTTCTAAGTATGAAATTTTTTCAAAAATGTTTAAATTTCTGATAATTAGTGAATAATTTGATCGTTTTAAGAGTAATACGATTTGAAAAGTGTCTGTATAAAACATGGAAACTTAACACAATTTCTTTTTATTACCAACAACAGTTTTAATAGTTAAATTATTTTTGGAATGTGTTTTAATTCTATTTAAAAGCTTGTTTTAGTAATTTTGTCATGTTATACGAACGACTGTAAGCAAATTATGCTTTATTTATATCTGTTAAGTGATAATTTACAAAATGCAAGTAAAATTTTTATTGAATCATTGTGATTATATTTGTAATTAAAAAAAAAAAAAAAAAAACAGCTGAAAATCAATCCACCACTTACTGTTGGTAAAGAAATTTTAAAATTTATTTTATTATTATTATTATTTTATTATTATTGAAAATTAATGTAACATCAATGAAACAAAAACTTGAAAATTATTGTAATAATTAATTTTCAGGCCAGCCATTTTAAAAAACGCAGCTATTTTTAACCCGCCATAATTATTCTATAAATAAACTGGTGTGAAAGAAAGGCGGGGTAAAAATGTTTCGGAATAAATTAAAAGTTGGCAACTATCTTGGAGCTTATCATGCAGGGTTGTCGTTTAGGATTAAAACCTTAAATAGACTTAAATATGGTGAAAGAGGAAATTTTACTTATTAAAGGAAAATGAGTTTGTATTTACAGTTTAAGATAGTAAATCGTTACCTACTTTATATATTTATTTTCTATTTTATTTATTTATTTATTTCAAAGTATTTATTTTAAAGAAATGCTTTATGATTAACATTTATTTCCCATCATGGCAAATGTATTGGGAATTTAAAGTATTCGTAAAAAAAAACTTTTTTACACGTTTCGAGGTGAAAAGCTCATGAAATTGATGTCATGTCCTCTACCACGTTTCAAGGCTTGCTAGTTTCTCTGTTTCTTCATCAGTTAGTGGTTTATAAGTTTTTTTTTTTTTTTTTTTTTTTTTATAATTAGTTAGATTATTAGTTCGTTATTTTATGTGTACATTAACCAGCAAATGATCCAGAAGAAAAAACTTTATTTTGAGGACATCGTGGGTTACTCGTAATTTGCGATTTTCTTAAAATGGTAGAATAAGAGAAAATTCCGAATAAGCCTCCATTATAGGAATAATTTTCATCGTATAAAGGTCGGACCAGTTTTAAAATTTTATTTATGATACTGGCAGAGCATCATTAACCACCTACTTTAAAGAATATTAAGGTATTCGAAATTAAAGACTTTTATAATATAACAGAAAAGGGCCGTATTATTCCTAAACTTGCATTAGGAGGATAATTGCATTAATAATATGGAATTGTATGAAAAATAAAATATAAAACTTAATCTGATTACAAAAAAAAAAAAAAAAAAAAAAAAAAAAGGTAAAGTAAAAATATGAAAGCGAAATTAGGAGATTCTTGTGGATGAAATATTTCACTCAGTCACAGTGCGAATGGTTGTCAGTCTTTTAACATAAACAAATATGATTTATAAGAAATTTGTAAGAACCTGCATATGATGGAAAACTGAACAGAGATACATATGCCAAATAGCGTATTTTGTGATTATTCTACTTATAAAATTATTAATGCAAATATGTAAGGTCTGAGCGCTTGCCTCGGCTATTTTAGACCCTATTTTAACTAGTACTTAACTTAATAAATGGTTTTGAGAGACTCTTTAGATTAAAATAAAATGAATAATTTATTTCAACTCGAAGTATTGGGAGGAATGACTCGTGGAAAAACTCAGTACTTAATTAGATAAATAAATTAAAGTAATATAAAAATACAGCTCACCACTTGTGATTAACTTGTACAGTGTGTCCTAAAAGTTCCAGCACTCCAACTTAAAGAACTCATTGTATCCATGATTTTTTTTAAATATTAAATTTTATCGTCTGCTTATTATTGCATTAATTCTTTATTTTTTATCGTTTGTTTCTTTTCTCGCTCAAGTTGTGTGATAATAAAGTTTTATGTTATTTTGTTCTTCATAGTGAAATGAGTTTATCACGCATTCAGAGAATTACGCTGTTTGAAGCTTATTTTGAATATAAATCGTATGAAAGATGCAAAGATGTTTGGCGATATAAATATCAAGATGGTGCAATACAGAGTAAAAATATGCTATATCAGCTCGTTCGACAATTTCGTAATACAGTTTCTATGCAGGTTTGTACAGGTTTCTCCGCAAGAAACCTCTCCCAGCGTCTTAAAACGCGTTTCTAAACACATGCGCAAACGAGTTCAGCTTTGCCTCCTAGAAAAGGGTGGACATTCTGAACATTTATTATAAATGTAAGCTCTGTATTTTTTCCTCCGTTATTTTAAATGTGCCTTTTATCATTAGCTTAAAAATAATCGTTTTAAGGCTTGTTGTTTTGTAAATAAAAAATACATCAGCGTTAGTACTGGAAATTTTAGGACACACTGTACAAAGCAGGCTTTCTAGCTCTCAAGAATTAGTTGATTCTAAGCCCCGTTAATAAGAAGAAGCTCACATCCGCTAGACTACTTAATCCCCTTCATAATAATAACGCTTCACTAGATTCGTTCAGTACACTACCTTGTAATCACTACTCATCTATAGGCCACCAACAACAGCACTATCTCGTAATATCTACGCTGCTAACACAACACAAACTGTTACCACACTTCACTTGTTTAACTAACACCTCCATCACTTCAGTTCACCAACTTCAATAACTAATAGTATTCACACACCCTACGCAATCTGCGTGAATCCTACTTTCCTTTTAGTGATTCCATGCCAACATAAACGCTTCCAAATCAAGTGTGGCCAATAGGAATTTAGGAATGTTCCTAATTCCTAAATTCCTATTGGCCACACTCCCCACCTTTCCCGTAATCCTATTGGTTGAACTAAATCCGGTCGCTCTCCTAGATATACTAGACTTCTCCAAATTCAGAATTCTTTTTGCACAGAAGACGGTACGCTTAAGGCTACCGAAACAGCTGTATGCATTTCAAATATTCTTCTTTGGCGTTTCTGACGTAAAAGTTTATTCGGGTTTTAATATTCCAACGCCAAGTCTCCTGTTATTAAATAAGATTTTAGTTTGCGCTACAAATACAAATATCTCAGAAATATTTATAAAATTATACTGTAATATATCTTGGTAACTGAACTGAATTATCCGCAGAGAATTCGCCAATATACTTACAATATCCTATTTTTTAGGATTATATAAGATGAATAATAATAATAATAATAATAATAATAATAATAAAAATAATAAACTCACTTTCCGGAATTCCTACGACATTTTAAAAGGTATGATTAGAGGTTCTCATCCTTTAATCATATTTGCATGAAAAAAAGTCAAATAAGATTTTAGTTTGCGCTGCAAATACAAATATCTCATAAATATTTATAAAATTATACTCTAATAGATCTCAGTAACTGAACTGAATTATCCGCAGAGAATTCGCCAATATACTCACAGTATCCTATTTTTTAGGATTATATAAGGTGAATTATGTCGCCTGGGTTAGAAAAGTTTTACTAAAATGTAATTTCTTATTTATGTCCCCACTCTAATACAAAATCCCTTAAGGCGTCGGACGTGATTTTCTTCCTCCCAGAGTGAAAACGTCAGACTCAATATCTTCACAGAGAAACTGTTCTCCGGATAAGAAGAAAATCTTTCCAGACACTCTACTTTTTTTTTTTCTTATATTGCACGCATAAAAGCAAATTTGTCTTCTTGTGATGTAGTACAGGGCGACCAAGATTTATACCTTTATGAAATGACACGGTTGAGATCTTTGGGCTAAATTGATACGAGAGTAGCAAAAAAGAAACACTTTATTCATTTTGACGATTTCTTTTTTCTTTTTCTTTTTTTTTTTTTTTTTTTTTTTTTAATATATACTTTCCGTTAAAAGTGAAAATTTATTTTATTTAGAAAAAATTTCTTTATGTGAATATGACAAAAAAAAAAAAAAAAAAAAGAATATTTTACATTTTTAGTATAAATATCAAAGTAGTGTGAAGAATACAAAATATCGCAATATGCAATTCTTCAATATTCATTATATATTATTATCACACACACACACACACACACACACACACACACACACACACACACACACACAAAAAAAAAAAAAAAAAAAAAAAAACCTATAAAACTGTTTTTGTTTAATTCATAAGTATTTGTATCAAATTTTGTATAACTTGGATGATCACATGACATTATCGAATTTCTTTTATGTGATCCTGTAGATATCTTTCAAATGTACGCAAATTATTTTCTACAGAAAAGATGCATTTCAGCATCTTAATAATGTATATTAATTTATATTGAATGCAGTGTACATGAGCCAAAAAATATTTTATACACACACACATAAAAAAAGAAAAGACGTATAAATCAGATTCCGTGTAACTCATAAATAAATCTATTGAATTATACATAATCTGGATAATTTTACATAGTTTTATAGGGATTCTTTCGTACGATCCTGCAAATACTTATAAAATCTATGCACACCATTTTCTCCAGAAAATATGCTTATAGGCATTTTAATAAGATTCAATTATATTGAATGCAGCGTAACCAAGTAATAATGTTCTTAAATAAAATTCAATTTATTGGCTGTAATGGTAAGGAATCTTGTTGTATGTTCCTGTACACGAGTTACAAACCTTATATACACTTATAAAGACTATACAAAATTCCAGAAATATTTGTACAAAAGTTTACGTTATTTGGATGATTCCACAGTGTCGAAATACATTGTAAAGTTTTAAAGTATGATTATTTTTAACACGCTTTTATTAGCTTCACCTGTATGTATGTTTGTATGTATGTTTGTAAACGTTTTGGGAGCAAACAAAAAATCTATATTGTAAATAAAGACTTTCCCTACGTGAACGCTACGGCTGTGAGGTAAAGCTCCGGGCTACGAACCTAAAGGTCTAACGATCGAGCCCAGTCAGGGGAGATTTTTTAAAAATGGTTTTTGTTTAATTCTAAATTATTAAATTAAATATTTAAGTCTATGTAAATATTATGGTGTGTCACCCACACGCTAAATTAGATATTTTGTGCTTTTTAGTTCACATTTCTATAAAAGCGTGTTCCTTAATTTTTCAAAAGTATCATTTTATTATTTTCTCTTTACCATTACATATGGTAGAGAATGTATTGTTTTGGGGTAAAATTTTTGAAATTGAGTTTTTGTTATATTTACAGGTTTTGAGGTCCTCTGAATCCAAAAATCATGTTTTTATTTGTTGGTTTGTGTGTGTGTTTGCGTGTCTTTCTGTTATCAGCCTATATCAATAACAATTAATAGCAGAATTTCCAAATTTGTTATTTTAAAATTGTATGATATAAGGATGCTATACTAAACTTTCCGTTGAAGTGAAGCAAATGGTTCGTTTACATGGACAGCCAAGTGAATTCAAATACATTACGTCTATGGGGGGAAATTGCAGGTAAGTAAAGTTTAACATCTATAGACTGCACTAATCCAAATGAAACGAATATATACTTTTTATATGCGTAAATGCATGTTTCATGTACAATATGGAAATATATCACTGTTCGTTTGCATGGCTACACAAAAGAACTAGATTTAAGTGCGACAATGCTTAAATATTGATGAAAGTTTGTTTCAAGTTGTGCCGTGTGTTAGTAATATAAGATTATATTTATGTGCACCATGTGGTGGATATATAACTTTTAGAAGATATATAGGGCTGCCAATATTTAAGCCATAACATTATGTTATATTATCAGGGAAAGTGCTTTACTATAATACTTTACCATGTCCAGTAAAGCTGCTCAGGAATTGGAAGTAATTCCTAAGAGCCATATGGTAAAAAATGGATTTTTTTAAGCTAATCATTTCGTCGCTTGGTAGTTTATATATTTACACGTTTTGAGGCTTCCTGAGTACCGAAGTCAAATTTTTAATGTTTGGTCTTTGTCTGTGTTTCTTAGAGTAAATTAAAAACAAATAATTTTAGGTAATCCAAATGTTGTATTTCGATGTTATAACGTCTGTTACTAGAAATGTTTGATCAAAGTTTATAAGTTTCAAAGAATGTTGCGTGTGAAAGTTGTCTGGATAATTTTAAATGAACTTTTGAATTCAATAACAGATTTTCATATCAGATTTTAATTTAATACAGATTGTATATAAAAAATATATGTACCATAATGAAACGGAGAGTTGATAGTTGCCCCCTCACACAAAATTATTTTTCAAATAAAGGTGTTCCGAAGTCTGATTTGAATTGTTTTATTATAAGTTTACACAACATTATTTGTTATCTTACCCCTTAATCTCCAATCTGTATTTTTAGCATTAAATTCCAGTGTAAGAGAAAGTCGTATGAGTGAAATACAAGACTATTTTTGTAGGTCACACACACAAGAAAAAAAAAAGGAGAAAAGTTCCAATTAACTTTTTTTTCCTACTACCCAGAATCAAAAAAGGATAGTGTCCAAATTCTATTATTTCCTTTATGGAATCTAATTTCACTGAATGAAGAAACCTTTTATTCTTAAAACAACTATTTTGAAAGAAAATTGTGTTTAACTTTTGATCAAAAATATTTTTTTTTTTTCTGAAAAGTATTAATAATATCAGCATTCTTTGCAAAAATCAGATTCTTCTTCTCTTTTTTCCCTTTTTGGAATAAAATTTAACCAATCTAAAGTTTTTGAAAAGTTGATTAATAACAACTTTAAAGGATTTTAAATTAATTGACTTTTTTTTCCTATGATTAAATGCATTATTGTAAATCAGCTGTAATTTAATACATATTAATAACATGCATGCGACACGGCAGAGAAAAATGCAACTTTAATATATTTCGTTATATGTAGCATTTTCCATTAGCAATAAGGCGACAATGGACCTTCAGGTTGAGAAAAATATGTCCCCAAAAAAGATTTTTTTTTTCTTTCAAAGATCGATACCGAAATTTCACAGATTTAAATTAAAAGAAAAAAAAAATGCAATTTTCCTGGTAAATTGTGGAGCCCATGTGAAATTAAAACTTTAAATGCTGTTTTTTCAGGGAGTTTTTTTCACATTTTGGTTAGTTCAAAATGTTCCAGGCGTCATATTTTTTTTCAAATTACCCCAAAATTTTGCGAAATTGTTAGATAAATATGTTAGTATATAACTTGCTAACAATTTCATTACTTTTATTATAAAAAACTAAAAAAATATTAAATTAAAAAATATTTTTCACGAAAATTCGCAAAAAATCACCTACGTTTATGGAAAGTATTTTTTTTCTTCTAATGACTATGGTCATAAATAAGAAATGGCTAGCAACTTTTATTATAATTGTATAAAGTTAGTTTAAGAAAAAAAAAAATAGGTATCTGAAGCAAAAACTAATACGCCTGGAGCATTTTTAAATATAATGATTAATTAACAGATTTTAATTAATATCTTCATTAATTATATTCTGGAAATTATTTTTAATTTAATATTTTTCCCCTATAAACAACAGTGTACCAATGCATAAAATTTAATAACATTTGATTCACAATTAAAAAAAAAAAAGTTTTTTATTGTCCATTGTCACCTTAAAGTAAAAAAAAAAAAAAATAGAAAAAGTGAGAAGGATTTAGTGTTAAGTATTTGATAATTACTTTTTTGTAAATTATGCAATTATTTTTAAACGTATTTAGGTGAAAATGCATTTTTGAAAATTATAGATTACATGAAAAGTTTAATTAGTCATTATTTTTAATGATATCTAAAACCTTTAAAGGGATAGTCCTCGGAAAATTAGTTTACATTAGGATTGGTTCAGGATTATATATAAGGACCTTACATGTAAAAATAAATAAATAATATTATGTTTGAATGTATCATTGTAAAATTTATATTCATGACTTTTAAGACATAAATTATAAGTCATGTTTACAAGAAATGTTTATCTAAATCAGATTTATGTTTTAAATTATATAATTGATTTGCAGCCGCTTTCTGTAATGCAACTTTAATAATAATAATAATAATAATAATAATAATAATATATACTGATTCTCTTTTTTCTATTCTATTTTATTTGTTTGTATTTTTTTATTACAACATCTACATAAAATTTCTGGAAAGTTTACAGTATAATATAAAATTTAGTAGGTAAATCTAAAAATAAATTACATAAATAAATATTTGAATACATTTTTTACGCAAAATTATTATACCATCAAAGTTTAAATAAATATCAAAATTTAATTTTTTAAAATATTTTTTACAAAAAATTATAACATTTTGCAATTCTAATTGTCGTGTTTTTTTTTTTTTTTTTTTTTTTTTAAGGATTTTATAATATTATTACATATTTTTTTAGTTTTCTTAAGCATTTAGTTGTACTTAGATTTTTTTAGTTAAAACCACGTTATACGATAATGATAATTATCTTTATAATAAGTTTACTTTTAATTTTGATAAAATGAATCACTCTTTTTTTTTTTTATAGGAAAATCACTGATAACATACGATATTGCAAGATATAAATATCATGAGAAATTTCTTGGAAAACCAAATTTTATCCATTTGAGAGTTTTATTATTCCAAACAATTTTGGATTAAATTTCAGATTTTTTTCCCTCCAATCGATAGATACTCCTTCTGAACACCAAATAAGATTCATATAATACCAGCAACATCCAACTGCATCATCTACTACAGAAGTCTTTCATCTAAAAATGAACTAAAATGACAAGATTGCCTACTTGCTTTTTCAATATTCGACTTTGGATGGAAAAATGCATGAAACTGCTATTTGAGTCCCGTCCAATCAACTGAAAGATTTTTCGATCTTATGATAAAAACGAGCGCTTTTTCTGCTCTTCAACTCAGCAAATCAAGGTGGGAAAATTGAAAAATCTTGCATTTTAAAAGGCAGTCTCGTTGCAGACAGAAATTCGTTCAACCCGTTAGTTCCAGGAATGATATGAAGCAAAGATTAGAAGTCAAACTCAACTACACACTTAAAGGGTTGGAGACCGAAAACGAATTTCGGATTCTCGGAAAATTGAAAGGGTTCTCTTCTCTGCAAATGCTCCAGACATGCCTCAAGGCGTTTCTTTAGCAAATGATAATTTATTTCTATATCTTTATGTTCGATTCAGCAAATCGACATTTTTTTTTTCAATTATTTGGAGAATGCTTCATTTTGTCATTTGAAAGAATAAATTAATGGAACACTTTTGTTTTTAAGCTGATCTTGCTGAGTCAAGTGGGATGTTATCGTAAAGAATTGCTTGCATAGCTAATTGAACAAGAAGAATGATCGCCATTTATAGGGAAAGGATTAACCAAAATTGTAAAAAGAAGGAGCAGTGCTATGTTTAGTTGTCCAATGGAATCAGACATACTGTTTCATTTTTCATTAAGCATAAGATAAATGCTAAGAAATGAAGTGGAAAACACTTTTTTTGAGAGGATTTAATAAACTTTTTAATTTTTTTTCCTCTGAAAAATAAGACATTTGCAGCTATCTCCCCCCCCCCCTTTAAACGAGTGGGTTTGTTTTTCTTGAAGATGTATCCCATTCTTTGAAAGAAAATAAAATATTTTGTAAAAGCATGGATTTTTATTTCAATTCCAAAAGAGAAAATCTTTTACTGGTTATGTTAAAGTGTAAAGTGTAATATCAGTTACCATTGACCAAAAGATTTATGATAGAGGTTCTTTTCATCACATCAGACAGTTTTCTTGTACAGTTTCAAGTACTAAACATTGAATAATGTAAAAGAATATTGGTGTGCCAATATAGTGTACGCGTTGTTTACAAATAACTGAATACTTTTAACCTACGAAACGATAATTCATACTTAATTAAGTAATTTAAAACAAGTTCTAAAATTTAAATATATATATATATATATATTAAAAAAATAGCTATTAACGGGACAGGATTAATATGCATAACACTTTAGAGTTATATTTGTTTACTTCTTTTTAACTTTAAATTTATTGTTTAATTAATAAAATAGAACATTACGTATATTCAACTAATTCTTTTGTTACCTCAAGAATCTACCACCAATAATAATAATAATAAAAAAAAAATCGAGGATTATAAAGTAAATGTATTTGCACCCTTTTTAAGGTTCAAATAACTTTTTCGATCTGTATGTACCAATGGTACACTGAAGCATCACATTATTAAATCCTCATTAATTACTATAATGAGGTGATATGCATAACTTTTATTGCATATATCTTTAAAAAATCATCTTTGAAATATCTTTTTCGAGCTGTATGTACCAACGATACACTGAAGCACCACATTATTAGATCCCCATTAATTACTATCATGAGGTGATATGCATACCTTTTATTGCACATATCTTTAAAAAATACTCTTAAATAACTAAAATATATGCTTCAAATACATTTTCTGTCTTCCGTAATTCAGTAGATGAAGGACTACTATAATTTTATCTTTTTGCACCACAATTTTTGCAATAAATTAGCTGTTAAAAAAAAAAAAAAAGAAGAAGAAGAGAAAAATTTGCTGTGATTCAACTAATACAGTGACAGTTTACAAAAAAGTACAAAAAGTATAATCTTCTAATACAGTAAACATAAAATAATGTAGCATAGAATATTGACAAGGACTTACTTAAAGTATAAAGTCTTGTAAATGATAAGGATGGACATTTTCCTCTAACATATGTAACGTCACATTTGTAAGTTCCTTCGTCGTGTACTGTTAAATTATGCAATTTAAGGTGCGCTGAATGACTATTAAGTGTAAAAGTTGCCCTGTCAGGGTTTGCAAAATCCCCCATTGCTTTGGAAACACCATCACTGTACAAGAATTCTCGCTTCCATTCGTGAGACACATTTTTTGTCCATGTAATGAAATATACATTACCACAATTGGGAAGATCAACTTCGCATGGCATTATGGCAGTTTCACCAATGAAGGAAGTCACCACGTGCTCTCGACCTGTAAGTAAATGTTTTTCGTTAATACGACATATACTTTTAACAAACTATAAAGAAAAAAATACAGAATTATATATATAAATGTACAGTCGGCAGCAAAAGTATCCGAGCACTAGCAAAAATTCTTATATAAAAAAACTACACTTAATACAGTTTTGTTAAATAAGTCATTGTCGAATCCTATTCTTAGTCAGTCTAAGAACACGATTCGACAAGGTTTTATTTAACAAAACAGTATTAAGTGTACTTTTTTAATACAAGAATTTTTGTTAATGCTCGGATACTTTTGCTGCCGATTGTATTGTTTATTTTTATTATTATTATTATTATTATTATTATTATTTTAATTTGGACAAAATCTAAAAATTTTCAAGAAATATAATATGGCAATGAGTAAGAATTTTACCCACACCTAATTCCCATTTTAATTACTTTTAAGGAAAATTAAATTAAGTAATTTGTTCACATTGTTTTTTTAACACATTACTAGGACCTTGAAAATGTTCTAACGCTTTCCTAACAAATGGCGAACCGTGGTAGCCCAGTCGGTGGAGCGCCGGGCTTGTAATTGGAAGAATGTGGGTTCGGTACTCAAGCCAGACAAATACCGTCGTGTGCACTAATGTTGGCTGGTGAACGTCAAATCTGTAGTGGCCGCAATATCCTTCATGTTTTCATCAAAAATTACACGTCTGGGGGTCGTCGAAGCGGGAGAGCCATCCCTTCCGTGGAGGATCAAAATTATGATAGCATATCCCTGGACCACCTCTAGGGGGGAATCCCAGACCGTCGCCAAATGCCCATTGTGCAGCACTAGTGTGACATTAAACCCATCCAACCAACCAATCTAAGAAATTTCATTACCAGGACTACGTGTATGGAATTTTAGATGTTAACACATTTACAAGAAAGTACTGTCGTTAAACGTGAACTACAGTGCATGATAATTCACCAGAATGTAATTTTTTTCCCCTTAGTTCTAAAGATGTCGAGTTTTCTGCCAAGTAAAGAGTATTTGTGGGGAATTTTATTGCATTATTTTAGCCAAAAGTACAGTCGGTAACAAAAGTGTCCGAACACTAGCAAAAATTCCTATGTAAAAAAAGTAGACATCATACGGTTTTGTTAAATAAATCCTTATCAAATCATGTTCTTACACTGACTAAGAACAGGATTCGACAAGGATTTATTTAACAAAACTAAATGAAGTGTACTTTTTTTACGTAGAAATTTTTGCTAGTGTTCGGACACTTTTGTTACCGACTGTAATATGCAGCTGAGGCACACCGAAATCTTATTGAGATTTATGGTGAGTATACTCTGTCGGAAACGACAAGCAGGGACTGGTTTCGACACTTCAAAAATAATGATTTTGATCTTGGAAATAAAGAACGCTCTGGCACATCAACAAAGTTTGAAGACGAAGAATTCGAGGAATTACTTAATTAAGACTCATGTCAGGCGCTAGCTGAAATTCGCAAAATCATTACGAGTAGATGATACAACAGTTTGGAAGCGTTTAAAAGCGTTAAGAGTGATCTAAAAGCGAGGATATTGTGTGCCGTACATAATAATAATAAAAAAATGAAAACTTATTAAAGTTTCTAATATTTTATGGAATTATTATTAGAAATAATCTATACATTAAAAGAGGTTCAATTATTTTAATTATACTTTCAGAAGCTATACATATACTTCATTTATTCATTAAGTCTTCATCGTTTATTTCTCAGCACAAAAATTATATGGGATTTAAAAAAAAAGAGTAAATTTGAAATGTCAAAATAAATAATTTTAAAAGTAATATCATGCTCAATTTAATTATTTTTAGCGCAAATTCCTTATTGAGAAAGGGCGCACTGAATAGATTTTATTACATCTGATTTAACATATCATTCATCTTCTATAAATTTTCACTTGATTCGTTATAATTTTTATAATATAATAACAAAATCTCAATATGTGACAGGAAAAATGAATAAAAAATATTATTTCTATAAAAGAAGAAAAAATTAAAGGTATATGTAATTTTGGAAGACAATATGCAAAATCTTTGTTTTACTCCAGAATGAAATTAATATGATTACAATTATTTCAATTATTAATAATAAATGATAATAACATTAATTAATAATGAATGATAATTACAATAATTTCTATTACTAATAAAAAATGATAAATTAATAATTTATAAATTGCTCATTAATGAATAATTACTTATAAATTATTATTATCAATAAGTCATTATAAAATTATTAAAACAATGTAATATAATTATTATCTGACGTAAAAAAAATAATTTTTTATGATTACATATTAGTTGAATATTATTAATAAATGATTATTATTACTATTTTAATAAATGAACACATTTTAAATAATTAATAATGCAAATAATTTTTAATAGAATCAATTGTTTCATCTCAAAACTTTTGTTGAAAGATTTCTGCAATGCATTGTGTTTACTTTTTTTTTAAATTGTTATTATAGTTTTCAATACCAAACTTCTGATACATTTTTATTGCTATTTTCAATTATTATTATAACCTAATGGATAACATAATATCAATAATCATTAAAGAATGTTCATCTGCATATTTTTTATTAAAAACTCAGTTGTTCTGCTATCAAATTTTAAAAATAATAAAATGCTTGAGAATATAAAATTGCAATGTTATTCATAGCTGTCACGCTAAAAGCACTAAAGATAATCATTTGTCTTGACGTAAAGTGCAGTACTCCTTTAATGGAACAATGTTCTCTTCCAGAAAGCTGGCTTTGCCTCTCATCATGAAGTGGAGAGAGTGTCAAATTGATCAAGAGAGCGTTTAAAAGACCGAGCATCGACAGATCTTTAATTTTCTACAAGGGTGATTAAGAGGTCATGTAAACATAACTATGCATTCAAATTTCCGAACTGAATTTATTCAAAAGATTGTAAAGTTTAAAACAAGCAATAAATTTTACAACAGAAATTAAAATAGTTGGCATCAGTGTGCTCTGCTCAGTTTCCCATTATATAATTCTGATTATAAATTTCTACTACAAAGCCTATTATATGTAATGTTAAGAAAAATGAATTTTGCTGATAACTTGACACGATTGTGGACTGCAATGTCCCATCTAGTAAGCCACCCACCCTTGAATTCAATATATTTAACTTATCTTTTAGACTTATTTGGGTCAGTTTCGTATTTTAGTTTTCCATATTATTTATTCTGTACTATTTCTAATACAACGTTCCCTATAATGCAAGTTTATGGGAAATATTGCTTTATTCTGCCATGTTCAAAAAATCTTAAATTTCGAATAATATACGAAATTTTGAAATTGGAAAGTACTAAGTTCAAGCTAGTATCGTAAATGTTATAGTACATGTGGTTTGATATCTTTACATTGAAAATTTTTCTCGTAATGAATGCTTATGAAAGATTTTCCCTATTCTTCCATGTTAAAGAACGTGTAAATTTCGAATAGCTTACGACGTTTCCGAAGTAAACAGTTCACAGTTAATGCTGTTCATGCTAGCATCATAACTAATATTTTATAGCAGATTTGACATCTTACATACGATGAAAATACTCATCATAATGCACGTTTAAGCGAAATTTTGCCTCATTTTCGCATATAAAGAAAATAGTAGATTTCAAATAACTTACTCAGTTTTACAGTTAGAATGTTTGAAATCAACAAAAATATCATAAGTGGTAATCTAAAACTTGTCCAAATTGTCTACGTTCATTCGATCTTGAGGTATCGTGTACATATACTAACTTATTAATTAAATAAATAACTTACTGACGAACATACTAACAAACTGACTAACCTAAGGACGGAAATCCCGACAATTTTGAGATTTTCTAATTCCTCAAGTCTTAAAAGGGGTGGGGGGTCGAAAATTTCTATGGATACTTAAGTTAATATGTACTTATAGTATGATGCCGGGAAAAAAATATTGGGTAATTTAAACAGCTGCTAATATATATTATTAAAGATATCTATTATAAGATATGTAAAAGTAATGTATGGATAAAATTATATTCGATCGTATGTGTAAATTTTTGTACGCATGCACGTAAAAATAACATGGAAGCTCGTCATACCCATGCGACATTTTAAAAAAGAGGAGATCTGTACACATATATAATTTAAAGAATTTAATAAAATATTGTTTTTTTTTTTCCTCTACTTAAGTTCATAGAAAATATTAATAAATTGTGATTGCCATAAAAAAATATGTAACTATTTCTTTCCAAATACCAAAGATAATTTATATTACTTTTCTTTTAGAGTCTTTCCGTGATCATCAAATATATCAGCAATATCCAAGTTTTATACTTTTATTTACAGTTTTTTTTTTTTTTTTTTTTTTTTTTTTTTTTATCGACTTTTAAAAATTTTATGATAATATTTTAACTACTTGGCCGCATAGGAAAAGGAGAAAATTGTAATGCTGTATCATTGTACATTTCTGTTGATGTACTAAAAGGAAAGTTATATCATCTTATCCTTAAAAACAAGGACATCATAACTATGTATATGAAGGTAAGCATTGTGCGGCTGTTGATTATAAACTTTAATAAAAAAAAAATAATAATAGTAATAAAAATAATAATTTTAAGTGTATTGCGGAAAAAACAACAGCTTAGTAAATGGATATATTCGGTTGCGGCGGTTAGGTGAAAGACGGAGATATTTTTAGGGTATATATATATATATATACTGAAATGAAAACTTGTTTAGGCGCGTTGAGCACTTTTTGGGTGAACAAAAATCATGGAACTCGCGTCATCGTTACCGAACGCTTTCCATGAGCTATATGTATACTGTGTATATATGTACATAGATATACCTACGTGCGTTATTAGTATACATTATATATATACAAAGAGTATATCTCTCTATATTATGTAGCGCATGGTGCGGCATGCCTCATATATATATATATATATATATATACATATATATGTATAAAATGTATACTAATACGAGTAGTATACTGGCTACTGGCATATGTCTCTTTCTAGTTCTATACTCTATGTATGTATGTACTTTTTCCGCAGTATATACATAGTTCACGAAGTACAAGCACGTGTTTTTATACAGACTGCTATATTCTTCTTTTTGCTTTCAATATAAATTTTCAAATAAATAATAAAACAAAGAAAATTATTTTAGTCTTATTACAATATTTTTACCTAATATAAGGCTTAGTTCATTTAATTTGGGTAGCTACAAATATTGTGCCGAATCATATAATACGGATCATAAACACTTCTTTACAAATAATAATCTAATAGCTCGACGATACAATTCACAAGTTACTTAGTTTTAACTTCTATCGGCAGTCCCCAAAGACTGCCTTTAGTTTTTTTTTTTTTTTTTCATGAGATGAGAATTTAAACTTAATATGAAACGAATATAGCTTTTTTGAATTTGTATTTTTTTTACGCAGTTTTAGTTGAATAAAATACTTCACAATTTTTTTTCTTTCATTAATTGCGGCACATTTCCCTATAGCACACTTATCCACAGTTCATCCTACGTATATCCCTTGCATCCACATTACATCCTAAAGATGTCTATTTCATCCTCAATGTGTCCTATAAATGTCCTGGAAAGATGTGTTTGTAGGTTTTTTTTTTTTTTTTTTCCTGTTCATATGTCACAACTTTTAATTTATTTTTAGTAACGAGTTAGAGATTTCTTTTTCATGTTCGCATAATACAAGTGATAATTGTGTCCTTTTCCAGCTTAATTATACTAATTTGTTTTTAGTTATTTAAAAAAATAATATTGTTCTCGAACAAAATCTGGCCCAAATTTATAGAAAATTTAAATACTGAGAAATAATTTCTGCTTCTGCTTTTTATATGCATATATATACGTAATACTACTTGAAAAATGAAAGAATCAACAACATATTCAAAAAATAATACACACGCACACACTTTAATAATATATACATCATACTTTATAATAAAGTTTCTTTTAATTACCATTAAATATAGTATTATGATTAACCCTTTGCCAACTCTATCGCTTTAGACAGTGTTGACAGAAGACGGACTCCTTTATTCAACTCTCACCAATAATTTTAAGGAGTGATATTTGGTATACAAAATGGACAATTAACCTTCCAAGTGATTAGGCAATCATTACAGTTAAATTTTAGTAGTGGATGTTGAATAAAAATGTCTCTAAATTTAGCAACACTGACCAGAGCAGTGAAAGTAAATAGGACTATCAAAAGATTAATTTAACGAAAAAAGACTGCATTAGAATTTGCAATTATCAGAAATTTGAATTTGAATTTAATAAAAGCAATTATACATTTTCGCCAAATATAAATTTTATTTTTGTAATTTTTTGCCCATTACTCTCTATATATAAGTAACTTTGGTATTCGCAAATATTTCAGATTTTTTTTTTTTTTTTTTTTTTTTTTTTTTTACATATTTGTGCGCTTTGAGGTCTGTGGTATCTGAAAATAACTGTTGGTTAGTTATTCGCTTAATTAATTTGTTTATTTGTTAGCCAGTGTATAAAGAAAATACTCAGAATGAACGACGATAAAGAATGCATCCAGTTTTCAAATATCATTTATATAACATCAATAAAAATTCACTTGAATTTCCACATTCTACTTATTACAATTCAAAAATTGTTAAAAAATTAAAGATTATTATTATTATTATTATTATTACTATTATTATTATTATTTTAGGAATATAATAAATAAAAAAAAATCATAAATCCCATAAAGCATACTAGGTTTCAGAGTCGCCTAGAGTACATCGCAATACCTCATTTTCGTCACATCTCAGTGTGTCTTAAAACAAATATCTCTGAGATATCACAGTTGATTGTCTCTGAGATGTACTATTTCCGACATTTGAGAGCCGAAACTGCAAAGTATGCGATGCACTGGAAATGTAGTATGCGATGTCACAA
Organism: Salticus scenicus; assembly: GCA_963930645.1. Classification (NCBI taxonomy): domain Eukaryota; kingdom Metazoa; phylum Arthropoda; class Arachnida; order Araneae; family Salticidae; genus Salticus; species Salticus scenicus. The sequence continues at coordinate 27,624,207 of OZ005654.1, read as the reverse complement.
AGCTGAGGCATTCCCCATTCCTAGAACGTATCTGAGATGTTCCAGAGATGTAATATGAACATCTAGGTAACATCGTAATGTCGCAGAGCGAAGTTCTTACGACGGTCTAGAGATGTAATGTGCTTTGTGGGATGTGCATTAAGAGCATTAATGTCATCGGCAAGAAATTCGAAAGGATTTATAATGTTATATGTGATAATTACAAATATATATATTAAAGATCAACATCCTTATTTAAAAATTATATAGGTTTAAAACTATCTAAAAATAGATTACCTCATATCATGCACAGGGCAGTATTCCGAATAAACATGCGTAATGGGCATTAGTGCATGGCAATGGGAGCGAACATGGAATTGTAAGAAAATAAAGTTTCAGGCATGTAACAATAAAATTACGCAGATAATTATAATAAGGTTAGAATATATAAATTATGCAAACTATAGGTTAATGGGAAAGTAAATTCAGTTCTTATTTGGGCTAGTCATCAGCTGCATTCTTAGCACTTATCATGAATGCAATATAGCTACTGTAGAGATTTGTATGATCTATGTAAAAAAGCATTGACTACAACCAATTTCAACTGTTCATTTATTTCTTAATTTTTATTTTCTGACAGTATATTGCCTAGAGGGGAGTTAGTAAAGAAATTTTGGGTGAAGATTTTTTTTTCCAAAAAAGAAAAAAGAAATATTTTATATTATTAACATTCCGAAAACACAAATGTAAAAATTAAATAAAGTATATTTCAAGACAAAACTGAGAAATATGGTGATTTTTATTTTTATCATAAATCGATTTATTAGAAATAAGAACAAGAACCGTGTTTTGACCATTTATTTAAACAAAAAGAAAATTTTTAAAATATTCAAACACAGCAAAGTTGTTTCACATTTTCATAATGTACGTTAATTTTAAGTATAGTTTCGAATTTAAAAGTCGACATTTGAAGCTGTAAGGAACAGTTATGGTTTTAAACTTGTCAAATTTATTTTTGTACTTTATTGGCATGTCTTTCAGTAATATTTTTTGACGCTGGTGTTAAATTGCACCTTGGTATTAAATGTTAGAAACGCAATTTTATGATCTTTGTTTTTATTTTACCCATAAAGTATTAATAATAGAATTTTAAATATGAATTAATGAAGATATTGTAACAGAAAACTGTTTTTTAATTTCAACAACATAAAAAGTTCTATACGCTTGTGTATGCATGACGAATGAGTAACTATATATTTATACTTATTCATCAGCATTTTAATTATAATTAAAAACACTCAACTTATTTATAGACAGTTAGAGATATTTATAGAACTTATTTATAGAGCTTATTAGCTCTCTTATTTGTAGAAAGAACAACCGTCGGAAAATTAGTTTAAGAGAAAAACTGCTAGATGAATATTCAGTATCAAGTTCAAGTAATTGTGATTTTAATTATTTACTAGAATATTTACGTAATATATACATTTTTTAATAAAATATCAGTACATATTATCTAAAATATTATTATTTATTTATTTATTTTTAATTTTTAAGTATGCATTTGAGAAAATAATTAATTTTGCATTTTAAACTTATTTAATGGAATATTTATATGGCTTATTCAGCTTAATTAAATGACTATTTATATTTTGTAATTTTTTTTAAAAGATATTTAAACATTGGTGTATAGATTTAGCATTTGTGGCAACAGATAATTCAGAATTCTAGTTGTTGCACAACAATTTGTAGAAACTGCATAAACAGTTATAATAGACAAACTGTAGAATTATTTTGTTTTATATCTATTTTTTCGTAAATCATCTATAAAAGTTAAAGTTCTGAGTTAATTTTTAAATATTTGAATATTAAAGCACTCTTTTAAATTTGGATTTCATTTGTCACACACTAATTCATGAAAACTGCACAAGGAATATATATTAGAATAGAATTTAGAATAATTTTAGATTTCGAATAATTCTTAGCATTTTTTTTTTCATTTCTTATATTTTGGCCTTTTTTCAATAAAATAAATGTTTTCAATATTTAGATTTTTTTCAGCAGCACACACATTTAACAATATTCATATGAATGTAAAAATATTGTAAGTTTTATATCTCCAATAAAAGCCCAAAATAAATAAATAAATTGATTATAATAGACAATCTTTAGAATTATTGAAAGAGAAAGATTAAACGCAAGTAAAAATGAGTCAAATCTTAATTAACATTGAAATTTATATAAACGCTAAACTATCGATATCTATTGTTTTCCTTAGGGAAATCAAGTAATGTTTTGTTATAATTCTTTTAATAACACATATTTTTGTTTTAGATTTTATAAAATGAATACATAAAAGAAAAAAAAAATGCATTAAATGTGAAAATATATGTATATATATATATATATATATATATATATATATATATATATATATATAATAAATTGATTTCTGAAACTCCATAAGAAGTAAATAGGGTAACAACATATTTCATTTGGTTTTCTTATAATTAACGCAAAAACATGTATATTCATTAACGCACTGAGGAAAAAAAAATATATACACAACTTTTATCTAGAACGAATAAGTGGTCAGTTTCTAATTTCCTAAACTAGAAGTATAGATTTCCAAATTATGTGTATAAGGTACGCCAATAAGCTGAATAGACGAAATCATCGAGAATTTCTAGATGGTGAAACATTATTTTTAATATTATGAATATCATTAATCTTTTGTGTTACGGGAAATTCTCGATTTATTTTTCTAAAATTGGATCATAAATCAAGATTATAGTTCTAAAACCTACCTCCTGTATCCACATTTATTTGCAGAAATTTTTAAGTTTGACCTCGATAACATAGGCAAACGCTCGGAATTCTTATAGGGGTTTCTAGAATTCCCTTTTAAAGGGACTAGAATATATAAGGATGACATGGAACTATTTTTACTAGAGTCCCAGTCAAGATTCTAGTTGTCAGTTACAGACTTTTCTCCCAGTACACACATTTACACTATTTATATGAATGTAAAATTATTGTAGGCTTTATAATCTCCAATAAAAACAGCCCAAAATAAATAAATAAATTGATTATAATAAACTAACTTTAGAATTATTGAAAAAAAAGATTAAAAGTAAATAAAAATCAGTCACATCATTAAATTGACATTAAAATTTACATAAATGTTAAACTATCGATATTCTTTTGTTTTCTTTAGGGAAATCAAGCAATGTTTTGTTGAAATTCTTTTAAAATCACACATATATATATATTAGATTTTATAAAAAGGATATATATATATATATATATATATATATATATATGTATATATATATATATATATATATATATATATATATATGTATATGTATATATATGTATGTATATATATATATATATATATATATATATATATATATATATATATATATAATGCATTAAATGTAAAAATAAAATGATAATAAATTCGTTTCTGAAATTCCATAAGAACGAAATCGTGTAACATCATTTGGTTTTCTTATAATTAATGTAAAAACATGTATTTTCTTTGATGGATAAATTAAAAATGAAGATTTTAATAAAATCCTTCATCAAAAAAGTAAGAATTTCAAATTGATGCAAATTTCTAAGTTTAGGTAATTACAGTTATGTTGTTATTTTCTTCTTTAAGTAATTGGTTATCACAAATATTTTTCGAGTGAAAAAAGTCTTAATTAGCATGTTATTTTATCTAAGTCATACATATAAAATTTGAAAAAATAATGCCTCCATGTTCCACTTTGATTTGTGTGAAAAAAATTTCAACACACTTAAATATTTATGAAAATTTAAAACACATTCAGAAAATTTCAACAAGGACATTATTTTTTAAAATAAGCTGATGTTTTGCTTATTAAAATATTTCCCACGGCAACTTTTTCTCTTTTTGAAAGCGTTTTAACTTTTTGAACATTTCATTTTTTTTTTCTATTTATTCAACTTGTTTGAACAAATTAGTTTAAAAATTCAAAATTGAAATGACTGATGAATTATATTCAAAAGTTTTGCTAAAGAGCTTTTTTCTTTCAGAAGCTAATACCACCGCATAAAAATTCAAGTGTCCCTCTTTTCTGTATAAATTTAGTTTTAAAGCCGCCAGACTATAACAAAATATATTTCAGATTAAATTTTGCAGACCTAATGTACGACCAAGTGTATAAATCTTTACATCATCATAAACTTGACAAGAAATGTTTGTAGTTATTTCAGAATTATAAGCAAAAATTAATAAATAGTAATTAAAATAAAATCGCAGAAGTTTTGAAATGGTTAGTTATTTTTCGCATTACCATAATAACTAAACATTATTAATATTGTAGCTTAATATGGTAGCTTAAGAATTTAGCTTAGAATTATAGCATAATAGCTTAGCTATTTGAAAACTAAGGAAAAATAAATAAAATTTTCAGTAATTTTGACTTGGTTATTTACGATGCATATTGTCATAATAGATTACAAAATAAAATTGAATCTATTGTCTAAAATTATAATTTAATTTCTTTAATAATTTCTTTGTAATTTATTGTCTTGTAATTCTAAAATAAAAAAAAAAAAAAAAGAATAATATGTTTATTAAAATTTCTCGAAAACTACTTAAATTAAAAAATAAATAAAATTCAAAATTTAACCTAAAAAATTTAAGAGATGATCTTTTCCTTTTTAATATGTTTCTTTATTTCACATCTTTATAGTTTAAAAATATAACATAAATACTTCGTTGTATTGTTTTTTCTATTCATTGATAAGTTTATTTATTTATTCATTTATTTATTTATTATTTATTATTTATTTATTTATCTATCTTTTTTTTTTTTTTTCATTAAATATCACCTTTGAAAAAAAATAAGTACAAAACTTGAAGAAACAATATAAAATTGAAGAAACTCGCAACAATTGTTTCCAGTCGAAAGAAAGCACGACCCTTCGTCGAGCAAAGTAGGTACGAGTACTTCAAACTCACGTGATCAGAATTATAAAGTTAAACAAAATTATAAAAAAAAAAAAAAAAAAAAAAAAAAAAAAAAAAAAAACGAAAACTGAAGTTATGTGGGTAATTTCCAAGCATCAGAGAAGAACGGAGTGGAAAAAATATCATTAGGAAGATTTTTCGAATTTTTAGACATGTAGAAAGCTTAATGGATGTATAAATAGAAACAGAGAATAAGACATGAAATTATGTTAGTTTTAGAAATATCAAAACATTGATCATGAGCCCCAGGGTGGGGAGGAATAGTAGATTTGGAAATATCTTTATTCTGAATATTACGACGGTGCTCATTTATTCTATATTTCAAACGACTCCTAATTTTACCAATATAACCTAAATTACACGAAGAACAAGGGAATAAATAAACGCCAGATCAGTTTTCAGTAGAAATGGGGTCTTTAAGATAATTTTATTTTGTTGGTGGGTTTGTAAAATATTTTAAATCCAAACATTGAGAAAACTTAAAAATTTTAAAAGAAAGTGATGAATAGAAAGGTAAAACTACCGGGATGAGACCATAATCATGCATATTGTAAGCATAACGTTTAGAAGTTTTGAATTTATATAGAGCTGTATCGATAACAGAAGGGCCTGGAGAAAGAGCAAGAGATTTTAGATGATTAGTTTCTTTCGAAAGCTTAGAAGATCAGAAGAAATGTGTAAGGCAAGGCACGAAAAACATAAGTATAGAAAACCAGGAAATAAATAAAGACAAAAAAGAAACCGTTATTTTAAAAGCATGCTTTTTAGAAAACAACTTTATTTACTACACATTTTTAATTTAAGTGCAATATTAATAATTAAAACAAAAGGCCAATATTTTTTTCACTTACGCTGTATTTGTTTTGCACTTAAATTACTAAGCAAAATATCATGTGTTAATGACCTGAAAGAATGTCATTAATTACGCAAAATTGTATTGTAAAATAGAAATAATAAAGTCTGAAATATCGCTGTAATTTAATAATTGTTGCTTTTTTGTAGATTTTAATATATTTAAGTGAATAAACTCGAATATAATCAAAATAAATTGTAGTAGATTAACGAATTACGATATATACATTATTTAAATGCAATTAAATTTAAATTCTTATTTGTTTTATACTTTGAGATACAATTTTCTATATCGTTCTAATTCATCACAGTATTTAATTTTTATTCAAGCAGATAAATAGAACAAGTTAATAATCAATTGATGAAGACTCAAATGTTCCTTTGTATGATCATAATGTAATTATGAAAATTTTCAATTTAGTTCATTAATTAAAAGTACTAGTTAGCTGAAAATGAATAGTTCTCATTTCAAGCGCAATTGTTCAGATGTCTCTGTTTTAAGATTCTGGTACTGTGACTATGGATTTCCTCTAAATTAGATGAATTGAATGCATAATACATACAATAAGAAACGTACAGTAAGAAACATATGAAATAGAAAAAGATATTTTTTATGAGATTATTAGTGCCTATTATAATCTTTTTCATTTTTTATCGAAATGGGACAGTTGAAATTGTAGGAAGAACTCTGGTTTATTCAACGATCTACGTATACTTAGACACGATGATAAACAATTTTTTTTTATTATTATTATTTCAAACATTACAAGAGAAGTAATTTGCTATAGATCAAGTTTACACATTCAGTTTACCGAGTAAAATTTATTTAGAAATGTATTTAGTTTTTAACTTATTTTCAGAATTCCACTGTTCTCAATTTCATATTTTTCTTTTAAAAATTTATTATGAATAAGTTAAAAAATTAAGCTTCACAGTTGGAAGTGCATTAAAACTATTGCAAAGTATTCTTGCGTAGAGTAAAAAAAAAAAAAAAAAAGATAATAAAATCAAATAAAAATTTTTATGGCTTTAATTATCAGATATTCAATAAAACTAATTATTTAAAATGAAAGTAAACTTTTATTATCGTTAATAAAGTATCACTTCTTACTTCAAATTTAGAAATAAAGGTTAAAAGAAAACATGAGAGCTTTTTGTTCATATCGCTTCGACAAAACTTAAAACTGTACTTATGGTAACGTAGCCTTATAGCTGCAAAGTATTTCAACTTTTCGATACCAGAAATTTTTTAATAGAATTTTTCACCTTATTATATCACAGATAAACAAATGTTACCATAGTTTTGATAAAGATTGCCGTTATTCAAAAACATTTGGCTGCTATGCTGCCTGTGATTTTCAGCGAAAAATCATTTGCTAAGAAACTTTTAAGTAAAATATCTTCAAAGTGATTAGGTAGTGGTTACAATTAAAAATTAGTGGTAGATATTGAATAAAATGTCACTAAATTTGGTAATACAGGCTTCGGAGCCATGATATCGCAATTTTAATGCTTTAGTTTGTTGTCTTCTCCGCTTCGGTAATTCCCAAATGTTATTATTTTAAGAAATTTGGAGGACATTGCTGTCATGACAGACTTTACATCCACCAGCTAAACCAGATATCCTTCGATTACGAGATCGACGCTCTAAATCGTCAGGCTACCGCAGCTCAGTGTTATAATTAAAAAAAAAGTTTATTTATTTATTTTGAATTTTTAGTCTTATGACAGAAAATTTGCGTGGTGTACTTAAATGTAATTTGAAAGTTCAAGTGTTGAAACGAGTTTAAAATTGAGTTCTGGCACAAAAGAAAAACTACCATGTGTGCTCCAATACTAGACTTTATTATATATTTTCCTATACAAATTCATCTAGTATAAATTATTTATTAAAATTATTTTCCATGATAAATGCAGGCATTTTACATTTCCATGAAGTACAGCACTGATTGCAAAATTTAAGTCCATTTTTGTGAATCCGTCAATGTAAATGCTCATTCTTTATTATTACTATTATTATTGTTATTGTTAAAAATGAAATGTGTTTCAAGTCTCAATTTAGGTATGGACTGGACACATTCCGGTTAGTTTTAAATTGCTGTTTTAAAAATTCTCTTACTGCTCTAGCATAACGACTAATGTCAAAATGAAAAATAATATATATCATACAATACAGTACATTACAGATTTCTGTTAATATATGATGTGGTGGACATATACTATCTCGAAATTTTACTATCTCGACGTTTCATCACTGATTTACCTAGTGTCCTCAAATGCAGATTGGATGTAATTTGAAAACTATCAAGAACGTTCCTTGACTTTAATATTTACGATTCTTGGTATTTCATATTAACTCACATTTAAAATAAACATCAAAACATATTTAAAATATTTAATTCAGTCATCAAATGTTGAAAGTAAAATAAATAAAAAAATAAATAAAAACTCAGAGATAAGCCAAACGAAATAAGTATCAAACCATAAAAAACTTTGACATAATGATTTTTTATTTCGGATGAATGTAGTTACCATAGAACGGAATTTTCGAAGGAAAAGAAGACATGAAAGTGAAACAGAATTATAATTTTCTTTAAAAGTATAATGATATATTAGTCTCGATGTAGATTTATTTCTATATATATATAATATATATATATATATATATATATATATATAGGTTCTCTTAATACTTAGGAATTTAGAAGAATAAATACAATTGTTTATTGGGCTTTCATTTAACACAGTTGTCTACGCATAAATTAAAGTTTGTAAAAGCAGTCTTCTTTATTAAACATGTATTACTTCAATAAATTTAAATATTAAAAAAGAATGCAATGGAAATATAACAGATGTTATAGATTTTTTTTATGCATTGTACTTAAATCATCAATAAAGTAAATCATACTTTATTATTATTATTATTATTATTATATTTATCTGTATTTCTTTGTATCACACAGTACCCTTTAATAACTAAAGAACATTAAAAAAAGAAGAAAAGATATGGTTTGTCAAAATATCTGCAATTAATATTAATCGCAATTTTAGAAAAAATATTTTTAATAACACAGACATCTGCATTAAAAATAAACATTATTACTATTTTTAATATTATTATTTTGTAAGCATTACATTAATCCTTTAAGTGATAATTCCCAAAGACAACTTTTAGATAAGAAATAGGTGTATAAAAACTTATTATTACTATTATTATTATTATTTTAAGTTAGTTATCATAAATGAACATTTTATTTTAATTCATTTTTGAATATTTATTACTACTTAAAGCATTATAAATAATAATAATAATAATAATAATAATAATAAATTTCAGTATATAAAAAAAATATTCAAAGATAAAAGATAAATCATATATTTAAAATATACCGAAAATTACTGATTGTTCGACTACATTTAATGTATCACTTACAGTTATAAGTAATTACTTATTTATGAAAAATTCAGCGCATATCAAAAAGTTAAAGAACAAGTAATGAAAGTAAAGTTTGAATTATACTTCTCTCATAATAAATATTTTTGACTATAATAGACATAATACTTGTCGTAAATATATACATACACACGTATAAAAAAATTTTAATTGATAAATAATATCCTTTAAAAAAGATAACACTTCTAATACCTTTTTCATATGAATTATAGCTTAGCTATAACCATAAAAATCTTTTCTAACAAGACATTAAAATTTCTCGAATGCTTTTTTTTATATTATTATTTATTGTGTCATACACTTATGCCTTTATCGCTTAAAAAGAAAAAAAAAAAAACCTTTGGCTTAAAAAATCACAACGATATTTCTATCTATTACACAAGAAATTAAGATAAACCTGCCACTTGCATTTGACGGCTTAATGCAAATAATCAATATTAAAGTAAAAACAAGGAGTAGAATAGATGAGCTTTAATACGTAAAATTATTTCTTAACATCTTCTCATTTTTAAATACACATAAAAGGATAATGGCCGTATGAAAGATAAGGCATCCTTGAACTAATATTAATTATATCTTAAATTGTATCAATAATTTTTTGTGAAAATTGTAAAATGATTTGTTTTTGTTATGGGATAGCATTTACGATACGGCTAACTGTTCATTTGGTTCTTTAATTCTATGCATTAATTCAAAAGTTCTTGGTAGGAAAATTGTATTGTTAATATTAAGAATTACTAAAAAATGAAAATAAATAAATTATAAAAAATGTAGTATATGATTATTGATTAATCTTTTTTTAATTTTTTATTAAGCATGTAATTTTTAGGTATTCTGTTTACAGAGCTGCCAACCTAATCCGACAAACACTTAGTATCGCCCATTTTTCTACACCACTTAATTTTTAGAGTACTTTCTTCTTAATTCATCGTAGATAAATTTTAAGAGAATTACTCTAAAAATTAAGTGGTGTAGAAAAAGGGGTGGTATTAACAATTTGCCGTTAACAATTAGGTTGGCAGCTCTGCGTTTAATTCTATAAGCTTTAAACATTTCCGATTATGCTACTTAATAGAAAACTGCTGGATAATATGATATTTTTTTTAGAACTGTTGCTACTTTTTAATGGTCACAAACTATTGTAATATCTTAACCTTTTAAAACAAAAATCTATAATTCAAATCTTCTTACAAAATTTAGTATTTGAATATATTTTTACAATAAAATCAATACGAAATTTACATGAATAACACATTCCCAGTACAAATGTAAGGAACAACTTCTGCTATTATACATAAAATCAATTACTCTGAGAACAAAATCAATTCATATATATCTGATTTATTTCGCTGCAATTTCTACATTCTTGGAGGTATTTTGACATATCCTATTACTCGATATTTATTAATTCTCTAAAGTGTTGTTAATGTAAAAGAAAATATTGTAAGTTAAGATGGAAAATCGCACAGTTATCAATATATATTGCATATCAGTATAGAATTGAATTTCGATTATTAATGAAACAAATAACTTAATCTTGATTTAGATGCCATGCGAGTGTGCATTTGAATGTACTCTCAGAAAATAGCTTAACATATAGATTACAATGAATGCGGAGTATTAGATAATACATTGATTGTATAAACTTTTACATTGATATACATTTTTAGATAGAATTGTCAGCAACTGGTGAATGAAAATTTACATATATATATTTATTTTAAATTTATATATCGATAATATGCAAAAACTGTAATAAAAACAATAAAACCATTTTTGTGAATTCGGTTCTTGTAGGTATGTTGTGGTAAACGACAGGGTTGCGATAATCCGTCTTCTTAAATGACGCTGTATTGCGAATATTGACTTTGCGTATTGCATATGATTTCAGATGTTAGAGAATAATTAATTAAATATTTATTGCTTATTACTGCTGTTAATCATTCTAAAAAGAAAATCACTAGGATAAACCATTATTAAGAGCTCTATTATGAGAATTTCCAAAACGTGACGTTTGACGGCCATTCTCATAATTGTCACATTAGACTTATTTTTATCCCTGATTGCATTGTTCAATGTATTTTACCACTACAGAAAGGTAATTTTACAATTAAGGCGCCACCTAATGGAGAAAAATTAAGCTATTAAAACCCGAATAAACTAATACGTCAGAAACGCCAAAGAAAAATATTGGAAATGCATACAGCTGTTTCGGCTTAAAAAGCTTGCTTTCGAAATAGTGCATGTAATCATCTGCGAGAATAAGGTAGAGAGGGGAACCCATGGCTAAACCTTCAGACTGACGATAGAATTTATTTTGAAAAGAAAATGGCAGATATTTAAATGCACTATTTCGAAACCAAGTTTTTTAAGAAAATATCTTTTTCTTTTTGGACCCGTTACGTTGACACCTTCATGCTTATCGACATATCTCATCACAATATTGACCATGTATTAGAAACTTTAAATTCGATTGACAGTAATATCCAATTTACATATGAAATAGAAAATAATGGCTCCCTTCCATTTCTTGATACCCTCGCACTATAAATGGATTTTCAACCACCGTCTATCGAAAAATTTTGCTGTCTCCCTTCCTCCCCATGCGCGTTTATGTCACCCACCTAACCAAAAAATGGCTGTTTTCTATACTTTTGTAAACCGTGCACTTAATATTTGTTCAAATCCTATTTTATTAAAATCTGAAATTAAATACCTGAAAGCCATTGCAATTGACAGAGGTTATGACCCTTCCATTATAGACGAAGCTATCCAAAAATTACAACTCCCTCGTATTTCGTCTACTAAATCAGTCCTCTTCTAATATCAGTATTGTCTTACCCTATTTTCCTAAATCCAGTTAAACCATAGTCCAGTTAAACCAAAATTCTCAGACAATATGATTTTAAAATAATATTTTCGCCTTCCAATAAACTCACCTTTTCTCAGTTAAAAAATCCCATTGATATACATAATTCTTGGGGTATTTATAGTATTTCCTGTCAGTGTGGTTTATCATATATTAGCCAAACTAAACGCAGTCTTAAATTTCGTCTAAAAGAACATATGAATTATGTCCGCAAACAAGAAACCAATAAATCGGGTATTTCTAAACATTGCTGAGAGGAAAATCATAATTTTAAATTTAATTCAGCTAAAATAATTTGCAGACCTAAATCCATTCATGAACTCGATTTCTCTGAAGCTTTTCATATTTACAAAAATTTTAAAAACCTTGTAAATTGTGATTTCGCTATTCCCCATTTGTCTGACTGTTGGAAATTTTATATTCAGTCCACATTTTCCTAATTTTTCTACTGTTTACACAGCTAACTTTCCTAAATTCCTATTGGCCACTCTCCCCACCTTTCCTGTAACCCTATTGGATGAACTAAATCCGGCCCTTCTCCTATATATACGAGCACTTCTCCTGATTCAGAATCTTTTTGCACTGAAGACGGTTCGCTTTAGGCTACCGAAAAAGCTGTATGCATTTCAAATATTTTTCTTTGGCATTTCTGACGTAGTAGTTTATTCGGGTTTTAATATTCCAACGCCAAGTCTCCTGTTATTAAAAATTAAGCTAATTTAGCAATAAATCTTTCATTACTTAAAAAATCCCATGTCTTTCTATGCATTTCAGTGAAACCCGCTTAGTGCTTCGGTTAATACTTTTTTGAATAATATATATATATATTGTGACTTTTGAATTACTCCGTATATATATATATATATGTATATATATATATATATATATATATATATATATATATATATATATATATATATATATATTTTAATACAAAATTATAATAAGTTTCCTTTTTTATATTACATTCTAACGAGTATTAGCTTCTATTAAATACACTGCGCTGCGAAAAAAAAATTGAGTTCTGATACCATTTTTGCTGATTCTTACGTAATATGACCTCCTGAATCCGAATATGACTACCATTTTGTCCAGTCACCCACCGTTTTGTTGGGGTCCCACCCCCTTCACAATTTTTATCTCTGTTCGATAATTTTATGGACATTAATCTGATTTAGAGAATGAAAAAGAAGTAATTTAACACTTAAAAGCAAAAAAATATAATGTTTAATAAATAACATTAATAATAGACTAAGAAAATATAGGTAATATAATACATAATTTCAGTGGCAAATACTCTTTAAATTTTCTCCTTGCCGCAAATGTTGATGTTTTAGAATTTTCCAACACTGTAGCCCCACAGATAATATTTAACAGTTAAAATTTTCCTTCTGCCTCCTAAAAATCAAATTTATAGCCATAAAGTGAATAAAAATCGTCCCTAAAAAACGGTGGGTGATAGGGCAAAATGGACGTCACATTCGGAATCAGGAGGTCATTTTACATAAGAATTTGCCAAAATGGTGCTGGGGGAATTTTAAGTCCAAACAGTGATATTAGCAAGAGGAGTATCATTAATATTTATTGCAAGAAAAATCTTTGAATAGTGTATATAGATATATACATGCTTGTAGCAATATTTTTTGTTTATAGTGAATTTTATGCTGATTTTTATTTCATTACTTATATATATATATAACAATGGAATTGTTTCTGAAATATTTGCATTATTGTTCAAAATTGGTTTTCATTCCAATAAGTTATTGAATATTATCTCAGAGTATATATTTTTAAAGACCTATTATTACCTATGAATACATTAGAACACTGTTGATAAAAAATAATCAATACCTAAACAATATACGCAATTCTACTACGCATGTGTCAAAACATCCTCTATTGATACTTTATTTAAATAATCGATTTTATTCGTCTAAAATATATATATATATTAAAACTTTTCGATCATACAGAAAAGAACGTGGCATTGTACTGTATTAAATACGTTTTATTATAAAGGTCTACATTTTCTTTAAAATGTACTAACAGACGATAAATTTTAAAGCGCATTGCTTAAAAACGATTTTGGAAATTCTAAGAACAGCCGTAGTGCAGGAAATTTAACAATAAATTGTGTGTTCTGATTTATTATTCCTATGAAGGAACATACATTAGCTTTTAAGCTATTATAAAAGGAATTGGGAAAAAATATAGATATAGAGAAACCAGCGAATATTTTAAATCTCCTATCCTAGAAAATTTCCAAGTAAAATGTATTTTCAAATTTCCGACTAAAGTACAGGAAATACGAGCTACAATATCAGCTTTAAACTCGAATAAAGAGTGTATATGGAAAAGGATTATGTATATCCATTTTTCTATTATAAGCATTCCGTGCTTTTTGCATCATTGTAAATAATTACAAGTAATTTCTTTTTCCCAATATATTTTCCCAATATATATATAATAAACAAGTAATTTTATACATTGAATGTTATCATAAAAACGCTTTTGAAAGAAAATAAAATTATCACATAAAATAACGTGTGATTGGAAAGACTAAGTTTTTATAAATTGCTGGGATCGACGAAATCACTTTTTCGGATAGTGACGTTCGAGTAAAGCAATCTTTGTTTTAATCGATCGAAAAAAATACTTCAAATAATGACAAGATATATCTATTAGAAAAAGTTTTATCCAAAAATGTGACTGTGCTGCGCTCAGAAAAATTATTTTTCAAACGCACATTTTAATTTATGCATGTTATATTACACATACCTAACACGCACGCGCACGCATATATATATACCCCGCAAAAAAAGATAGGAACAAAGGTTTTTTTCTTTGATTTTTCATAAAATAACGTTATCTAAATTGTGCTTATCATTTATTATTATTATAAAATAACACTATCCCTGCACTAATTTTTGTTTAAGACTAATTTAGAAAAATTTTAAGACTAAAATTTTCTAATTTAAGACTACACAGCGCGACAAAAAGATAGGAATAAAGGTTTTTTTTTTAAATTTTTGAATATGATTATTTTGAATATGAATATTCTGAATATTATTCAAATATTTAATATATTTTTGATATGATAATAATTTGTTATGATATTAAATGATCAGCACATTTTAGATAATGTTATTTTATGAAAAATTAAAAAAAAAACCCTTTGTTCCTAACTTTTTGTCGCGGAGTGTAGTCTTAAATTAGAAAAAATTCAGTCTTAAAACTTTTCTAAATTAGTCTTAAAACAAAAATTAGTCCAGGAATAGTGTTATTTTATAATACAAGTAAATGATAAGCACAATTTAGATAACGTTATTTTATGAAAAATCGAAGAAAAAACCCATTGTTCCTATCTTTTTAACGCAGGGTGTATATACAGTCGGTAACAAAAGTGTCCGAAGACTAGCAAAATTTCCAATGCAAAAAAAGTACACTTAATACTGTTTTGTTAACTAAATCCTTGTCGAATACTTTTCTTAGTCAGTCTAAGAACAGATTTGACAAGGATTAATTTAGCAAAACTGTGTTAAGCGTACTTTTTTTATATAGGAATTTTTGCTAGTGTTCGGACACTTTTGTTACCGACTGTATGTATATATACTGTTTTTTTTTTCCCCTACGTTCTTGGTGTAAAAGAATGTAACTATTAGCTTTTTTAACTTTTTGCAAAATTTCAAATATTTTTTTTTTTTTTTTTTATTATTATTCTCGCATATGTTGTTGCATAAGTAGTTGTAATTTCCCTAATATTCAGCACAGTCTCAAATGACACATAAAACCGTTATACAGGGGGCGATCAAATTATCAGTATTTTTATTTATTTTATTTTATTATTATTATTATTATTATTTTCCGATTATCTAAAGAAATAGTAGACGAAATTGCCTGAAACATGATGCATGCAAAAAAAGAAAAAAAAAAAAAAAAAAAAAATTAAAATCTCATATTTTCCACTATCGATTTACTCCAGAGTGCAATTAGTGAGCTAACCACAAATTGAAGAAGAGGGAAAATACTATGGTTCATTCTGTACAACCAAAAAGCTACAAATGACAATGTAATTTTAATACATTTTTGCACATACTATGTACAATATTTGTACATTTTGTTGCGGGAATTGCGCAATTATTTAGTCTTATATATACTGTAAAAGCACTTATTTTCACGAGCCGTAATTTTCGCGAAAATGAAGATATCGGTGATTTCACGAGCTGAAAATTTCGCGAATTTTATATGAACAGAACCGAAAGTTCAAAAATCCTAACATTGAAAAGTACCTAAATATAGAACCCCATTTGCATGATTTTCTTTTGTCCGAAAAGCTCGTCCCCACCTCCTCATCGCTCTAAAAACAATTTATGCTTACAACGGTGATTATACATCAACTTTGGCTTTGGCTCAACGCGCACATTCCACCCCAGACAATTTTATTTTCTTAATCCCTTTTTTCTCGTGCTGTTTATCAAACTAGGAACTTCTGAACCCCCCTTTTGCACCGAAAATGTAATCACCCCACCTCACCCCCTTTACTTTTCTCGTATTCGGACCGTCAATGCATGTGAGTTTTGGTAATTAAAAAATTTCTGTTTTTTTATTATTATTTACTGCGAAAAGAAAAAAAAAGTATTTCGCGAGGCTTAAATATTCGCGATTACGATGGGCTCGCAAAAATCGCGAAAATTAAAGCCTCGCGAAAATAGGTGCTTTTAGAGTATATATATATATTTCAAAAATTACTACTTTTTTAACTAGTTTTTGCTTATACCTAGAATGGATTTCCATAAAATTTTGCAAAACTTGCTGAAAAATTGACAAAACAATAGAAAAATATTATTCTGAAACATGAAATTCACACGTGTAACATTCATTAAGATATGAGCATCCTGCGCATGCGCGAAGGATAGAAAAAAAGAAATTATTGTATAGGTTGAAAGATAAATGTATTGAACAACTTTTGTCAAAAGTTCGTTTGAATACAAGGAAGGTGATATAAAACTAGAAGGATTAAAATTCATAAGGAAATTTAAATAAAACTCAGAAAATAAAAATTACAATCATAAACAATTTTAATGAATGTATAAAAAACTTAAATAAAACATAAACTTAATTTAAGTAAAAGAGGTTTTTAAAATAAGGTTTTTCGTTTATTTTGTTTCACAATTCTGTAGAACTGTTCTCTGATTTTTTTTTTTTTTTTTTTTTTTTTTTTATTTATTTATTTATTTTTTTTTTTTTATGTTTATGGGACCTTAATATTCATTTAATATTAATAAACGCGAAGTCTTAATAAACGTCAGCTATATGTGTATATATATATATATATATTATTGAAAAAGAGATATATTTTGCCTTACAAATTAATGGATAAAAAAAGTGATATATTTACGGTTTTGCAGTTTATAAAAAGAACTTAAAAATCAAATTAATTCTAAAAGTCAACGTACTGTATTATTTAGTATTTCGTTAAAACCAATTTATATTTTTAACTGTACATTAGCAATTACATTTGATTTTTCACTTTATATACGCAAATAAATGTTTCTTACGAGTAGTATATATTTTTTTTCCACCTAAGCATGCACTAATCTGAAAACACGTATCATGCCATTCAAGGAGATGATATCGATTTTGGAAGAAGTACAGTAGATCTGCCAATGGGAGGAATTCACCTCTGGGTATATGTGTCGCAGGGGTGGTATAAACAGCTGTCTGAAGGGGTTATTGTGACACCTGTATGAGAATCCTATAGTTTTAGTACGGTGTTTTCAGGAGTTAATTAAACGGGAGATAATAATGGATTTGCTATTGTAGTTCATTACTTTTGAAGAACTAGTTTATGAATCGACAGCAATATTGTACTATTATCTCTACTGAAGTGCTTAAATATAATATAGTATTTTAATATTCAATCAAATCAAAACATTTCAGTTTATATTCCCAACCAATCTCTCTCTCTCTATATATATATATGTGTTGAAAAACTTTTCAAACATTTCAGTAGATGAAACCAAGTATCGCATGAAGCAGATTTCTGTAAAATTAAACATCCTTTTAATGAAAACGTACAACATCAATACTTTTTCAAGAGCTTAGATTGAATATTCTATGGAAATTTGGTGTTATTTATGTCATATTGTATTTTTTTTGCTAAAAATGCACAGTATGCAAGACCCAATAACACCTATAGGACGTGTTAAAAATTTTAAACTCAATAAGAAAAAGAAAAAAAACGGAAAAAAATAAACGGAGGAAAAACAGACTTCTAAAAACGACAATCACTAATGTTACTAATCACTAATAAAATTATTCCTATGAAACAATAATAAAACTAATATTATTACATACCTTGCAATTGCTTATTTCACAAACCCGCTTCTAACATCCCAGCGTAGCACGAGGCTAATTACAATTGATTTCGCAGTTAGATGTAGAGCCTTAAATATTTTTTATGTATATATATACACTGATGGAAAAAAAATCCCAACACCTAGAAGGAGCTGTGCTAGATAAACGAAATTTGGTAGTCGTGTTTATACATCGGAAAGATGACGTCGATTCAAATTTCGAGCTACACGCATAAGTGTGACGCTAGTATCGACACTATGAACATGGAAATGAGGTTTGCTTTAAATAAGCGCTGTAAGGTTCGTGATCGTTATTTACAGTTAGGATTTGACGTAGGGGGTTAATGTTAGTCAAGGATGCCTCTAAGAAGACGAAGAAGCCATTATCAACAGCTCACTGAGTTTGAACGTGGTCGTGTAGTAGGGCTACGAGAAGGTGGGTTTTACTTCCGCGATATTGCAGAAAGATTTGGCAGGAATGTATCCACTGTGCATGAGTGTTGGCAGCAGTGGTCAAGGGAAGGTACTGCCTCAAGAAGACCGGGTTCCGCGCGGCCACGTGGCTCTACTGAATGGGAAGATCGCCGTGTTCGGCATATGGCCGTGGCTAATCGTACTGCGTCTGCAGCTGAAATTCGAGCTGCAGTTGGCACCACAGTGACACAACTAACTGTTACAAATCGGTTACTTGTAGGACAGCTCCGAGCCAGACGCCCTGTAGCGTGCATTCCACTGACTCCAAACCACTGCCGTTTGCGACGTGGATGGTGTCAAGCTAGAGCTCATTGGAGGACGGAGTGGAGACCTGTTCTGTTTTCTGATGAAAGCCGGTTCTGCCTTGATCGCAGTGATAGCCGTGTGTTGGTTAGAAGGAGGCCAGGTGAACGCCTGCTAGCGACCTGTCTGCGGCCTAGACACACAGGGCCTACTCCTGGAGTTATGGTTTGGGGAGTAATTTCGTATGACAGCAGGAGCCCTCTCGTGGTTATCCCACGCACCCTGACTGCAAATTTGTACGTCAGTCTAGTGATACAACCTGTTGTGCTGCATTTCATGAACCAGCATTCAAGGGGATGTTTTCCAACAATATAACGCTCGCCCTCATACCGCTGTTGTAACCCAACATGCTCTACAGGGTGTCGACATGTTGCCTTGGCTTGCTAGATCACCAGATCTTTCTCCAATCGAGCACGTATGTGACATCATTGGATGACAACTCCAGCGTCATCCACAACCAGCATTAACCGTCCCTGCATTGACCGCCCAAGTGCAACAGGCATGGAACTCCATCCCACAAACTGATATTCGACACCTGTACGACACAATGCATGCATGTTTGCATGCTTGCATTCAAAAGTCTGGCCGTAACACCGGTTACTAATGTACCAACATTTCACATTTGAAATGGCTCTTCTCGCCAATGGCTGTACCTGTGATCTTGAAACTTTAATCAATTAAGTATGTTACCTAGACAAATGTATTGCTGAAATTTAATTACTGTACAATAATTTTTTCTTGGTGTTGGGATTTTTTTTTTCCATCAGTGTATATATATATTTTTTAGAAACCCCCCGCCATTATTTGTTTATTTATTTATTTATTTTGAAGTTTTGAAATTTACTTGAATATACAAATTAAAATTTCCTGTGTCAAGATTAAATTTTAACTAGGGTGAAATTATACGTCAGAAAAAAACCTGTTAAAATTTAATACATTCAAACCGACTTTGTTATTTCTTCTAAACCGATACATCGTTGGCATCGATACATCATTACACCGGCGCAACGATTCAGCAATGCGAGCGAACAAGAGCGGTGTAAACTATATCGATTTCACACCGTGTTGTCAAACATGCACTGTGAAACGTTGCATAAATTCCCATTTGATGTATTGATCCAATACTGTGTTTCAATTCAACGCGGCGTTTGTGCGAAACACGCACAGATAGCACATAATCACTGTTTTCCTTCTACTTGTTTCTTACATGAATTGATGTGAACATGCAGTTTAGTATAGTTGGTTTCAGAATTCGATTCTGGGCCCAATTTTTTAACCAAAATTTAAAAATTTAAAAATAAAATGTCGAGTTTTCATTGAAAGCATAGTCGCTAGCTAAAATATGTCGGTCACCAATGGCGACCAAGCGACCGCATTTTACTAGCCCTGCACGCATATATATATATACATTCTGCATGTTCTAATCCAATATTTCATATCTGTATCTCTGACGTACATTTTTGCATGAAAATTTACGTTTTTAATAATTAAATTAAAAAAGAATTATAAGATAAAAACTTTTTATAAACCATGTTTTTTAATTTTTTTGTTGAATCATAGCTATAGAACTAACTACATTAGCACTTTTTCAATGCGTATTAGGAGGTTATTATTTTCATATTTTTATTAATTATAAGAAAAATATTCGAAAATTCGAAAATCTGACTTCGAAGTATTGTGTTGCATCGGGTTGTGAGCTATTGTGAAAGTTTCAAATATCTAGCTAGTAGGGAAGTTAGTTAAAATTCAATTGCAAGATTTGTACCGGACAAACAAACAAACAAACATACATACATACATATAAACAAACAAACATACATACATACAAACATACATACATACAAACAAACAAACAAGAATAGAAGTTAATAAAAACATGGAAATAAATTAGACGTTAATGTCTTTAGTTTTAACGTATAATTTTTTTATAGTGATGAAAAAAAAAACTGTTTATTGATATTACTTTTTATTTATTTATTTATTTATTTTACGTATCTCAATTACTTATACAGTCAATGTATAAACATTTTAAATGTGCTATTTTATCATACCTTAAGTTAATATAATACTTATTGTACATAAATGATTTTTCTTTTTCTTGAAAGTATGTAGGAATTTTTTTTCTAAGTTTTATTTACCTTACCTTCCTATTTTCGATTAAATCTATCTTGAATTCTTATTTATTTACTTTTGTTCTGCATAGATGAAACGTGCAATGTTATCTCTAAATGCTTTGACCTATATGCTTATAGGTAGACAGAAATTCACACCTATTTTTGTATGCAATATTGTTTCAGCGAATCCTGTGAGAGTTGAGCATTGAATACTTTCATTATTTGGATTTTATTATCTTTTTTTAATTCGAATTTCCATTTCTTAATGTTACATTTTACATTTCTTTCTGTGACATGTTTAGAACGTTTTCTTATGTATATACAAGCAAACTTGACAGTCTATTACTAAAAACTAATATATAAATATTTTTTGCATTTAGTGTATCTCAGTACGATTTGAACACATGTTTGAAATATATTCAAAAATAGAAATTTCCACTGATTTAAGTGACACAGAAATGAAAAGTAAATGGAAGAAGAACGGGGGGGAAAATACACAAGTAAAATTGTAGAAATACGTTCAATAATTTTAAATCTATATATTTTTTTTAAATGTAAAACAAATCAGGAAAAAAAAAAGTAATTACAGTTATTTAAATTTTGACCTTTTATTCTTTAATAAAAATTTTCACTACAAAAGCTAATGTATTTGAAACTATTTACTAATTAGAATAAAAAACGTCTGTGACTTATATTTTTGCATCCATGTACATAAAATCATTTACATAAGCCTGTTGTACTAGAAATGATAAATGTTCTGTACATTGTAGGGTAGAAAAGGACAACAACATTTGTCACTAACAAATAAATAGCTATCGACTATTTCTTTAGGTATATTAGATAGCTGTCGTTCCTTGTCATATCACAAAACTGCTATTGGAAAACATTAATGAACAGTTCTAGATATTTTCCAATCATATTTTTTAGCCTTGTCATAACCTTTTCTCAGTTCTACGTTAAACAAATACAAAAGAGAAAACACCGTCATTAAAACAAAATATTATATATTTAATAATTTCTACTATTAAATTATAGTATTTCTATTATTTTAACTTTTTTGAATACTTTTTTATATAGAAATTATAGTAAACTATATTTTAAGATTATTTTTGAGATGCACGTTTTAAGCTATATACCTACATTTTCTACAACAAGATGTTTCTAATTGTTTTTTATGCTAAATTGAGAGGGCGGATTGCCACCTAATTATATATTCAGAAGTTTAATTAGATGCACTCATTTAATTTCTTAAAAATAATTGAAAAACCTCAACTAGGTAGTGCTTAGCATTTAAAAACTCAAAACTCATTTTCTTATATATATTTAAAGAAGACGAGTTATCTAGAATACATAAACAATTTAAATTTCCCAAATTTACTTTTGATACAGTATGGGTCATTCATTCCATTATTTTAGTTTACCATTATTGTATACAAAGCGCATCCTGGTTTACATTTTATCAAGTATTATTATTATTATTATTATTATTATTATTATTGCATCTCTTGAATCTACTTGCATATCATTAATCATATACATACATATAAATTTTGGTTCAACTGCTCACCTTTAGGGGGAAATATGTTGTTCTTAGTTGAAGTTTAGTTTTAACAAAACAATCCTGCATGTGCAACAAAATATTAGATTGTTTAAAAATATGAATAAATTTTATCACAAAATTTTAACTCTTAATTTTTTTAATCCATATCTCCACTGAAATATGTGATTAGGTGATTCAAACGTATTTTATCATGTAATTTATTGAAAGTTTAATTAATGCATTCTTCTTTTGTTAACAATCGGTATTTCGTTTTAATTAAAGTGAATTCGATGGTATTCTAAAATTTTTATTTTTGTAGCCCTTTTTTTTTGTTCAAACCCTTGCATTGCATTTATGTGAAGAGAGAAAATATAAACAAATTTAAAAAATAATGTTTATTCCACTTTAAAAGAATGCTTTTGTAAGTATGATAGTGAAATATAAATCTGAGAAACTCTTAGTTTTGGTACATAAATTTCTTCAAAGATAGATAATTTTTGAAAAAATATTCTCAATTTGTAAATCTGAACTAATATTTTTAAATACTAAAATTTATAATATTTAAAATGATTGAAATATAAATGTTTTAAATGAACATCTCTTAATGAACTCAAATCTAGGATCAAAATGCTAAGAGGCACAATTGAAACCTTATAAATTTAATTATGTATTGAAATTTCACTCGCGTTATTTATGTCTGTATAAACTACAATGCACATCGTTAATAATGTTTCCAGAGGCAAGGAAGGCTGTAAGTGAAAAGAGATAAATGAATAAACGGTGCATTTGATCATGTGACTGACGTTAACTGATATAAATAGTAGTTGGGGAACAGTCATTATTGTATGCACTATTATTCCAATTTACTGATAGAGATATGTTACAAATATTTATTTTTCTTTATACTCATTGTTTCAAAAAATAAATAAATAAAATGTAAATTATTTTGCAATATTTGTTAAAAATGCAGATACTTTTTTTGTGTGTGTGCGTGTGTGTGAAAATATAATTTTTTCGATGATATAGATTAAATAAGCTGTTACTTTTAAAAATATCCGTCATGTATAACAACACGCTGAATAAATAGACGCTAGATAAATAGACACACGAAAAATAATCAACATCTTGAATGCCAACTAAAATAATAAAATAGCAGGCAGCTGTTTTGGTAACATTTTATATATCGTCATCAGTGCATCTATGCACGAATCCTATATGCATTATGTGCACTGATGACGATACGCTAAATGCTATCGAAACAGCTGTCTGTTATTTTATTATTTCCTTTGACGTTCAGCACGTTGAGTATTCTTTTCTGTATCTGTATATCGTGCATGTGATTCGAATTTTATAAACGTATAATTATGTATTAACATTGCATAGATTATCACACAGGTCACAGATGATTTGGTTGATTAATATCTACAATAGCATTTCTTTATGATGGGCCCACCAGCGGCCGAGCGTTTCTGCGCTCAAAGCTGGTAGACGTGAGGTGTCGGGTTCGATCCAAGGTCGCGCTTGTCGTCTTGCCGTTCGGAGTTTTCCATTGTTTTCTCCGAAACTTGCGTAAATACGGGCTAGGGCCCCTTAGAAACCCCTCCCCACGGAGGGCACTCACCCTCAGGCCTAGGACCCTAGTGCAGTCAATCGGCCTTATTACCTCCAATCCTTTGTGATGAATGAGAGTTTCACTCTTATTTTGGCATTATACTCATAATATACATTTTTACTTTCTTCTATATGTAATATAGAGAAAGTATTGGATTCGCGAAAATTTTCGACCTCCGTTTTTTGACGGATCTACACGTTTTAGGATGTCCTGAACACGAATTGATAGTTTTTAAAAAATGTCTGTCTGTCTGTCTGTCTGTCTGTCTGTGTGTCTGTATCATTTTTTTGTGGACGCTGTATCTCACGAACCAATGAATGAAATTTAACCAAACTTGGTATTTAGTTGCACCCTGACATGAACTGGTGCCCATTAGATTTGGGGATCAATAGCTCAACAGGTGGCGCTGTGATCGCATTTTATGCAAATTTTTAACATGGCAGCATAGGACAAAATTCCGTGCATAATGGGAGTTATTTTAAACTTGTGATTGTAAAATTAATATGAATTATTGATAATAATAGTAGTTAACTAGGAAAAAAAATTGTGCATGGGGGGGCATCGGTTCCCCCCCTGGGGGGGAAGTACCCTCCCGAGGGGGTTAAATTTTGAAGATGGGTATAATTCGAAAGATCTCGTCAATACCTTTAAAACGAATGGTTGAACCATAAATCTGTGATAATTTAAAACAAAGTTATCGATTTTTTTTTACTTTTAACAAAAAAAAAAAAAAAAAAAAAAAAAAAAAACTGAAAAAAATTCACATTTTTTTTTTTTTTTTTTTTTTTTTTTTTTTAATATTGTTAGTGATTGAATATGTATTAATTTTTACAAAAAAAAAAAAAAAAAAAAAAAAAAACTTAGAAACAAAAATCGTTTTTTTTTTTTTTTTTTTTTTTTTATAATGTTACTGATTGAATATGTATAGGAAAATATAGAAGAAAGTCTTGTGGTGGCCACAACATACTAGTTTTTTTTCAAAGGGCAGAATTTATCAATTAATCCCTTTGAAAAAAATAAGTATAAAACCTTTGTTTACTAACTTATATTCTAAAGTAAGAGTAAAACATTTCTACAATTTCTATCTTTCTTCCTTGCTTGCTTGCTTTCTTTATTGTATTTTGCTCCACATTTGCTACAAAGTACTCACAAATTAATATTTTACTTTACTCAGATGAAAATTATTTTTCTATAATATCTTTATCGTGTAATCTACAGATAATTTGGAACGTAATATAGTATTACATGCATAATTAATTTTACTTTATCTCACTTCCAGATATGATCATATTTTTATCCAATTTATCATTACAGTAGGCATTAATTAGAAAATGACATGCAAACTGGATCGAGCTAGTAACAGAAAATTACAAATATATAACTTTTAATATTATTCTTAAATATATATATATATATGTATTTATTTATTTTTATCTTTCATGACTTGTAGTAGCATTTTATAAACCCAATAATGAAGTGTAAATTAAAGAAGTTCTAACAAAATTAAAGACACTGTCTTCCTCTCAATTAGCTTCATTTCTCTGTAACAGATCACATGAGTTGATCGATGTGTCACTTTCGTTTCAAACTGGTGAAAACTTTTTAATAGGCACTATTAATTTTTCTCTTCTACTTTAATGACAATGTGAAACAGTTGAGTGAATGTCAAATATCTCCATCTGATTTTCAAAGTTTAACTCTAGTTAAAACTAAAGAGCAGTAATTAATATATTCTGTAAAGTTCTTTTAGAGAGAAATTTGACAAAATGTCTGAATGGAAAATGATTAAATCATTTTTTTTACGATGAAGTTTTAAAAACAAATATGTGAAACTTTTGATAAGAAACAAAGTTTTTTGACTTAGTTTATATTGTCATTTGAACCATTGTAAATATTTTAATTGTTATTTATGCATGTAATCTACACTTTGTATATAAAAAATAAATATTTTTTTAATCATGAAGTTTCAAAACAAATATGTGAAACTTTTGATAAGAAACTAAGTATTTTGACTTAGTTTATGCTGTCATTTAAACCATTGTAAATATTTTAGTCGTGATTTATGCATGCAATCTATATTTCATATACAAAAAATAAATATTTTGTTAAATGATAATTAATTACTAAATATGCAGTAATACATGGAGGATAATTTTCTGAAATAATATACTGCGCATAAATTTCATTGTTATATCATTTGCAAAATAATTATTATGCGTAAACGGATATCCACAAATAAACTATAATACTTTAATTAATCTAAAAATGTTATTTTACAACAAAATATCGTTAATTTCATTGAATGTAATAATATCATTTATTTAATTACGTATAATGAATACCAAAAATTTCTTCCTAAACAAACATATGCTACAAGTTACTCGTATAGTCACACTGAGAAAAAATTCTGTAACTGACATCTAGATTCTAAATTGTGACTCTAGGAAAAATTGTTCCATGTCATCCTTATAATTTTTAGTCCCCTTTGAAAGCGACTTCTGGAAACCCCGATAGGAATTCTAGAGCGTTTGTCTATATTCTCGAGGGCAAAGTTATTTAAAAATCTCTGCTAATAAATGCTAATACAAGAGGCAGGTTTCAGCAACTATAATCTTGGTTTGTTACCCAATTCTAGAAAATGAAGCGAGAATTTCTTGCAATACAAAGGATTCAGAATATTCAGATCATTTAGAATATTGTTTAACCATCTAGAAATGTGTAGACTAGAAATTCTTGATCATTTGGACCATTCAGTTTAATGGTGTGCCTTATGCGCATAGCTCGGAAATCTATATTTCTAGTTAAGGCATTTAGAAAATGATCACTTATTCATTCTAGATGAAAGCGGTATATTTTTTTTTTCTCAGTGCACTTGAGATAATATACATTTCGAAAAAATTCGCGCATATTTTTAATTCAATTTCTCCAAAATGATTAAATCTAGTATAGTATAGTTAATAATAATAATAATAATAATAATAATAATAAACATACCCAATGTTTATTTCGAACTTTAGAAATACACATTAAGGGGACAGCCTACTTTAAAAAATGGGAAAATGAAGAAATTTTTTATCAAACTTACAGATTTTTTTTTTAATGAATGAATGCATGTACACACTTTTTTTTTTTTTTTTTGTGTGTGTGTGTGTGTGTGTGTGTTAACTAGTATGACATTACTCTATAGATTAGATATAGAAATTAAAAAAAATATATATATATTAATTTATTGCAGATTACTTTCAACGGTGCTTTCTCACTGCGCGTATGATATTTCAAAAGGTGTTTGAGATAGGAACTTAAAATTTTTCTCAACCATACATTTTAACATATGTAATGTTGAAATCCATCATAGACTAATAATTGTTTGAATCAAGTCATATTATTGTTCCTTGAAGCATTGTGCCCGAATACAAAAAAATTACAAGTCTTGAAAGTCAAATACAGTCTTTATTATATTTGTTAAAAAAAGTCACATCATGAAGAGTTTCAGGTTCATATTTAAAAAATATTGTTCAGGAATAAAATTCCAGAAATTCTCGAGGAGCAAGGCAAGAGAGAGGGCAGAGAATAATTATTACGTCTTTACTGTCTGAGAAAAAGAGCAAAACTGAGGGTCCGCATTTTTGATGACATTGAGAGATCAGCCAAGAAGGGAAGCCATCTGTTTCCGTTATCATTATTTTCACCAAAATGCATGCCAATTTCTATTCTTTGTTTTGAAGAATAAACTAATGTTAATTTTTGAATTATCAACGACTGTTTTTAAAATGTATTAACCCTGTAGTTCGCCAGTTTTATGCCAAGCGTCAGGTTGACTAGAGAATGACCGTTATGAAACTGAAATCATTAATATCGCATAATTTCAAATAAATTATTACATCCGGTGTATAAATACATTAATTCTGACAATGAGTTTTCTTGTTTAGGAATATTTGAGAACACTTTTTTTTTGTAATTATGCTTAATGTCAGAATTTCCGTTAGATATTATTTTTTTATTTTCTTTTTATTCTTTAAAATAAAGTACATTTCTATTTAAAAATATAAACATTTTATTATTATAAACATTTTATTTTACGAATTAGAGATAAAACATATAAAATTTAGATTTCTGAATGATGTCTGTTATTGTTTTATGTTAATAAATAGTGTAGGTCGTATGTATCATTAAAATTGTGTAATTTTCGATAACATTTAATAACAATTCTTTCTTCAAATGTCTGAGAACAAATTATGTGAATACAATATCTCACTTGAAATTTAATTATTATTTTTTTATTGCAATAATGCATTAATTTATCGTTAAATTTTTGTTTTATTTAAAATTCAATTAAAATTAACCATATATATGTGAACACCTTCACAACATAATGAATAAAATTAACTAAAAATTAGAAGTTCTGTTCAATAGAAAAAAAATTATGATTGTGGAAATAAAAAAAAAAAAAATAATAATGATGGTAATTTCGTGTTTCATATTTAATTGTTAATTAATCTCCTTGTTATTAAAATAATTACAACCTTTTAGTTCATATTCTTAATTTGAATGTTTTGTTTCATTTAATGTAAATTTTACAAGGATAAAGGAAATTGTAATTCAGAAATCTTGTGCAAAATGACAATGCACCCTTCATAACAATCTACAATAAAATAATATTTTAATTTTTTTCTATTTTAAAATAAACCAAAATAATATTTTTAATCAATAGAGTAATGTCATACTAATTAACACACACACACACACAAAAAAAAAAAAAAAAAAAAAAAAAAAAATGTTTGTACATGCATTTACGGAAGAAAAAAAAAAAAATTGTACATGCATTTATGAAAAAAAAAAAAATCTGAAAAGTTGATAGAAAATTTATTAATTTTCTCCTTTTTAAAAGTAAACTGTCCCCTTAAATCTAAAAAAAAAAAAATCTGATGTGGGCACCACATGACTTCCTTATACACTTTTAGAAATATACATAATGTTAAAAAACATTGTCACTGGACCCGAAACAGTTGGCTAAAAATATTTTTAAAAAATGCATGCATACGTAAAAAAAAAAAAATAAATAAATAAATAAAATAAAATTGTGCTTTGAGGGGACTCATGTCAAAGTTGTGCCTTGGGGGGGGGGGACTCATGTCAAAGTTGTGCCTTGGGGGGACTCATGTCAAAGTTGTACCTTGGGGGGACTAATGCCAAAATTGTACCTTGGGGGGGACTCATGTCAAAGTTGTGCCTTGGGAGACTCATGTCAAAGTTGTACCTTGGAGGGACTCATGTCAAAGTTGTGCCTTGAGGGGACTCATGTCAAAGTTGTGCCTGGGGGGGACTCATGTCAAAGTTGTGCCTTGGGGGGGACTCATGTCAAAGTTGTGCCTTTTGGGGACTCATGTCAAAGTTGTACCTTGGGGGGGACTCGTGTCAAAGCTGTGCCGTGGGGGACTAATGTCAAAGTTATGCCTGGGGGGGACTCATGTCAAAGTTGTGCCTTGGGGGGGGACTCATGTCATAGTTGTGCCTTGGGGAAGTTTTAAATGTCTAGCTGGTCGGGAAGTTAGTTAAAAATCGATTGCAAGATTTGTACTGGTAACGCTGCCGAAGGCAGCAGGAACCCTACACAGTTGGCTAAAAGTATTAAAAAATGCATTTTCACCGTGTTCTGATCTAGTCTGAAAGTTTCAAATGTCTAGCTAGTCGGGAAGTTAGTTAAATAATTTTTCTGTTGAATCGCATAAACGCTGCTGAAGGCAACAGGTATCGGAAACAGTTGGCTAAAAATATTTGAAAAATGCATTGTCAACGTGTTCTGAGCCTTTCTGAAAGTTTCAAATGTCTAGCTTGTCGGGAAGTCAGTTAAATTGCAAGATTTGTCTAAACCGTTTCTGAGTTATTACCGTTTTTTGATACATTATGGCCAAAACCTATGTATTTTTGTCATTATGAACCTAATTTTCCTAAATATCTCCAAAACCGAAAATCATAGAAAGTCCAAAAAGGGAGGTGCACAACTAGATGTTATAACAAACCTATGTACCAATTCGCAACTTTCTACGTCCAACCGTTTTTGAGTTATGCGACATACCCACACACACACAGACACACACACATACAGACGTCACGAAAAATCGTGTAAAAACCCTTATATCCCTAAAACGAGAGCTCGTGTTAAGACGACACTTGCAGGTGTGCAACTATACATCATGACAGTCACACGTATAAATTGGCAACATTCAGCGATCATTCGTTTTCGAGCAATGTGAAATACAAAATCCATTTCGCAAATCGGGATTACTATACTTCCTTATACTTTGTATAAGGAAGTAAAAAAAAAGAAAAAGTATAAAATTGAAAATAGGAGGGATGGGGAATAGTAAAATAGGTGAAATAGTAAGCACGTTACGAAGGGTGTAAAAAAGGAGTCAAATGTTTCACAGGCTAAAAGAGTAAGCACAGATTGCTAAATATAGCATAAAGAAATTCGGTGTTTAATTATCGTAAATAAAATGTTTACTTTAATGTAACAGCATTTTCAATTTTTTTATTCTAGCACTGTTCTGAATGAAAATTGCTTCTTACACCATTTCAGCATATTCTTAAGTAAAAGGACCTCCTGAATCCGAATCGGACGCCCATTTTGCCCTGAATGTCCTCCTATTTCTATCATTTTTCGGTGATTTTATTATATACTAGCAGGCTTTGCCCGCTTCGCTGGACGTTAAACTTAAATGATTTGTCAAAATGCCATATCTTTATTAATAACCTAAGTTCTCGCTGTGAGTGGTAGAGGTTTTCTCGCTCGCAAAGTGAGGAGTCTGGGTCTCCACTGTCTTCGGCACAACTTACCCACTTCTTACATCCCCACCCTCAGCGGGTGAGTTCGAAGTTTTGCAAAATCCCACTAATGTACATAATGCGTACACTTAATCAATATCAACACACCAAAATTCGCCATTCTAAGATAATTCAAAGCGAATTCAAACGGAAAAACATGTTTTTACACATGTTTATTGCCATCCTACTCCGAGAAGGGGGGGGGGGGCATTTCGAATTTCGTGAAATGCAGTTACAATAAGTGCCGGATGCATACGAACAATTTGCGCACCAAATTTCGTGACCACAGAAGTCTTTAATAGACAGTATTATAAATAAAAAAAATAAATAAATAATAAAAATTATACAGACACTACATTATTTCATTATTTAAAACATGAAAATCTGACATTGACAGATTTTAATTTAGTGCCAGAGGCCTATTGCTAAACTTGTTAATATCGACAAATTCTTCTTTAGTTAATTCGTGACGATCTAAATTCCATGATAAAGTTTTCATTAAATCAAACCAATGTGTTTCAGCTGCAGATATTGTAACAAATAACGTTGGAAGTCCAAACTGTCTTATAGCCGCAAAACAACGTTTTTTCTCTTTTTCCCAATGAGGGGGAGGGGGTGTGCCTTGGGGGGACTCATGTCAAAGGTGTGCCTTGGGGGGGAACTCATGTCAAAGTTGTACCTTGTGGGGGACTCATGTCAAAGTTGGGCCTTGGGGGGACTCATGTCAAAGTTGGGCCTGGGGGGGACTCATGTCAAAGTTGGGCCTTGGGGGGACTCATGTCAAAGGTGTGCCTTGGGGGGGACTCATGTCAAAGTTGTACCTTGGGGGGACTCATATCAAAGTTGGGCCTTGAGGGGACTCATGTCAAAGTTGGGCCTGGGGGGGGGACTCATGTCAAAGTTGGGCCTTGGGGGGACTCATGTCAAAGTTGTACCTTGGGGGGGACTCATGTCAAAGTTGGGCCTGGGGGGGACTCATGTCAAAGTTGGGCCTTGGGGGGACTCATGTCAAAGTTGTACCTTGGGGGGGACTCATGTCAAAGTTGGGCCTGGGGGGGACTCATGTCAAAGTTGTGCCTTGGAGGGGACTTCATTCAATAAATCCCCATTCAATAAACCGACTGAAATAGACCCTTAGCACTATTAAGAGTGTATTATAAAAATTCGACAACGCTGTACCGACTGAAATAGGGGTACCTTGGGGGGGGACTCATGTCAAAATTGTGCCTTGGCGGGACTTCATTCAATAAATCCCCATTCAATAAACCGACTGAAATAGGCCCTTAGCATTATTAAGAGTGTATTATAAAAATTCGACAACGCTGTACCGACTGAAATAGGGGTACCTTGGGGGGGGGAGTCATGTCAAAGTTGGGCCTGGGGGGGGACTCATGTCAAAGTTGTGCCTTGGGGGGGGGACTTCATTCAATAAATCTCCATTCAATAAACCGACTGAAATAGGCCCTTAGCATTATTAAGAGTGTATTATAAAAATTCGACAACGCTGTACCGACTGAAATAGGGGTACCTTGGGGGGGGGGAGTCATGTCAAAGTTGGGCCTGGGGGGGGGACTCATGTCAAAGTTGTGCCTTGGGGGGGGGACTTCATTCAATAAATCTCCATTCAATAAACCGACTGAAATAGGCCTCTAGCACTAATTAAGAGCGACCTATAAAAATTCGACAACTGTACCGACTGAAATAGGCCTCTAGCACTAATAAATACAAAAAGCACAGCTTAAGTATCGGAACCCTTTGGTGACTTTAAATATTTTAAGCCATTTTTGCGATGAACTGAATTGGCTATCTCAATTGTGAAATTAAAGATCTTGGCGAGAAACGTCCGAGCTACTTCGGTGCCGAATTTCAAATTTTGCCAAAGGGATCCAATACTAAAGCTGTTCCATATCGAATCTGGGTTGAAAACGGAAAAAGGGTAAAATAAATTAGAAATATCAGACCTATATTCATAAATTTGATACCGAATGAAAGGGGCGATTTTGCTGAATCCAGGGGTTCAAACAGTTTTTCGATGCGACAATTAGATTTTTAAAAAATAACTAAAGTATGAAATTTAAGTGGCAACGGAAAAACGGATAAAGGGAAAAATAAATTAGAAATATCGGACCTATTATTACGAATTCAGTACCAAATGAAAGAGGTGATTTTTCTGAATCCTGGGGTGTAAACAGTTTTTCGATACAACAATTAGATTTTTTAAAATTAACTAAAGTATGAAACTTAGATGGCAACACTTCATTTCAATCTTTTCATAATTTGTAGTGAAAATCACGCGAATACAAAAGTCTTTAACTTAAAAATTTATTTTTATATTTCATTTTTTCATTCAAAGCATTTTAGTAAAAAGATATTTATGGCGCATGCGCAGGCGTTTTTTACCCACAATTTAAACACTAATTATAATTTTGAAAATTTCTATATATATAATGTCAAGTTGGGTGAAGACCTAAGTTTCTGCCACGCGCCGTTGAATTCCGTCCAGCCATTCTCGAGTGATGCCCGGACAAACGTGTTTTAGTCTTTTACCCCTATGGGGGGAACGGGGGGGAATTTCTGAAAAGTTGATAGATATAATTTCAAGTTGGGTGAAGACCTAAATTCCTGCCAAGCGTCGTTGAATTCCGTCCAGCCGTTCTCAAGTGATGCCCGGACAAACGTGTTTTCGTCTTTTACCCCCTAGGGGGGGAACGGGGGGGAATTTCCGAAAAGTTGATAGATATAATTTTAAGTTGGGTGAAGACCTAAATTCCTGCCAAGCGTCGTTGAATTCCGTCTAGCCGTTCTCAAGTGATATCCGGACAAAAAAAGCGACATTCGGACACGATGACATACACACAGACACACACACACACACACACACACACACAGGCAAAATTTTCTGAAGTCATTTTCGGCTTTCATGGGGTGTGAAACGTGAAGATATCGCAAAATTTTTCGATTCCGACAAATTTACAGACAAAACTCTGATTTTATTAATATAGATTTGATTTTTAGGAGGGGAAGGATTATTTTAACCGTTAAATATCTTCTGACGGGATACAGACTTGGAAAGTTTTAAAACATGGACATTTGCGACAAGGAAAATTTTTGGGGGGATTCGCCACTGAAATTACTTATTACATATCTTATATTTTTTTAATCTATTATTAATGTTATTTTTTAAACTTTATATATATATACATACATATTGTTTTGTTTTTAGATGTTATTATTATTATTTTTTTTTTTTTTCATTCATCAAATCAAATTTCTGGTCATAAAATTATCGAACAGGGGAAAAAAATGAGTGAGGGGGTAGTGTTTCTAGAAAACGTTGGGTGACTGGGCAAAATGTGAGTCATATTCGAATTCAGGAGGTCATTTTACATAAGAATCAGCAAGAACAGTATCAAAACTCGATTTTTTATTCTTTTGCAGAGCAGTGTAATAATAACAAAAGTTATAAATAAAATAAATAAATAAGAAAACCATGTATGTGATAGACTAAAGCGGAGTTTTTTTTTTTTTTTTTTTTTTTTCGGCGTCCTCGAAGATATACACTTAACAAAAAAAAAAAAACTTGCAGATTTATTTATTTTATTTTATTTGTTTATTTATTCTTGCAGACACGTGTTATTTATTTACATGTAACATCTTTCATGCACCTTGGCAATAACTTTATTTATTGAAAGATAATAGAAATTATACCGGCTATATAAAAGTAATTTACATATGTTTAATGAAAGGGATTGATAGATTCTCTAATAGTAGAAAATTGAAGTTTTGTAATCCATGTGACTACAGATTCAAAAAAAAAATGTCACTAACATTGAGAAGTCAAATTGATAACACACATTTGAATGTTTATGAGCAGTACAAAGTATTTCAGACACGATTACCTCTCAAAGGCCAAAAATAGGGAAGCGCGTGATGCATTAGCTCCATTTATCTCATAATGTACACATTAATATCGATTTTTGGGATCAATAACCCTTTCTCATCTTAAGAAATTTTGAAAAAATCGAAGATCAGTATCTTTAAAAGGAATTACACACGATGATTGTCGCGTTTCAAAAAGATAATTTTTTTTTTATACCTCTGTGGTATCATAAAAAAAAAAAAAAAAAAAAAAAAAAAAAAAACATTTTTACATCAAACGTAAAAGATACCCGTCTGGAAAAAAAATAGATACTTTTAATTTGTACTTTACGTTTAAAAGAAAAAGAAAAAAAATGAAATAATGAAATAAGAACATCGTATTTGGGCTTTAATTCTTTTATATCAGGTTTCAAAGTACAGGTCAACGAATTTATTTTTAAAAAAAAGTTTTTTATCTTTTTTTTTTTTTTGTACATAAAAGAAATATATATATATATAATATATATATATATATATATATATATATATATATATATATATATTGAAGGAAAAGAAACATGATATTTTATTTCGAACTAATTAAATATTGAAACAAAAAAGGAATCTGTCTTTGAAATTAATTATACAAATATATTTTTTTTCTAACGTTCGAAATTTTCTGTAACAGTTCAGCGTTAAAATTGTGTGAATAACTTAAATTCTCAGAGCAGAATAAATGATAATAAAATTATCAGTTAAAAGGCGATAATATTGAACGGTTGAAATACCAGCAAAAAATAGACATAACTCCTTTTACAATTACTTGGAGAACTCGTAATTTTTAAGAGACATTAAGAATCAATATATCTATCTATTACAGTTTTTAGAACACTTTTACATTCTTAACTTAATTATTATATCCCCCCCCCCCCTAAAAATATCAGAGCTAATTTTTTGTTGATATAAGTATTCTGCGCAGGTTGGTTGATTGGCTAGAGAATTTTTAATTGTACAAATTCCAGGAAAGGACATATTGCTCTAAACAAAGTAGACTTGAGCGCCGGCTTAAATGCCAATGATACATCACATGAAACTAACAAAAATTGTGTACATTGAAAAATTACCTATAATTAAAATGATGAAAGATAATTTTGCGAGAAAACGCCAATATTCTTAAAATAATAATAATAATAATAGTAATATATCACTATTTTTAGCGATCTTTTTAATATATATATATATATTTATTTATTTATTTAGAGAGAGAGAGATAAATAATGTAGAATTATTTTAAAGACTATAATCATATACTATAATAATTTTGATGACTATATGAGAGAAAAAAACATTTATTTGACGTATGTTAAAATGTACGTGTTTTAGAAGTAAATTTTTGAGTTATTGTAAATAAGGTTACGATGATTTTTTTCCAGGTATTTTTTCCTTTCGTAGGTACCTGATCCATTAAAAATTAAACAGTTAAAAAAAATGAATTAAAAAACTCTTGTAATATTTTGTTAAAAATATGTCGCCATTGACACCTATGTATATATAAGAAAAATTTCATTTATATACTGAAACAAAACGAAAACGAAAAATCACATTGTTTACATAGATCTTATTTGTCGTCTCCACTTTAGAAATAGACGTAACTTTCACAAAATTTAACAATTAATGTAATGTTATGGATTTGCAAATAATAGTCACTATTTATATGTACTTTCATTTAAAGAGGCTTAGTCAGGTTATAGGATGTTATTTTTTTGCGTTTCTGCTTTGATTTGTCATTAAAATAGCCCATTTTCCTTTAGAAATCAGTTAAAATTATTCACCAGGCGAAATACAGCCTTTGCAACGATTGCGTACTTAATGTAGAAACAAATCATTAAAATGGAAAATCTATTATGTATACGTATCTACGAGGGAAAGTCATGAATTAAGTCACAAAAGATAATAAAAAAATAATTTACCATGATAATCACTTGGAAACAATTTTTATTTTTCCGCATAATCTCCAGCAACGTTGATACATTTATCCCATCGTTTTATAAGAACCCCAATTCCAGCTGCGTAAATCTCTTTGGGTTGCTGTCACAGTGGATGAGAACATGTTGAACGTCGTCATCGTCTACAAAGTGTTTGCCTCCAAAATGTTGTTTCAGTGGACCAAACAGATGAAAATCGATAGGGCTAAGTCTGGGCTCTAAGTCTGTTGTAGCATCCATAAACAGGTAACATTTATTTATGAATATTTTTTTATTCAAGTCCTTTCGCCCACAGGAATCTAACCACAGCACGCTGCTATTCTATCGTACAATCATTCAGCACCGTCGCCATTTTTGAAACTGCATTACGCATGCGTGTGCAGATTACGTACTCAATATGAATTGAATATCATAAATCTGTATGTTGCTGCCATCTATCACCATTCTTTGTGGAATGCTGTTACTACTTTAAATCATGCCATATGCATTTGTGACTTACTTAATGACTTACCCTCGTATATATTTACACACACACGCATATATATATATATATATATATATATATACTAGCAGACCCGGCCACGCCTTGCTGTGACTAAGTTATACGTTGAATTATACGGCTGTAAACTATTTAGTACAGTCAAATTATTATTTACGAACAAAGACGAAAACATTGTAGCCGATGTAAAAACCCACAGGGTTGAGATTTGAAACTTAGGTCAAAATTTGGAAGCGATTGATAAAAATTTTCGTAGTGTTGATATTAAGCACAAATTAATTTTATTGTAGGGTCCTATAAATTTTAATGGAGAAGTGATATATATTATTTCTAATGCTACTTTGGATAAAATTGCTAAAATGACTAATATATAAATTAAATTCTATTAAAATTATATTAAAATAAAAGTATAAAAGAAACAGACGATTTTAAAATCAATTTTTATGGAGGAGTGAAATATAATATATGCTATAATGGATAATTTTACTATAAAATGACCTCATCATTTTAAATATTTTAAAGAGGGCAACAGCTGTAGTTATAAAAAGGAAAACAATAAGGCTAAACCAGAAAAATAAGTAAATTTGATAAATATTTTAAAACTTTAAAATTGGAAATCTTATGAAATATTGGACATTTAAAGTAAATACATGTATCATTTTAAATAGAAAAAGATTTTGGAAAAGTTTAGTGTATTTTAACGATGTGATGAGAAGTTTTTGAGTATGTTAAAATTTTAATAGTAAATTCAAGTTAATAAAGAAGGGAAACATTGAGGATTAAGATAAGAATAATTATAAGATTAAAAAAAAAAAAAAAAAAAACTTTTTATATACCATGCTTTTAAATTTTAATATACTAATAATATACTAATTAAAAAGAAAATGATAAATATTCTATCATAGTTTGAAGTCAAATTTGTTTTCAAATGTCTAAATAAAATATCTGATCCCAGACAGCACATCGCCTCCCCAGGATATATTCAAGATGTCTTCTGGATGAAAAGGCATCCCAGAAACGTCCTTAAGATGTACTGTGGATAAGTTAAGCCTAACTGTGCTGTTAGGGATGTAAGATACTAATATTTTGCAGCGGAATAGATTTCATTTCTGTCATCCTTGGCGAAAAAAAAAGAATATCGACAAATTATCTGGCGAAAATATTTAATTCCTTTCAAAAATCATGGTTATTTTAACAACTTATATTAAAAGAGTAATGAATAATATGAAACAATATTTCGTACAATACATATTACATGTCATACATACGTACAATGAATAATACATATTACATTTCGTACAATGCATACATCTGGCATGTATATTTTCGTGTTACGCTTTTGATCGCCAAATAATAATAATAATAATAATAAAAGCCAAGGGCGACAGTGTTTTGAAATTTAAAATTAAAATTTTGTCAATTTGACAGCAAAATAATTCAATCTAACACCCGCGATAACTAATACATATCTATACCCAAATATAAGGATTAAAATCGGCAAAGAAATTTCCTCGATTTTTAATAATTTCTTACAAAAAAATCCAGTGGGCTATTAACATAGGAAATCTTTTTCTTGGCTGCACAGACGGTCAGTGAGTCACACTTCGCTTGCGTATAGAACTCTTAGATATAGTATAGCATATATAGAATAGAGTGATTATTGGGGAGAAAAACGTTATTCCTTTTCATTTGGGAAAAGACGACGTTTTTACCAAAATATGG
Organism: Salticus scenicus; assembly: GCA_963930645.1. Taxonomy (NCBI): domain Eukaryota; kingdom Metazoa; phylum Arthropoda; class Arachnida; order Araneae; family Salticidae; genus Salticus; species Salticus scenicus. The sequence goes on along the minus strand of OZ005654.1, from coordinate 27,584,757 downwards.
CCGTATTTCCCCGAGTGAATACACACGGGAATACATACTAATATTTAAGCAAATAAAATTTATGAATAATTTATTTGCTAAAGGGGAATGGATGACTCCAGATACAGTTTCAAATTCATATTTCTTTCTTTTCTTTTCTTTTTTTTTTTTTTTTTTTTTTTTTCAATACCACTTAATGGCTGTTTCCAAAGCTTTTATTTATTTTTTTTTTCGGCATCAAAAATCTTTGTTCGATAACATGGGGATGAGAGATCTATATATATATTACTATATCTATGATAGAACTACATTAGCACTTTATCAATGTGTATAAAATCTTTAAATTGATTATGACGTCAATTTTCGTGAGATGCAAAATTTAACTTTTTGTAATTTTTTAACGTTCACGTTTGATTAAACGTATTTATTTTTATGTCGAAAGAAAATGAACTCGTATTTTTATATATTTATTTATTTATTTATTTATTTTTTATTTTTGGCAACAATTAAATTAATGGAACTCACAGATATTTTGGAGCAACTTTAATAAAGGTCTATAATTAACAAATAATTGCAATAAAACAATATTGTGACAATAAATTGAGATAAAAACTATCCTATCTCTCAAGTTGGACCAAACTGCACACAGTGTACAAAATTTCATTAAAATCGGTTCCTTAGTTTAGGAGTTTACCCCGGACAAACATCGTGACATGTAATTTATATATATATACAGATATATATATATATATATATATATATATATATATATATATATATATATATATATATATATGTATATATACACATATACATATATATTAATTTTGAAGTGCTAGTAAACACAAATAAATCATAAACTTAAATTAACAGTAGATTTTAACAAAAATATCCGCTGACAATTAAATATTTATACAACTTTGTTTTTATAATTTTCATAATTTTTAAGAGACTATGCTTTAAATAAACGTATATTTTCGTCTAATTTATTTGCATTTAATATTAGCCACTAATTTCTTGGCGATTTACTAAATATATCATTTTTTCAATTTGCATGATTTCTTAAGTAGTAAATTACGCTTTTATTTTTTTTCGGTTGAATATATAATTTAGATAATAATAAAAAAATATCTTTTTTGTTTATTGCAAAAGCTCATTTAGAGAAAGGCACTAAAATCTTCAGAAAGACAATTCTACACACACCCGTTAAAATTGCATTATATTAACAAAGTGTTATTCTCTTCTGGTAAATGAACATAATTTTTAGTAATTTCTCACTTCTTAAATCCATATACAGATGGAGTTACCAATACTAATACCACGCAAATTTACATCAAAGTGTTAACAAAAGTATTAAGATAAAATTAACTGTATTTATTAGAAAATATTTTAATAAAATGTATAATATTTGTTATTTACCTATAATATCAAATGCTAAGAAATAATACAATTCATCTAAAATATTAATAAGTACCTTTTATAAGGTAATACATGCAAACAAAACAAGTAATTTTACAATTTTTCTTTAGAATAATAAACATTTTATAATGAAAAATAAACTAAAATGTAATTAAAAGGGAAAAATTGTAAAAAAAAAAAAAAAAAAAAAAAAAAAAAAAAAAAAGAAAAAAAAAAAATCCTTAAAAGTAAATAAATAAATAAATAAAAATAAGTTGTGTCTTAAAAATATATATTACAATTACGATGCTTTATTTGCCAACAGATGTGATTATTTTAATCTAGAAATTAAAGGTTGAATAAAAAACCGAAAAAAAAGAAATTTAAGCAGCTGTAAATTGTCGAATAGGAAAAATTCTGTGTTTCATTAAAATATATGCATATTCTGCGAAAATTATAATTTAATTGATTATTTTTTCTCATCATCTCAAGTCTATTTCCATTTTCTTCCATTCTATTTATTGTGTTGTAAGCATGATCGGGTAAGCTGCTGGTTATTTTACTTTGATGACAAAAAGCGTTCGAAATCACGTCTTTTTTTTTTTTTTTTTTTTTTTTTTTACTCAACTGCCGGAATGATTTTTCATGAAGAGTAATTTCCACAGTTCTAAGCGATTTTAAATTTTTTTCGTCAAAATAACTGGTCTTAAAATATTTTTAATTTGTCATTTTGGTAATATTCTCTCATTGATTTAGTTTAAAATTAATTTTGGTTCATATTCGTTTTAACATCTTGCATCGCTATATGATCTGCATACAATAAATGTGAAATAAAGTTTATTTTGAATAAATTAAAGTTTGCTTAATTAATAAAGTCAATTGTTATAACTGTTTTCATTAAAGCGCTAATGTAATTTTGTAATTTTCATGGTAAATAATTCATTTATTAATTAATTCTTACCAGTTAATTTGGTTTCGGTGGCTTTTAATCGTTTATTATTCCTTATTTTATTACCTTTTAAATTATAATTTCTTACTCTAATTTTTAATATATATATATATATATATATATATAATATTTTATGTTATGCAATTTCTCATCCTCCGAATGTATTGCCTAAAACCAGATACCAACATGATGCTAAAAATATAAATAATGCGATAAACTCTTGCATAAAATTCTTAATACTGTTTTTTTTTTTTTTTTTTTTTAATAATCCCTTTTTAAATGGCATTATCCATTTATTTCTAAAATAAGGATTGTTTGAAAATGCGACCCTTCTCAGTTTAGCTTTTTTAAGTATTCAATTCATTTATTTTCCGGCATTTTGTTACTTTTGACAAATAACCGGATTTTCTGAATATTCACCCTATTACACTACAAAATCCCAAAGCCGTTATTCAGTTCAGCTAAGCAATAAAGTTCGAAAAGTTTTAACTGCTTTCCTTCCTTTTACACCGAAACTAAAAGCCTCTTACACTAAATTTATTTATTTTTGTTTTTTAAAAACCTAAGCAATTACTTTGGTTTTCTGCAAGTAAGAGCCTTTAAATAGGAAATATTACAATGGGGGAAATTCTATGTGAAAAAAACAAATTGTATTCTAAACTTTAATATTACTTTATGATATAAAAATATTTAAATATATGTTTAGTACGTTTAGAGTTATCTTAAAAATACACAGTAAAAATTTCGAAGATCTTTTTATTTATTTTTTCTTTCTCGAAGCGAAGACAATATTTCTTTGGTCAATAGTAATAATAATAATTGCTTTTAGGCCATAACAAATTACATATTATAATAAAACAATTATATTAAAATTACATTTATTGCATGCATATCATAATATTTTTTAAGAAACTCAAATAAGTAGCAATGTAATACAGTAAATTAAATGATACACTTCTAAATATAAAGTAATCAGACATTTAAATTGTAATGACTATTTTCACTTATGTAAATATAAAAGTACTTTAAATGATTTTTTTTTCCGTTAAAAGTATTGTTTTAAATTTATATTTTTAAAATGAAATAATAAAGTTTAAATATATATATGAAATACACTGTAGTGATTTCAGATTTCCACTGCTCTATAATTTTAAATTACAAAGATTGATTCAATTAATTAGCAGTTAAAGTTTTGTATGATAGATGTGAATATCTCTATAATGATTTAAAAAAATTAAATATGCACGTATTTATCTTTGTTAAAGTGTTCATAAATAATTAGATTTTTTTTTTTTAGTATAAATATATCTATATCTATCTATCTGTCTATATCTCTATTCATACCTATAGCTCTATCTATCTATCTATCTATGACTCTAAAATAAAAATGGATAAACAGTATGTTCATACAGACTTTGTATCCATCAAGAGATTGTTCATGTGAAAGTTAGTTATTGAATTATAAATTCGGACTTTATTACTATTGAATGTTTAAAAAATATTTAAGTAAAAAAAAAAATCTCTTTGTATAGGGTAGGTGCTCCAGTGACTGGCATGCTCCAGTAATTGACATCTTACCCGAAATAATTAATAAATAAGAAAAATAAGAAAATCATATATTTTACGTACAATAATTTTAACATTTTATGTCAAACACTGGACCATAGGTTGTTAATAACTGGTTGCTAATAACTCTACAAGTGTCAATCACTGGTGCACTTACCCGATAAAGGATTATCATATCCACAAGGATTACTATATATAAAGCATTGACACTATCATATGAGTTCAGAATTTAATATCTACAATGAAATATATGTATTAATCAGTATAGAAAATGCAACGTCAAGAAGGAGTTGCCAGAAAATAATGCAAATTTCGGGGTAGACACACCTCACCGAGTTATGCGAATGATGTGAAATACGCAGCTCACCCGCGCATGTTGAATAAGACATTAGGAAAAGAACCTGCAGAATGTTCAATTTTTCGTGCCGTTATTTCTGCTAGGGAAATCATCGTAGAAATTTTGTTCTTTTCTCAGAGGACGCGTGTAATAGCAGAAAATGCCAGGCCGTCGTCAACGGAGGCAATCCAGCAGATAGACGATTGTACGTGGGGCATGGGGATCGGACTGGGAATAGCAGGTTGGTCTTCACGGCAAATCTCAGCTGGCACACACCTGGACGCGTCCACAGTGCACTGACTGTGGCAAAGATGGTTGGAGTAAGGAATTGGTTGGGTAAGTTTGAGGGGTGCCAGTGCAGCCAGAGTAACGTCAACACTCGTGGATCGATGCATTCGCCGACAAATGTTGGCAGAACCGCAAGTCCCTTCTACCTCAGTTCTGGTACCTTGGATGTTCTCATATCGACCAGAGCCATTTCACGTCGATTGGTATCTAGTGACCTGCACTCGTGGCGTCCTTTAACCCGTTAGTAGTCGCATATCGGTCTTTTTGCCGCCCATCGCTTATAAATTTCTCCAATAGATTACCCCTTAAAAATAAAATGTGGAAAATCTGTGTACCTGACCTTGGGTGGATTTCTTCTAACATAGTATGTTTTCAAGTCATTCCTTCTATTTTTTGAGCAGTTAAAAACATTTTACTTCTCAAATCGATCTATTTGACCGCGACGCGACTACTAACGTAGATTCATTTCTCGTTTTTCAGACAGGTCAGAGTTTTGTGGGAAAAACTTCACGTGAATTAAAGGCACTTCATCTTTTTCTACTGGCTTTCTTTCGGCTTTCCCCCAGCACTAAACAGCTTAAGCAAAAAGACCGACACGCGACTACTAGCGTTATAAAAAATGACGCGAATACTCTCGGGTTAAAAAGACTGTCAATGACCTCCAAAGCATAGACACCAACTTCTGCAATGGTGCCGGTCTAGAGCGTGTTCTAAGATGAGTCACGCTTTTATTTCACCAGTGATAATCGCCCCGTACGAGTGTGGTGTCAACGTGCAGACAGGTCCAATCCCGCAGGAATTGTAGAATGCCCCACTGCGCGACAATGCGGCATCTTGGTTTGGAGCGCAACTGCGTACGATTCAGGTCACCTCTAGTTCGTATTCAAGGCACTATGACGGCCAAACCATACAACCCTACCTTCAGGGGATTTCCAATGCCCTTTATCAGCCGTATAACGCCTGACCGCACACTGCTCACATCAGCCAACGTGCTCTGCAAGGCATACAGATACTACCTTGGTCACCCTTATCTCCTGTTCTCTCACCAATTGAACACATTTGGGATGTGATTGGACGCCATTCGTAGACTTTGCCACTGCCGCTCAGATGATTAACTATGGCAAATGGTTTACAGGGAATGGGAAGCCTTTCCTCAGGACACAATTTGTACTCACACTGACTCTGTACCTAGACGTGTTGCTTCGTATATGGCCGCCGTCCATGCTAGTCCTACAACCTACTGAGCCTACGCTCTTTTCGCTCTGTATTATGAATACCACTTCGAGATAAAGAGCACTTATTCTTCGTTGCCGTCTCTCTCAGTTTACCGAGTTTCATGTCTTTCTGTCCACTCCTTGGTGTTGCATTTTCAATGTCAATTAGTGTGTATAATGTGTATATCATTATTTTGGTTTTCTTTTACAAATAACAAAAGTACTAAAATAGATTATTAATTCTTTAAGAATCACTCATTATCATTTCCATTATCTGACTACCGTAATTACTTCAGAAAATATGGTACGGAGTTTTCATCTGATTAACACGTTTTAAGGTTTTTTAAGTCCAAAACAGTGGTTTATTGCACATAGTCAGTCTGTATGTGTAGTGATGGGGTTGTTGGGGGAATCTTTGGACTATTATATCTCGTAAACTAACAAAAATAGAACGACGAAACTTCAGAATTGAGAAATGTCTTGTGTGCACATGATTGTTCACACTTTTTGTAAAAAGCGAGACACTGGAAATCGGAATCGGGACCGAAAGTCCTATTTCAAAAAATTTTCTTCATAGACACCCTATTAAATATTTCGTATATATTTGTTTGTTAGTTCAGGAATACTGATACTTCCTGTATAAATAAGTCGATTTGAAATAAAAAGGCTTTATGTATTTTATTTTTTATATATTTTTTTTATTTTTTTTTTTTATCTCGCCCAATTAATGTTTCTGGTCAAAAGGTGAGTTTTTCAAGTTTTGGTGAAAATCGGAAATGAGATCGAGAAACAGCTTTAACAATTTTCTTGAAAATTGCTCCATAAACCACTTTTAATATATGCTTTCACATATTATTACAGAAAAATTGACAATCCTGATTAGATAAGTCAAATCGAAAATGGAGAAAAAAAAGTCTCTACCAATTTTTTTTTTTTTAATTCGTTATATTAACTGTGTTATATAAGTCTTTACACATGTATCATTTTTCTCTTACAGAAAAATTATTAGGTGGTGATTTATCAGGTCAATTTTATGTCTTCTCACCACTTTATCTCCAAAAAGTGCCTATAATACATGTCACTAAGTACTGAATATAATACATGTCACTAAATACTGTCAGTAAGTACTTAAAATCGTGTAGTTGTTACACACCTTTTTTTTTTTTTTTTAATTATTATTTCAATATTTCTGAATAATAAGCTTTAGCATTTAAACATCTGCCTCGTTTGATGCTATGAAGCATTTAAACCCATAAATTAACTGTCTATTTCCTAATTTTCTCGTTCAGTAATGAAGTTTAATGCAGTTAAATAAAAATTTTGTTTAATAAACAAAATTTTTATTTAATAATTTTATTTAATAAACAACAAGCAAAACACTTAGTGGTGTTTTTATTTACATAACGCATTCATTCTTTACAATTTTAATTTGTGATGTTTATTTTGTAGTAAATTAAAAAAAAAAAAAATCAGTGGAATTATAAGAATTTCATGCACAAGGGTTTTTTAATTAGTGTTAGATTTAGATTTCTAAAATTAATATAGTTGTATTAAAGATGTAAAGATGTGTACATTTATCTTTTAACATTTAAACCAAATTTCGTGTTTTTAATAATTCATTTTTCTTTAATATGAAAATCATTCATTTTGTGACGAGTGTTCTTCTATGAACATTTTATCTCTCTCCATTACTGTTATGCATTCAGAGAAATGAAATGCAGAAAAAAATTTATCTTAACTAAAACTCTTATTAAAACTCTTAAATAGGAGTAGAAATGAGACTACTCTAAAGCAGCATAATAAAAACCAATTGCTTCCATTGTCACTTAACCACTTGAGTACGTCGTCGAAAGAAGCGGACGGCTTCCCCCTGACAGCACATCTCCTCCACAGGATATCTTGAAGATGTCTTCTGGATGAAAAGACATCCCAGAAACGCGCTTAAGATGTACTGTGGATAAGTTAACCCTAACTGTACTGTTAGGACCGCTACCAGGCTTTGCAGAAAAGCAAAGACAATTCTGGGAGACGCGCAGACACAAAGCGCAAAATAATAATTTGATTTTCGCACTCTGTGTTAATCAACTTTAATCATCATAAATTTATTTATTTATTCATTTTAAAATAATTTTTATAGTCATCTTACATTTCTTTCCATATTTCTATATTTCCATAGCTCATTGAAATTCTGAAATAAAATTCAAAACGAAAGCACTCACGTGGTCTAAAATTTAAAAATCAATAACGAAAACACGCACTTACTCTATACACTAACAAAGCAACAAAAAGACAAAAAAATCCTCGTAGATATTCATTTCTATCGCCCCTCCTTCTTGGTGCAAACGTTTCCGGTATGCTATATTTTCAATGTGTCCTCGTTATCCCAGGTGGAAAAAAGCATCATATCTCTCCTACAAGACATAAGGAAACTTTATTGCCCTTGCAACGATATGATTCTCTTTTGTTTATAGTGAAAAGAGTGCACTACGTACGGAGCGTACGTAGCCGTCGTTACGCACGTAGTACAAACTACGTACGCATCGTACGTAGCTGTAGTCAAGTGTTTAACTACAGTTAGTTGGTTGATTGGGTTTAATGTGGCATCAGTACTGCACAATGGGTAATTGGCGACGGCCTAGGAAACATCCCTAAGGATGGACCGGAAACATATACCACCACAATTTTGTTCCTCCAAGGAGGGAATAGATCATCTGCTTCGGGGACCTCCAGAGGTATGATTTGGATGGGAACATGAAGGGCATTGCGGCCACGACAGATTTTACGTGCACCAGCTACCATTATTGAACACGATGATCTTTGGCCAAATCGAGTATCGAAACCACAATCTTTGAATTATGAACTCAGCGCTCTAGCGACTGAGTTACCGCTGCGCATCACTTAACTATAATCCAGTACTATTAATGACTCATGTTACCAATAACTTGCCAGTGTATCTGCGTCAACTTTATAAGACCACAGTTTTCTTCAGGTAAGGTAAACTCAAAATAATATCTCGAACTGAAACTCCTAAATTCAATCATTCTAACTGAACCGGAGTACGATTCCACATGCCTTTTATATACTAGAAAATGAACTTGCACTCATACGCAATATGATTTCTAACGAACTTATTCAAAGGTAATTAATTACTAAATTTCACAAAATCCAATGTTTTCTTCTTAACGCGTTACTACTGGCTATCCTTCGTAGAGTATCTTTTTAAATCAGATTTTACCTATCTTACTCAACTCGAGTTCTTCGCAACGCACAATTTGAGAGTTTATTATGAAAACTTTATGAAGCCCCACAATTCTTTCAATTTGTAGTTAGAAATGTCGAAAATTATTAATTATAGTACGCTATAGCCGGCGTGGTGGTAAAATCAATAGATAGCTTCCCTTTGAAGCCTCACGTCCAGGGTTTGAAATCCGGTTCAGGTATGGATGTTTGTGGTGTTTTTTATGGGCGCATTCGATAGTATTTCCCGGTCACTTCCCGAGTTGGGAAATGACGTCAGGCGGGAAGTTCGGGAAATTAGAACTATCATATAGGAGCCTTACGAAAATGACCGAGATATAACTACTTCCGCACACATCTCATCTTCCCGGGAAACAAATATATAAACAAGCATGGCTCCTATATGGTACTTCTAATTTCCCGAACTTCCGCGTGATGTCATTTCCCAACTCGGGAAGTGACCGGGAAATACTTTCGAATACGCCCTGTGTGTGAAAGATATATAAAAAAACTGTGAATTGTTATTATGAAACTATGCAAAATGAATCAACCACCGTAACAAAAGACATCATAACTATGGATCTCAAAGCTATGAAATAAATACCCACAAATAATACACTATATATTATAGTCATCTTTTCATTCATCTCGTAAAAGCTAAGGACCATTTTTAAATCAACAACTATTAAAATGAGAAAATAAAAAATAAATCCAATACTACATTTAAAGAAAACCCAATTATTTTTAAATAAGTAATATGTAACTATTAAAAATCTAACAACCATTTTCCATCATAGCTTAAAAATCTGAAAAATTCCACATCAATAAAATAAAGTAAATTCCTGTTTCGCATAGTAATTTTTGAAAATAATTTGGGAAATTTAAATTTCCTTACAGGACTATTTCCTGCTATTACGAAGTTAATTATATTAAAATGGCAGTAAGTGTGATCTTGAAGATAAAAATGTTAATTTGTAAAGCGTTAATGTAGCAGATTAAATCAAATGTCTAAAAGGATTAATGAAGATGGGTATTTAGTTAATATATTTTTTCTAAATAAATTTGGCTAAGATGCATAAAATTCTCAGGATATACAGATATGTATTGATACGAAAACAATTATATATATATATCTCTATATATTTACTTATTTATTTATTTTTTCTTATCAGTATATATCATAAAACATATTATTGGGCAAAAGTATTTTGATACCAAGAAGAAATTAATTCAGATGAAAAATATTTAAAAAAAGCTTATTTAATTAACTTTTTAAGACCACAGCTTAAACTATGCGCAATAAAGGATTTTTCTTTTTCTTTTTTTTTTTTTTTGGGGGGGGGGAGGGGGGACAACTTGTAATGATGTGCATTAGTAATCGTTGTAGTTGTACATGTCCTCGCGAACGGCAGTGTCCTCCGCGTCATTAGAGGTATCAAAGTTTGTCGAATACAGTTGGATAGAAATTTGTATTTATCTTAATTAACGAAATTATTAATTAAAAACGTCCTGTTAATAATGGTGCTCTTTTTTCTAACTTCCAAAACGTTTCTCCAAGTGGTTGTTATTTCAATATTATGACGTAACAATTGGCCGAAGCAGGACACTTTGGTTCCGCCGTTTTGGTCCCGCCACTTTGGTCCCGCCATTTTGGTCCCGAGGAAATTTCGGTCCCTGGCCATTTTGGTCCCGCCAATTTTTTAATATAGTAGCATATTAAAATGATACAGGAAAATTGAAGTCTTAGAATATCTTTAATTAAGGAATATCTTACAGATAAATATATAAATTTTCGACATTACGATTTCTGCCCAGCTATTGAGATTCGGAGAAATTTGTACTATTTTTTTAAGAACATTTTACTTATTTCTTTATTTTTATGCAATTGCACTTTTTTTAATTGAGATTTTTTTTTTTTTTTTCATTTGATTTCGATTTAACTTGCTTCAATTGTAATTTGATTTTTAAATTACTATCAGTGACAAAATTTTGTGATTATAAAAGTATTGTTAACAATAACAACAGTACCTTCTTATTAAAAAAAGCATCCCCATTTGATTAAATTTTTTGATAAAGTTTGAATTATTTTAAAAATAACAAAATGCAGAAAAATTTTGTTTAAAAAAGGGGAAAAAGAAAGAAAGAAACCTTACGATAATAAATATAACTTGCTTTTAGTGCAGAATGCTATTTCTTTCAAAAAACTAATTATTGACCTATTCCCATCACAGACTCTTCTGCATAAGCATGAGCTTGGGTTCATTTATGAAGTTTTTGAATTCATATATGAATTTATTCATAAATATATATGTGTGTGTGTGTGAGAGAGAGAGTGAGTGAGAGGTGCGTTTCATTCGATTTGATTGTGATTTAATTTTTATCATTAATCTAAGAGGAATTTATTTCAAAATCTGTGTTATATTGATAATAATAATAATAATAATAATAAAATGCATGTATGTTTGTCCGTGATACTTAATTACATTAACCGTGTATATATGTGTATAAATTACTTTTCTTTCAATTACAATTGTTTTCTTTTAAAAATGAAAAAAATGTAAGTATATATTTAATTAACTGCGCGCATTGCAAGCATAAATGTTCAGAAAACGTTGATGTAATTTTTTTTTCTTTTTAGTTTAATATTGTTTAAAAAAAATAAATATATATATCTGTCTGATATGTCTCTATGATTAAAAACAATGTCCGCATTAAAATCTGTGTAGCGCCTTGAGATTCGTTTCACACCTGTTTCTCCCACATACAATAAAAAGGAATTTCACTGTTTTGTTTCAGCGCATTTGAAAAAAAAAAGGGGGGTGGGAGGGGCTTTTAATAGACATTTTCTTACACAATATTGTAAGGGGTTATAATGGAATAAACATGCTTTTCCAATTCTATGTGATATGTAACTATTTCCTGTGTTTGGCAAATATATCTGGATTGACAGAGAAGAAAATGACTTAAGTTTAGCAGTACAAATTATTCCTGAGATCATTATTTAGGTTCCTCGCATCTTCTTTTATTATTAAACTCTAACATTTAAGAGATGCTTCGATAAAGCATTGATTTCCTACAAATTTTGTATTCGAGAAACTAAATATGAATGTGATAATTAAGAGCCGCATTACAGTGTTTTATATTTAAAACCTTGTATTTTATTTAAACTGAAATTTTGCAGACTTAGATAAATTAACAATGTTTAGATCTGCGCTGATAACTAATACCTTTATCATTCAAAATTCGATCCGAAATAATAAATTTTCTGTTCCATGTGTCCTATAGTTGCATCATTTTCAACAAACGTCGTAGATATTCAACTCTCCAATTGAAAACATTCGTCTAAGTTCTGTTTTGCCCGAAGTATTTGCTGTCCTTTATCCTCTATCGTACAAAGAAGAAATCTAAATCTCAAAATTTTAGACGTTTTTTCAGTTTTATTTGTTACTACAACTTTCTGTTACAAAATAATAATAATAATGATAATAATTTTCCTACCCCCATGTTTTCAAGTCAAATGACAAAAATTTGAAATATGAAAAAGAATTTCGCTTTTTTTCTGTAATACTTTGATTATTCTTGATATCGGGACCGAAATGCCGGGACCAAAGCAGCGGGACCAAAACGGCAGGACCAAATCGGCGGGACCAAAATTTCCACGGGACCAAAGTGCCGGGACCAATTCGGCGGGACCAAAGTGGCGGGACCAAAACGGCGGGACCAAAGTGTCATGTACCCACAATTGGCAGGGAATATAGAATGTCATCAATGGCGTTAAAAAAAATACTTACACACACACACGTATATATATCTGTGTGTGTGTGTGTGTGTTTATTTATCATCTGCTAATAAATAAAAAGCATTATCATATATATTTTCAATGAAAAATAAATTTAACATTGTAATTTATTGCTTGCAGATGTTTTTTTTTTATTTCTACTTTTACAAAATTAATTTTCTTACTGTCAATTTCTTAAATTTTATAGTATTTTTTGGAATAATGAAATAATGTCGTATCTGTATAGACTGTATTATTATTATTATTATTATTATTATTTTTTTTTTTTTTTTGGTCTTTAAAGTGTATTTATCGTTTATATTTAAAAACATATTTAAAAATACTTCGGATATATTTTGACATAAAGTAAATAAATAAATAAATTAAAATTAATTTATAAATTATAACTTTTTTTTGGGGAAGGGGGGGGGCGAGACCCTCTCCTAGTTGTTTATAAAAATTTTGTTTTTTAGACGAAAGCCAAAATGTGGGTCATACAATATTTTGTTTAAATGAAGAAGTTTCATTTTCGCCTCAAAATTTCATTTTTTCTGCTAGCTTTATCTTGTTTATTTATTTATTTTTATACATAGATTTTTTTTCTATAGTGGTGATTACTTATAATAGAAAAATTTTAAAACAGCTTTAAAATCTATACTATGCATTTAGGTCTTTAATTTAATGCATGAATCTAGTATACTTAAATGTAAATGATCATCAAAAGTTTTGTAGAAAACAATAATATAAAATTTAGATAACTAGTTTTGAATTTAATCCTTTAGACAGGACATTTTAATGACATTTCAGGGATTTTTTTTTAACTGTTTAACTTTAATAACTATAGAAAAAAAAGCAAGTTGGATAAGTTTTTATACAGTTAGAAAAATGTTGTTTATAAAATTGCTGTTTTTTTGGACGAAAGCCAAAGTATAAGGCATACAGCGTCTTCTCGAAATGAAGAAAAATATGAAATGTATGCAGAAATATCTTTAAAAATTTAAAGGGACAGTTTTGCACTACTTTTTATTCTTAGGCTAAAAATATAATTTTTGCATAGTTTTATTTAGTTCATGGAAATTTTCCGTTAGTTATATTTTTTCCTTAATTTAAATCTCGTCTTTCTTTTTCTTCTAATATATAGTGATGATTACTCTAAAAATAAATCTTAATGAATTTTCTTTTACTCTATTCACCTTGGGTGTTTTTTTTTCCTCATGATTTCTGTGTTCTGAAAAAGTATATATTTATATAAATTTTCTATCGCCCTCCAATTTTTAGGAATTATTTTCAGTAGTTTTGTATTATATAGGCTGACGTATAGCAGCTATAAATATATAAATTTTATCTCAGGCGTGTAATAAATAAATAAATAAATAAAAATACACATAACTCAGCAAAATTTAAATTATATACTTCTCTGTTATATGCTTGTAAATTCCCTAATCTTCGAATGTAGATTTAGAACTTGTCAAGATTTTATATTTGAAAGCCAGACGCATATTTATAAAGGAATAATAATAAGTACAAAACTTCATATAAACACCATAAAATCAAGATACTCACAACAATTGGTTTGCGTCGAGAGAAAACACGACCCTTATGCTTTGCCGCCTGAATTGCAGCACTCGTCTCTACTTTGTTCGCCTGACAAACGGTCGTTCTTTCTTTCGACCCGAAACAATTGTTGCGAGTTTCTTGATTTTACGGTGTTTATCCAAAGTTTTGTACTTATTATTTTAAAACACCAGTTTTGTGGTGTTTTATATATATATATATATATTAAAGAAATAATATTTTATTTTTGCAATACTATACAAAACTGTTGACAATATAGGCATTAATTCCTCTCTTTACTCACCGTATTTTCATTGTGATTTCTTTTTCAATGGTTTACGTCAAATACAGATTGTAAGTGGAAAAAAAAAATAATAAATAAATAAGCACCCTTGCCGATTATATTACGACCCTCGAAACAGAAGAAATACAGTTAATATCTATATACATGTGCTGCCAATTATATAACTATCCACCGTCCGGTAGTTGATAAATAAGGATTGTGGGATATTGCAATTCTAAATCAAACTGCCCACATTTTTTTTTTTTTTTTTTAATAACCCCATTATCTATACAAATTTCGAAATAAAAAGCGTTCTTTCTAGATTATTTTTTGTTTGTTTGCTTATACAATTTTCTTAGTAAAAATCTTAGCCAAAGACTGATTAAAGAAAAATCTGGAATTTTTACCTTTCTAGATTGATATTCCTTACTTTCGAAAATAAAAGCTGTAACACAAATAAAAAGTTTTTGAAAAACTCGCTTTTAATGTAAAGTAGCAGATTCTTTGATTACACATGATAAATGAATGCTTCATTTTCCACCTGTAACCAAATCACTCAATTCCATATCTTTTTAATTTACTAACAACATTTATCTTTCTATTTTCTTACACTTATTCATCAACATTTCTTTTGAGTACATTTGTCAGCTATTTCTTTCACATAGCAATTAGACTTTACAGCGGTTTTCATACATTTATTTTATTTTGAATTGAGCAAATCAGTTGAAATAAAAGTAATAATGCTCATTCATGATATTTTATTTTTAGCAACCACTTTTTTCATTGTAAATAGATAAAGACAAAATTTATTTAATTGGAATTCTAATGAATTATGTTAATTAAAACGTAAAATGTTAATAAAGATGAATGAAAATACATGAATTTTTAAGTAATTATCACAAATTGAAAAGAGAGTTTGAATTGCTCCAAGCAGAACTACAACTACTCGGGAAGAGAGAGTCTTGCTTCAAAGCTTTAAGTGTCTTGCAACAAAATCCCCAGCGTCTCATTTCAGTACATACGCATAATGCGAAGTTGGCAATAAAATTTAGTGCGCCGTAAAACTATATAAGTTACCTAATTAACTGCAAGACTAAACTCAACAGATGGCTAATATTTTCTCAAGATCTTAATTAAGTTAAACTAACGATTCGTGCAATACAAAAGGTATTGCAACTGATTCACGTCATAATTAATTTGTCAATGCAGCTTATCAATTCGAACAAATATTCTTGATTTTAAATGGTTTTCTTTCTTTTTAATTGGTACTGTTTTTGAATGATTGAATTTTATTATAAAACAGAAACGATAAAAAGACGTATTTACGATTTACTTTTTATCCTTTTCTTCCTTCATTTGTTTTGTGCAGTATATCTGTGAAACATTCAGGCTGAAATAGGGGTCAGAAAATTTAAATTTAGCTAAGAAAAAAAAATAATAATGCATCTTTTATTCTTAAACATTTTAAGCCGCGTATATAATCACTGTAAACTGTTTGTATTATTTTACAAGAAAACAGAAACAAAATAAACAACAGTTACGTCTTTAAATACCCAAAAATTACTTTTGCGAGCTTTGTTAACTTTCTTTTGTTTTCAAAATCATACAGTATATATATTAAAAAATACCCAACACATTAAAATTTAATTTACCTTTTTACATCATGTATTTAGATTTTAAGGACATATAATGAAAATACATTAACACTAACTTATTTACTACAATGTATAGCTCAAAAAAAAAAAAAAAAAAAAAAAAAACTGTTTCAGAACAGTGAATTAATTAAACTCGTTAACTTTTGTAAAATTATAAGCATAAAGGAAAAGCTAAATTATCTTAAAAAATGTAATGAACAAGATACATATCTTTCCGTAGAGAAATATGCATAATCTATTCCAAAGTTTTTATTTAACCATATTGTGTGCTGTAAAAGATGATGTAATTAAATTACATCGTTGTATTTTACATTTAAAGTATTCTTACATAATCTACTCAAAAATATAGTTTAATAGACAGTTGTTAATGAATTATTTTAAACCTATAAAACATTACATAAAGACTTAAATCTTTCTCAATACACAAGTGCAATGAACACTTTAGTTTCATAAGTAAAACGTTTAAAATTCTAATTAAAATAAGACTATAGCTTTATACAGAGAATTTTAGCACTGCAAATTTGAATTACTTAGTAAATACGAATGAAGTCTACTTGACAATTAATTGTGTGAGAATAGAAAATAGGTTGTCAAAGAAGCTTTCTAAGTTAATTTGAAAGTCTTAAGTTTATGAATTTAGAAACGAAAATTCATTAGCTTAATAAGAACATATTTCTATTCCTTCAGCTATATTGGATATTCATTAGAATGTTAAAAAAATAACCATTTTAGTTAATGTAACAAAAATATTGTAATTAAGCAAAGTTATTACGAATTACATAATACATCAACCACGTTTCTGCTTTCATTAATGTTACGCTTTAAATGAATTTAATATGCATATGTTAATATTTGTTAAACATTATTCATTTGTGACTAAAAGTGAAGTTTTATTCATTAGATAAACTTTACATATATTATTAGCATTAAGTAGGTTCTATTATAAGAAATATATTTCTCGCAATTCCACTTGCTTTAATATCCTACTTTTAAATGTATTGGATATGGACTAATCTGACTTAAAAAGAATTCAAAATACACCTCGCGACAAAAAGATAGGTAAAAAGTTTTTTTTCTTTGATTTTTCATAAAATAACATTATCTAAATTGTGCTTATCATTTATTATTATCATAAAACTAGCGAGCTTCGCCCGCTAGCGGGTCAGTATTTTCAAATGAATCACTTACAGTAACTTTTAGTCTTAAGAAAAGAAATTGAAAACAAAAAAAGTCATTTATGAATGGGTAAAAAGTCGGCCCGTGTTCCCACTGCCTTCGGCAGCGCAGTCCCGTGCGCGCTACGCGAGCACAACTTGAGGGATACACACGCTGCGCGCGCGTATTCCTTCCCTGACCCTTCGTACCTCCAAAAAAAAAAAATCTGATCGGGTAAAAAATTCCCACCGTGTCCCCACTGCCTTCGGCAGCGCAAGACCCATGCGCGCTGCGCGCACATATTTCTTCTCCAATCAAAATTTTATTCTTAAGAAAATTTAAAAAATCATTTCTCTTCGGGTAAAAATTCGGACCGGATACCCACTGCCTTCGGCAGCGGAGACCCGTGTGCGCTGCGCGCGCATAATTTAAGGGGTACGGATACACGCGCTCCGCGCGCGTATTCTTTCCCTAACCCTTCGTGCCTGAAAAAAAAAAAAATTCTGATCGGGTAAAAAATCCCAACGGGTCCCCACTGCCTTCGGCAGCGCAGACCCATGCGCGCTGCGCGCGCACGTGTTAAAGCATACGCGCCCTGCGCGCACATATTCCTTCACAAATAAAATTTTGATTCTTAAGAAAAGAAAAGAAAAAAATCATTTGTCATCGGTTAAAAAGTTGGACCGGGTCCCCACTGCCTTCGGCAGCGCAGTCCCGTGCGCGCTGCGCGCGCACAAGTTAGGGGATATACCCGCGGTGCACGACTATTTCTTATCCACCCTTTCAGGCTCTCTTAATTAACCTACGTATACCAATTTTGAACGATCTAACTCATTTGGCTGAGATGCAAAAGAAAACGTAATCAGGATACCTCAAAACGTGTAAATATTGTGAAAACTGTCGATAATTTAAAAGAACTTTAAAATATCTTTCGAATGATGTATTAAAAATAATTTAATCATATTTAGAAATTGAAATATTGAAATTTGAAAGTATTACAGCGCCATCTGGCGTACAAATTTCTGTATTCCACTGTTCGATCCCAAATCAACAAAGCTTTCCACTGATGTATGACTTATGAAATTATTTTAATTAGTAGCTGAGATACTTTAAAATGTGTATCGAATGACGTATTAAAAAAAAAAAAATAACATAATTAGAATCTGAAATATTAAAATTTTAAATTATTACAGCGCCATGAGACCTCAAAACGTGTAAGTCAGGTGAAATTTCGAATTCCATTATCTACGGTAGTCGGTTAATGGAAGTAAATAGAAAAAGAAATATTTTTACCTTAAGTGTATTTGTGTCGTTTTGAAACTGGCATCCTCTTTCGACAGATAAAATGTGAGGCGTGTAAAGATAAAATTTAATTTGCAATTAAAATATAAATCTTTTGTTTATTGACCAAAATCGATGAAATTTGAACTGCAAGTTTGTTTTGTGGTGTTAAGATTGTATACTAAGAAAAATGTGTAAAATTTGAAAAATTGAAGAAAATAGAAAATTGCAATTTTTAATCGCAGTACGAAACACGTGACCTCATTAAATACCAGATGTGTTTCTTTCCGTTGAAGACTGCTGTAGACTATCGTCTGCAAAGCTAAGATTCTTGTGATTTGTTGCCAATATTTTTTTATAGTTTAGTTAATTTTAAAAAATCTAATTGTCCGATCGATAAGCCGTTTAAACCATCGGATTAAGAAAAAAAAGCCCTTTCCAATGGTATCTTGTTTGTAACAATACGACTGATATTTCTAATTTAGTTTCTACTTTTTCCGTAAAAAATGTCTCTTTTTTAAGCATTTAATCATGAATTCTGGGTCATTTTTCGTTAGACAATGGTCGATATTTTAATTAATATCTCCGCTAATTAGGGTCGCATCGTTTAGCAAATTAGATAACCCAGATCTGTGATAAATTCTCTGTCCGACGGTACCTGTTCGAAGTCCGTGCGACCGTTAGCGGCGGAGTTTTT
The DNA here is from genome assembly GCA_963930645.1 of Salticus scenicus. Taxonomy (NCBI): domain Eukaryota; kingdom Metazoa; phylum Arthropoda; class Arachnida; order Araneae; family Salticidae; genus Salticus; species Salticus scenicus. The sequence continues at coordinate 27,565,386 of OZ005654.1, read as the reverse complement.
GCTGTTTCAAGCCGTTTCTCGCAGACAGACACACACACACACACACGCGCGCGTACAGATTTTAATAATATAAGGAGATAACACTATTCCCGGATTAATTTTTGTTTTAAGAGTAATTTAGAAAAGTTTTAAGGCTAAAATTTTTCCAATTTAAGACTACACTCCGCGATTCAAAAAGATAGGAACAAAGGGATTTTTTTTTAATTTTTCATAAAATAATATTATCTAAATTGTGCTGATCATTTATTATCATAACAAAATATTATCATATCGAAAACGTATTAAATATTTGAATCATATTCAAAATATTCATATTCAAAATTAAAAAAAAAAAAAAAAAAAAAAAAAAAACTTTTGTTCCTACTTTTTTGTCGCGGTGTGTAGTCTTAAATTAGAAACATTTTAGTCTTAAATTTTTTCTAAATTAGTCTTAAAACAAAAAGTAGTCCGGGAATAGTGTTATTTTATGATAATAATAAATGATAAGTACAATTTAGATAAGGTTATTTTATGAAAAATCAAAGAAAAAAAACCCTTTGTGTCTATCTTTTTGTCGCGGGGTGTATATATTTAATTTAATACTTTTAATTCTATTAATAAAGGGGTTATATATGTTTAACAATAAATTATTTTAGTTCTATTTTAAAATTACAAAATAATTAATTTAACACTGAAATATTAAACTGATCTCATAGACTGAATCCACTCAAATAACTTTCAAAAGGATAAAAATTTAACTGTAAAATTCTGAAAATAGTTAGACGTTGATCTATGACTGCAACGCATGCCAGATAGTCAGCTACCAAACGTCTGAAATGCAATCAGCTCGATGAATGCAGAAGTTCTGCGACAATATTTATTAAGTTAATAGTAATAGCAAATTAAATAAAACTAATTAATTAATTAATGCAACTATGAAGAACGCTTTTATTTCAGTATACAACCAAAAATTGTGTTTTAACAAATTACAAAATAAATATGGTGCAACTTTCGGAAATTTATTAGGTCTTTGCATAAATTCGTGCGGTTTTCTATTGCTTCATTTCATAAAAATACATCAAATCAAATGACAATTTTAAAGCAAAATACTCTCCATTACTTTCTACAACCTTTGCCCATTTTTCGGGTAACAAATGTATACCACGGCGATAGAAGCTCTCGTCTTTGGAGGCAATAAAATGATCCGCGTCCGCATGAACTTTTGCAACGACCTAATAGTTACATTCTATATTTTAGTGCTAATATTAACATTTAATTATGTTGGACACAACATTCGCCGTACAAAAATGATACAACACAGTGCATCAAAAGTCTAAAAATGTTAGATGCAACTAAACTGAAAAAAAAATAAATAAAAAATTCTAATGAAATGCATAATTTTATATTTAACAATATACAAAATAGTATCATATCTTACATGCACGCATAATTTATAAAATTAATAAAATGTTACTCTTTTCAGTATCTAATTCCTTGTTAGATTTTTTTAATTCATGTACAAAATAATCATTGCAGTCACATTTGCTAAAAAAAATAATCTGGTGTGGTACTCACACGACTTTTTCTTACCTAGAATCTTAATACTATAAAGAGAGATTGTATATTAAGTCTTCACATTAATGTGGTAAGATAATGAAGTAGAATGTACTTTAAAAATAATCTGAAATAAGTTTAAGAACAGTTTTGACGCAAAATTCTATGGAAGGAGTGCTAGCGCTCCCCTCTACCTCCCGTCGAAGTAGAGTGCCCACATTTTATTATTATTATTATTATTATTATTTATGTCAGGGATGTTACTAATCTGCTTTCAAAATTGCCAATCTTGATCCAAACTTTAAGTAGCAACCTTAAAAATGCCAAATTGGAATTTACTGCTATTATTTGTTTTTAAGTTATGCTGATAACAGATATACATACATTCAGATCAACCGCTAAAAATTAGACTTTTGCAATCACAGCGCCTCAAAACATAATATTATACAAAAAAAAAAAAAAAAAAAAAAAAACTGAGTTGAAAATAGAAGTTTATAAAACACTTTGTTTACAGCATGGGTATTTAAAAATAATATTCTGTCTTTAGCAGTGCTCGACGACATTGTAAAATGCAGCAAAGCACGTCTATGAATGGCATTCAATAAAAAAGAATATTTAGTTCCATTTCGGTTAACCCTGTATATTGTCTACATGCAATATGCACAATAAAAAATATTGTGAAATTAAATTTTAATCTTACATGAAAAAATCTGATACAAGATGAATTACAATTCCAGCAATTTCCAAGTATTGCCCCAATATATCCATATATTTTGTGTAGCCCTGTAAACAATTGATGAATGTTTTCCTTAGCACAATCTACATAAACATGTTTTTACACATATAAAAATTATATATTTATATCATTTGGTTCAGTGCAACCTATAGATGTTAAAGTCTACTTACATGCTATTTCCCCTATAGATATAATGTATTTGAATTCTCTTAGGTGTCCCTGTACAAAAACCAGTTGATTGATCTCAACGAAAAGTTTAGTGTAACATCCCTATATGATACATATTTAGTATACCGAGTTTGGACTTTCCGCTACTATTTGTTCTTGAATTATACTGGTAACTGACGCACAGACAGACACACAAACACACACAGAGAGACACGCAGACACACAGACACACAGAGATACAGACACGCTAACATATACACATACCAACCGATAAAAACAGGATTTTTGGACTCAGATGGCCTCAAAATGTGTAAATATAACAAAAACTCAAATTCATAATTTTGACCCGAAAACAATACTTTCTCTATCATAAGTATATATGGGTAAGCGAAAGTAATTTTAATATTAAAGAAAAAATTTAAGGTCAAATTATTTACTATTTTACATTATTTTTTCCAGCTTCTAAAAACTAGCTCACCAGTTATGAAGTAACTGCATATTGTCATCAGATTAAAACAAATTTCATCAATAATACTACCGATCCATACAGTCGGTAACAATAGTGTCCGACCACTTGCAAAAATTCCTATGTAAAAAAAGTACCCTTCATACGGTTTTGTTAAATAAATCCTTATCGAATAATGTTCTTACACTAAGAACAGGATTCGACAAGAATTTATTTAACAAAACTGTATGAAGTGTACTTTTTCTATATAGGAATTTTTGCTAGTGTTCGGACACTTTTGTTACCGACTGTACATGACCGGACACTATCGATTTCAGGTGTTTTGTTAAATATGACAAAAGGTACCAGACAAATCGTCTTGGAACTTCAGGGGAATGAAGAGCATGTCATACGTCACATATTTCAGTGAGAATTTCCCCGAAAGCAAAAGTGGGAAAAATAAAAAAATAAAGAAAAATTAAAATTTTTTGGATCACCCTGTAAATAGTAAAGCTTGAAAGGCATTCTTGCTGTAGTATATGATTATGAGATTTATTCCTATTATCTGCACATATCTTTATGAGGTTGTCCCATATATTCATGGACATGGTAACAGTTTCTTAAAAAAAAAAAAAATAAATAAAAAAATAAAAAAATCAAACTATAACACGCAAGATATTAAACCTAGTGCAAAGCCAATTTTAGGAATTTGTACAAGCTGCATTAGACCCAGCATACAATAACCTAAATGCAAAAATATTAAAAAATTAATGAGATATGAGCATTTTTACAAAATAATATTCAGCTGCACACGCGCAAGCTTTAGCGAAATTTGATTTACATAATATAATAGCTAAAGGTGTTGAGTTAGTTATGTAAAAAACCCCAAACAAGTATCATTTAAATTTAAAATATTGTATGCGATAAAAGGAACTGCTATTTAGTACCTCTTTAGAAACGCTAAATTGTAAAGTGTATTAGTCACAGTTTTATTTTGATTCAACCAATGATAATACAGTGTTCGCTGTTTGTAAATAAATATGGATAAAAACCCCTTACCATTTTTTTTTTCTTTTTTGAGAAGAACTACAATTCAGTTCATTCTATTACGTGCAACTTTTCCAATTTCCAAGATATTTGTTTGATGTTTTCGTATATGTTGCTCAATACTTTTGGCTAGTATATTATACAATTAAAAGTTTTCTAAAGCTTGCGCATGCACAGTTGAAAATTATTCAGTAAAAATTATCGTATTTCATTAGATGTTTAATATTTTTGGATTTTGTTTATTGTATGCTATGTCTATTATAGTACGTCAAGTATTGTAAAATTGGCTTTGCACTTGGTTTAATACCATACTTGTTATAGTTTAAAAAAGTGGATTTTATTGTTTTCAAATTTTTTTAAGAAACCGTTATATTTGTAGTAATACATGTATATAGTAGCGTCTTAATATATGTAGTAGCCTCACAAACATTTATACAGTCTTATGATCACAGTCTGCAGCCAAAATACATTTCAAGCATTACTTTTCAATGATCCCGAGCATTACTGATCCCAAACATTTAAATTTTTCTTTCATTTTTTACTGGTCTTCCTTTTACTTAAGTGGCAAAAGACTTATGATATGCATGAAGTATAACACGTTCTTCACACACCTGAAGTTTCAATATAATTTAATCAGTGCTTTTTGAGATATTCAACGAAACGTCTGAAATTGGAATGTCCGGTCATTTATGGAAAGGTAAGTGTATCTACTTCACTAAAGTTTTCATTACTTAAGGGTCCGCTTCATTCCCCGTCGCCGGAGTCCGAAGCTAATGTTATTCTATGGGAATTTTTCTTTACAAATAACTTACTAACTAATACATATCTTTTAATTCTGTTTTCACATTCTGAAAATTCCCAACTGTTAAATTGACGGATCTTTATCAAAAACGTATTTTTTAATTTTTTTTTAAATTTTATTTTGAAGCTACAAAATACGAATTTTCAATATGTGAAATTTTTCATTTTGCAATTTCAAAATAAAATGTTAAAAATGAAAAAAAAAAAAAAAAAAAAAAAAAAAACAATACATTTTTGAAAAATGTCCGTCAGTATAACAGTTGGAAATTTTCTGAATGTGAAAACAGAATTTAAAAATATGCATTAGTTAATAAGTTATTTGTAAAGAAAATTTCCCATAGAATAACATTGGCTCGGGTTTCCGGCGACGATATGTGAAGAGGACCGTTAAAGAGAAAATTAAGAATATACCAATATATAAATATATCTTTGGTATTTCTGAAACGACCCAAACGCTTTTAATAAGAGTTTCGAGTTAGTGACCTCAGTAAATATTGCTGTTAGTTGACGCGTGACTGAGTAAGATTATGAGTGGCAATATCCTTTTAAATATACGCTATATATACCATGCGTGGTACATGTCTATGCAATATTAAAAAATCCATAAAAATTGAAGGAATTGGTAGAAATAAATGCGATTTGCGATAAAATTATTCCCGTAAAAGCAGATTATTTTTAGTAACGAAAAATATAATGGTTAAAATTTTCGTCGTTAGAGGGTGCTTTTGTGTGAGTAAATTACACATCACCATGAAAGACTAAATTTATTTGAATGCAAATGATTCATAAGCTTATAACTCCTATTTTATGTGTTAGCCATTAGCACATATTACCACATTACACATATTGCAGTTTACAAACGAGTTACAACACCGATAACTTATGCTTCATTCCGTGATTCCTAGCTAAGGTAAAATATCTTTACCAATAACGCTTTATCCACCAAATCATCATCTCAGTTAAAACGTCATGTACGCACAAACATGAGAGAAAAATAAGAAATGAGCTGTTATTGAGCCATTTAAAGGATTCTGATTTGCAAACTTCACTATACGATTCTCTGTAACGCCCTCTATCGACGAAACATTTTATAATTGTTTTTTCATTACCAAAGAAAAAAATCCACTTCACGATATTGAATTTTTTGCAAACTCTTTTCAATTCTATCAAGTCCTTTAATTTTTATGATACTTTAAAATGTCTACAGGTTTATAATACACTTATTATATATATATATATAGGTAAAAGATAAGGTATAATCTTCCGTAAATAAGGAAAATATCAGCATGGCAGCTGTACGTAATGATATATGTGCACTAAAATGTAACCAAGCTCCTAATAATATCAAGGAATAACAAAATATAAAGCATAGTAAATTTCCATCTACTGTTTTATGAGCCACAGTGACCCACAAAATTCTAGTAACAGACTGACATACATGCAGACGCTTTTCTAAAAATAGTGAAACTGTGTTTAACGCATCTCAAACTATGTAAATATATGCAATATTTTAAAAAAATTCAGAAATAAGAAAAACATTTTGATGCATCCAATTTTTTCAGCTAGTTATACAAAAGAAAGATTCAAATAAGATAAGTCTGTTGACTCACGGACGTTACCAAAGCGAGAAAAAAGTAATAATTTATTATAAAACTATGGAATTTATACGCCCCGGATGAACCTATTTAACTGTAAAAAAGACATACTAGGCTGAAAAAACATTCTGTGATGGAACATCTAAAACTACATTGTATTTCTATTAAAAAAATTCCATGCCATCCTTATAAATTCTAGTTCCCTTTTCTAGCGAGTTATTAAATCCCCTATTAGAATTCTAGAGCGATAATATATTATCATGATCAAACTTATTTAAAAATCTCTGCAAATAAATGCGAACTCAAGAGGAGAGTTTTAGTAACTATAATCTTGGTTTATGACCCAATTCTAGGAAATAAAGCGGGAATTTCTAGTAATACAAAGGATTCATAATAATCATAATATTGTTTCACCATCTAGAAAAGTATAGACTATTAATTCTTGATTATTTCATGTATCCAGGTTATTTGCTAACTTTACACGTACACTCGTAAATTTATATTTCTTAGGGGATCAAAAAATGACTACTTATTTGTTCTAGATAGAGGCGGAATATATTTTTTTCTCAGTGTATTACTAAATATTTCCCAACATTTAAAATATATATATATATATATATATATATATATATATATATATAAATGTATATATATATATATAAATGTATATATATATATTGTTAAGATAAAGCAGTTTTGTAGTAAATTTAACCCATTTTATCCCATTATTTATTTTGCTCAAATTTAAGAAAAATTGTGTTTTTTAAGATTAGTTAAACCTAAATAAACTAAAAACAACAAAATTTGATATATATATATATATATATATATATATATATATATATATATAAGAAATCTTATCCACCTTGTACGCAGGACATTGAAATAAAGAAGATGAAATTTGCACTTATATGTTTTAGTGTTCTATTCAATAGTGAAAAGTACTTTCCGAGTATAAAATTTTGCTTTACCTGTATAATACTTTCTTATTTACATGATAGTTCTCCAGAAAGAATTTTCAACCGCAAAGTGAAGAGAAACCACGCCCCCTAATGTAATGATTAAACAAAGTTTCCAGATGGAGGAGGAGGTGAGACACATAACACGTTAGCAGAAGCTTATATATACCATTATATATTCCAGCTGACAAAATATTCGCACCAAGCAAATTCTGTTTTCTATATGCTATTTTTCAGCTGTCCTTTAAATAGGACAATTGGATAAAATGGGTTAAGATATTATTAAAACATAGATCTATGTTTAACATTTATACATGAAATCCAAAAATATTTGCAATTTTTCTATGTTGCAAGCTTCAAGGAAGAATCCTTAAATTTTATTTACAATTTTAAATTAAACAACATTATTTACACCAAGAAACTAATTATATATTAATGAGAAAATTCTGAACAATATGTTATGCGTCCGAAATGTATTGTTTAAATGATTTGACAACTGGTTTGGCAGTTTCCTTAAACATAATAGACAATAGAGCTAATTAGTCATCCAAATATACGTACGTTAAACAGATTTTCATCTGGCTACTGTCCTAAATAATTTTCTAGAGATATTGATTTGAGAAATTCCAACGATTTCTCATTTTGAAATATTAGTGAATTAGTTTCACATAAAACATTTAGTGCTTTATATCATAATTTATCCAAGCATTTCCTTATATCGCTACGTTTGCTTAAGCCATTATGTAATCAAATAATATGATTTATTATAATCCTGTAATAAAACCGAGAAGTATTTCAGAAATAGTTGAAATATGAAACGATTCATTGTGCTTGTAATATTATGAATGTTTGGAAGTAATATTTCTACACTTTACGTTTACTTTTAATAAAATTTACGATCGAAGGTAGAAAAAAAAATATGAAATACGAAAAAGAGATTTGTGCTTTTTTCAGTTTGAAAGCTCTGTTGTTTTGTTATATCTAGAAACGGGATAAGAAATTTATTGTTTTATATCAAAATTTATCACTTATATAATTATATTACACTTTTTGCTTGAAATATAACGTCATCAACTAATATGTTTTATTGTAGTTGTATTATGAAACAGCTCGTTAATTGTAAAACCTCTGAAATATTTTCCGATTAGTAACTTTTGGAATTTTTTTTGCTTAATTATTTACTATTTCAAAGTATATTTGCAATAATTAAGATTAAAAACTATTAAAAGTTTAAAATTATAAAACATTTCACGTGTATAAATAATATAAAAGGTAACAAAACCACTTTAAAACACGTATATACAATATTTTTATTAAAAACTACACAAAGCTTTTCGCTATCATACTAATAGCATCATCAGGTGTAATTACGTTACATAGAAACTAGCAATATATAAATAAAGAAGTTCAAATTAAAATTTTTATTGTAACCGTAACTTTAAACCATTTGAACTTCTTTATTTATATATTGCTAGTTTCTATGTAACGTAATTACACCTGAGGATGCTATTAGTATGATAGCGAAAAGCTTTGTGTAGTTTTTAATAAAAATATTGTATATACGTGTTTTAAAGTGGTTTTGTTACCTTTTATATATTTGCAATAATTTTTAATTTATTACTTTTTCTCACCCATATATGGTAGAAAAAGTGACTTTTTGTTATATTTACGTGTTTTGAAAGCTCTTAAATCAGAAAAAAGTAATTTTTATTGGTTGACTGTGTGTCTTTATATATGCCTCTTTTTTCAGCATATTTCACGAAGAAACTGAGGTAAAGAATTTAAATTCAGTATTTTAAATTTGTATCATATTGGTATGTTACACTAAACGTTTCGTTGTAATCCAGCAAGTAGTTCGCATACAGGAGCATCTAAGAGTATTGAAATACATTATGTCTATGCACTGATAATATATATGTATATACATATATATATACCGCTTTCATATATAACGAATAAGTGGTCAGTTTCAAAATCGCTAAACTAGAAATACAGATTCCCGAGCTATGCGTATAAGGCACGCCAATAAGCTGAATAGACGAAATGATCGAGAATTTCTAGTCTTTACAGTTCCAGATGATGAAACAATTTATGAATATTATGAATCCTTTGTATTGCGAGAAATTCTCGCTTGATTTTTTAGAATTGGGTCATAAACCGGAATTATAGTTGCTAAAACTTGTTTCTTGTATTCACATTTATTTGCAGAGATTTTTAAACAACTTTGACCTGGATAATATAGAAAACCGCTCTAGAATTTTAATAGGGGTTTTTAGAACTTGCTTTTAATGATGACTAGAATTTATAAGGATGACATAGAACTATTTTTACAAGAGTCACAATTTAGAATCTAGATGTCAGTTACAGAATTTTTTCTCAGTGTTATATGCATAAAATCATGTTATGTGTATAATGTGGTATGGAAATCTTTCAGCATGGATTTACAGGGTTTTTCAAAAGAATTCGAATATACTAACGCCTTACTTAGAAATAGGTAGAAGCGCATTTAACGTTGTGATATGTGTTTTCAGTGTGAGAATATATGTAATGTTTAATGTGATATGCGCTTAATTTGTAGGCAATGCACAAAGCTGCCAATTACACAGGTTTGTGAAATCGTACTTTATATATATATATATATATATATTGCACTGCTTTGGGTGTTTCTAATATTTTTTTATGCTCTGAATTCAGAAGTGCCTGTCTTATCATCATATGACGTAAGGCTTCTTAACAGAGTAAAAATGATGATATGAAAAATACACATTGCAGCTATAGCAGATTCAAAACTCTTTATGTATATAATACATAAAAATAGGCTGCACTGGGAAAAAATTCTGTAGCTGACATCTAGAATCTAAGTTGTGGCTCTAGAAAAAATAGTTCCATGTCATCTTTATAAATTCTAGTCCCCTTGGAAAGCGAGTGCTTGAAGTCCCTATTAGAATGCTAGAGCGTTTGCCTATATTCTCGAAGGCAAAGTTATTTAAAAATCTCTCAAATAAATGAGATTACAAGACGCGGGTTTCAGAAACTGTAATCTTGGTTTATTACCAAATTCTAGAAAATCAAGCGAGGATTTCTCGCAGTGCAATGATTCAGAATATTTGGAGTATTCAGAATATAGTTTCACCATCTAGAAATGTGTACACTAGAAATTCTCGATCATTTCGTCTATTCAGTTCATTTGCGTGCCTTACGCGCATAGCTCGGAAATCTATATTTCTAATTAAAGGATGTAGAAGATGGCCACTTATTCATTCTAGAGGAAGGCGGTATATTTTTTTTCTCAGTGTATTACTTAAATATTATCTTTTAAATGTCTCTGTTTCTTTACATCAAAGCACCGTTGATAACTTTTTCTATTGTGCACTGCTTAACCCTTTTCGACCCGAAACATTTTTGCCTTAAAACATTACTTTATACTGTTTTAGCAAACTGAAAAAAAAATATATGGGCAATAACCGATATTTGTTGATTGAAAATTGTACTTTACACTTTCTGCTAATTAGCTCGATCGTTCATTTTCTGATTTTATTTCATACGACTGTTCCAGATGCAGAAATGTAAGTGCATGTCGTGGATGTCAAACACGCAAGATCGTACGGCCTGGGTCGAAAATGGCTAGGAGTACTCTCTAAGCAGCATTCAACAGTAATTTGTTCACATGTCAAAATTCCTTCGGTCTTCATACATTCTTTCCATTTCTTTGATGCCTTGATGAAATCGCACTTCTTGTTTTCCACTTAAATCGCCTAGATTTTCTAAAATATAACTAAGAGTTGAGTTAAAAAAGTGAGGATTTAAGCCTTTTCCTGTTCAAAAATGTTATTTTCTGTCAAAATTGTAGGGGAGGAAAAACTGGAATAATCTTCCCTTGAGCAACATCTTAAAATATATTAAAAATACACATTACTTTGACTAAAACAAAATTCATCACATACCTGAGTATTTGAGCAAGAACTTTGATTTTATTGCGCTTCACTACAGAAATAATTGCGTTTCGAACAATTTTGAGAAAAAAAAAACTATACATTTGCTACTTGATAGTTTTAAAGTGCGTAATAATTCTACGTTTAAAAGTATAAATATTAAAACTTTTAAAAGAAGATTTAGTACTTGATAGTTTTAAAATGTTAATTTTATTTTTCAAATGAAAAATCGATCTGATTTAACTTCTTCAATAAAATAAGGAATCACTGATAGCCCATGTTTTGCCTAAAAAATATTGGTGAAAGTGAGGTTGAATGGGACGCAGGATGAATGGGACAATAGCAAATTTTTTTATGTTTTGCAAGCACTAGAAACTTGGCAATTTTTCTGATATATGACAGCACTGAGGTCATTCATCAAGTGTAGTTTCAGATTTGTGCTATCCATAGAAGAGCAGAAAAAAAATTAAAGTGTCTTTTTCAACTGACAAAGTAAGTTTTTACTGATTCAATTAGGTAGTAGTTAAGACATTAACTATTTGCTCAAAGTTAATGTAACTCTTACATAGTGAAAAGGCATAATCTTTTATTGCGTTTTTGCTATTTAAGAAGAATATTGACAATTGTTGATTATTTCCTGTTTTATATGATCATGTAATGGTTGGGATGAATGGGACATTTCCCACTATGTTCTAATTTAAAATTGTACACAAGAATTGTATTAAAACAAATCTTAAATAGATTTTCAATATTTTTGTAACCTGTAATTCAATAGTTTCAACATGGAATTATAAAAGTAACATGGATTTAGAGAAATAGACTGAAATTAATTGTTCTGCTTTTTGTTTATAACGATTATGATTAAAAAATTATAAGTTAGAATATTCAATGCAACTTAAATCAATAATTAAAAATAAATAAATAAATAAACTAGTAACCATTTGATTAAAATTGCAATTTCAATCAAGCTAATTAAATAAATCCTGGTGATTATTAAGGGAATACATAATAGAATGCTGCTTTTTCCCAATCAGTTGGAAACAAAAATTTTTCTGGATAATTTGTACTATATTATAATGATTTATCTCTTTCTAGTGTCTTATTTATTTAATTATTTTTAGATTAGTTCTTATTAGATTAAATTACCAAAGCCTAGAGCACTAGGAACTGTGCGAACCAAAGGACTTTTGCCTTTTGACGTTAATTTGAGTCAATACATCAGTTTATGTTAATTTCAGTAAATTCATAGTGTGTAATAAAATCACATAAACCAATTTAACTTTAAAAATTTATTTACTTTCCATTTTGTTTTATTTTCTTTGTTAACTGCAGTCCTGTCCCATTCATACTCAATCATGTCCCATTCATCCCCATAGGTGGGGATGAATAGGACAATGCACATGCATGTAAAAAAAATTATTATTAATTAAAAAGGATAACGTTTTATTAAAGTTAGTATGTTTATATGTAACTGATTACTGAAGTGTACTTATGAGCAATGTTACAAAATTCTGAATTAAATATGGTGAACGTTATCAGTAAAAACATGGAAAATGTCCCATTCATCCCCACCCTCCCCTATATATAAATAGCAGAAACCTAAAAACATTTTTTTTTTTTTTTTTTTTTTTTTTTTTTTACAAAATATTCAAAGGTTAAAAAAATTCACAGCTAACATCATCATCGGCGATTTAAAACCCAAACTTACTATAATATTTTCACTTACTTTATTCGCAATCAATGATCTTTTTTCGAAATGACCGCGTTAGTTTAGATAGAAAGTGTAATCCATAATACAACTTTATTAATTCAGTTAACATATACACAAATACAGACTATCCACATAGTAAATGTATCTAACACTATATTTGTTCTTCCCCTCCGATTCAGTCACTGGATCCACTCCGGAGATGATGTGAATGGAGGTAGCAATTTGGTTCTAGACCAATCGTAGTAATCCTCGAAAAAGCTTTTTGGCTTCGCTCATGATGTCCTAAAGTTTTATGTATGTCCTAAAGTCCTTTATAGTAATTATGCAGGCTACTAAAAATGAGAAAATTGGTGTGCATGTATTAAGCCTGAGACTATAAAAAGATATTTCTAGTCCATTTCTACGCCAATTTCGAAGATTAAAAAATTATAAGTTAGACCTCAGGAAAGTTTTAACCGCATAGTTTTAACCATAAGTTTAAACCGCAGGAAACCCCCAACTAATTGGACAAAGAGAGCGATTTCAGTAGGAAGCAAACACTTCCCGTCAAATAGATATAAAAGCTGGCCTTGGCTACAGCTTGGGTTAGAATATAAGATAATAAAAATATTAAAAAAAGTAGAGAAATTTAATAAATATATTAGAGAAACACTGAGAAAAATAATATACCGCCTTCCTCTAGAATGAATAAGTGGCCATTTTTTAAATCCCTTAACTATAAATATAGATTTCTGAGTTATGCGCATAAAGCACGCCAATAGACGTAATGAACGAAAATTTTTAGTCTACACATTTCTAGATGGTAAAACAATATTCCGAATATTCCGGATATTCTGAATCTTTTGTATTGCGAGAAATTCTCGCTTGATCTTCTAGAACTGGATAATAAACCATAATATAATTGCTGAAACCCGCTTCTTGTAGTCTCATTTATTTGCAGAGATTTTTAAATAACTTTACCTTCGAGAATATAGGCAAAGGCTCTAGAATTCTAATAGGGGCTTCTAGAACTCGCTTTCCAAGGGGATTAGAATGTATAAGGATGACATGAAACTATTTTTTCTAGAGCCCCAATTTAGATTCTAGATGTCAGTTACAGAATTTTTTCACAGTGGACTGTCTGTCTTGTTGACTTTTATACATTATTTTATTTTGTTAAGCTGTATGAAATTTGGAAATAAATACAACACAAAAAAGGGCTGCTGCTTTTATGCTACAATCAAGACTACCTTTTTGTATTTTACTATTATTATTATTTTATGAAGAATTTTCCGCTCGATTATTTTGACCCTAAATTAATGTTACGCATTCATGCATTCTTTTTTTTTTTTTTTTTTTTTTTGATTGTTTAAAAAACTTTTGCTCTTCACATTGGTTTTTACGAATGCGGGAAATTTAGTATTTTTATACACCTGTTTGTAAATAAATGAACTATTATCCCATGGAAATAATTGTTTACTTACATCATATTGTTGTTAATATTTTTATTACATTTATCCAATAACAGTAAACTAAATGCAGAAATATTTTATCACTTTGAATGATAAGCGTAAAAAGTTGCCACTTAAAAAAAAAAAAAAAAAAAAAAAAAAAAAAAAACATTTTTTATCCTTTTTTTTTTTCTCTTTATTTAAAAACTCTTTTTTTTTTTTTTTTTTTTTTTTTTTTTTGAAAGGCCTACATATGAATAATTCATTACATAAATTATTTAACTAAAATAAATATGCCATGATGAATTAATGTGTCTTTAAAAAAAAAATATTAAATACGTTAACAAATAATCTTTTCGCATGATGAATCGCCTGCAATATTTATTTTTCATTTTAGTCTAGCTATTGATTTAAATTTGCATAATAATAAAAGCTTATCAAGTCTTTTTCTGACACCGATATTTATGGTTTTATGTTGAATCAACAACAAAAAAAAAAAAAATGAAAGTCAATATTGATTTACAGTTTTTAAAGCAACTGCCTTTTATACAGGATAATATTAACAGTTTTTAAAATAATATAAGTACAGATATGTTATTAAATATTTATTTGCATGCATTTACTATGGAAACAAACATAGTAGACAGACAATTGACTCCTTTGTTTGTCTGCTTGCTTGTTAAAAAATAAATAAATAAATAAATAAAAATAATATTGCAAGTTTAAAAGTTTGATTAGAAAGGTTTTTTTTTTTTCTCATTAGCTTACTGGAAACTACTATTGCTGTTTGAACTGTGTTTGTATTAATTATTTATAACATAGTTATCGGTTATTCATTAGTTATAAAATAGTAATTAGTTATAAAATAGTTGAGTCATTATTTATAACATAGTTATCGTACATATTTAGGATGTTTTGAGAAATTTCAATATTTTGTTTGACCATCGAAGTCTCTGCGCATATGTCGACTCAACAAGTCCAGTGTTAAAATAGGGGTGATAACTCATATGGTCCAAAGAAATAAGCAATACAAAGAAAATAAGCAATAAAGTTATTCTACGTTTTAAGATATAAATATTAAAACTTTTCCAATAACATTTACTACTTGATAGTTTTAAAATATATTTATATGCATATATAAAAGTTAAGATTGTGATTTTCAAATGTAAAATATTTATACCATATTCAAAAAGACAGATTATTCTAGTTTAATTCTAGGTATGTATGATTACACACTGAATTTTACAAAACAAATCTATTTTACTATGTTTAAAACAGTTAAGCATTACTGTAAATCATTTTACTAATTATTAAAATTATATTAACTAATAAAACTCATTTGCATAAAATACAGCCTAAAAGCCTAACAATTATTTTGCATAAAAAATAACACAAATTTAAATCAGAAAATCATATATATATGTATGTATATGAATGTGTAAATATGCATATATTTGGTCATTTACAATCGTATAAATGAAGGTTTTAAAAAATATTACTTTTTTTTTTTTTTTTTATTCAAAGCTTTGAATACCACTTTTTAAAATTGTTTACGGTATTATATGCATATATTTAAATAGAAGCATTAGATTATCCTTTGATTTCTAAAATGATATATAATTAGTTTATTATACGAAATTTCGTTATTAATAAAATTAGTTACACTTTTGTTGCAAAAAGAAACAATAGAAAGGTATGGAATGAATAAGAAGTTTATTTTATCAACCATTTCATACTTTGTATTTTC
Source organism: Salticus scenicus (assembly GCA_963930645.1). Lineage (NCBI taxonomy): Eukaryota > Metazoa > Arthropoda > Arachnida > Araneae > Salticidae > Salticus > Salticus scenicus. The sequence continues at coordinate 27,549,282 of OZ005654.1, read as the reverse complement.
TAGTGTCTATATATATATTTCTCATGTGTCATGCTAAACTTAGTTCCTGATAAAAAGCAGAGTTTTTTAAATACGTATAAACTTCATTTTAATATTAATAGTCACTAAATAAAAAAATAAATTAAAATTAAATTAAATTAAATTAAAAATTAAACGAAATAAGGGAAAAAATTAAGATAAAAACATAACATTTTTAGTTTTTCACAGTCTCTAGCCATATTAATGTGTCCATTAGATATTTTCAGATTTTTTTTTATATATTTTCTATAATATCACAGCTACAAGAATGGTTACCCAAGGTAACTAAATATTTATGTAAGACAGGGTACCATGTCAAACTGTCAAATCTCTAAAGAAATATTTCTGTCATATAATATTAATACCCTTTCTGTATTATTCTTTAACTACATTTTCTGCGACAATAGGATCCTCTGCGTAAGTGCAGACTGAACGAGTCCTGTGTCAAAATAGGGATTTTAGCCTTGTCGTTTACAGAAACTATGCGATAGCGGAACACCGAAATACTGGATGTTTACACAATCCTAATCTGTCGGTCAATTTGTCTCCCCTCCAAACCTTTGGACTCATCCTCACTGCTAGCCTTAGAAAACGTGATTACTCCATACTCGAGAATCTTACCGGATCTTAGTCCCATTGACAACAAAAAAGAAATGCCTAAAGAAAGAGTAACCAACCATACAACTTTAATTTAAAAATTATTGTTTCAGTGGAACCGCAATAATTATTGTAATTCATTAATTGGAGTATTGTGAATTTATTAATTAAAGTAATATGTTTTAATCTGCATTGATAGTATGCCGCGATGAGTGAAGGAGATAACTCACATGAAGGGAATTTATCCAAAATACTAAATAAATAAAGATTAATAAATCTAGCTTACTGTTTTTACTAAAAGCTTATTTTAAGATGTCTAATTTATACAAAAAAGTATGATTCACTATCATATCGAGTTATTAAGTATTCAAAAGTGTTACAAAGATATACATAGTGATTCAAAAACTGTACCAAAATGTCTAGTTCTTAAATGATTAAAATAAAATTTTAGCCGTTAGTTCTATGCAACTTTCAATTCTTACAATGCGCCATACAGTCGGTAACAAAAGTGTCAAAACAGTATCAAAAATTCCTATGTAAAAAAAAATTACACTTCATACAGTTTTGTTAAATAAATCCTTGTCGAATTCTGTTCTTAGTCAGTGTAAGAAAATGATTCGATAAGGATTTATTTAACAAAACCGTATGAAGTGCACTTTTTTAACACGCTTTTATTAACTTCACCTGTATGTATGTTTGTATGTATGTTTGTATGTATGTTTGTCTGTATGTTTGTAACCGCTCTTGGAACAAACAAAAATCTATATTGTAAAAAAAAAAAAAAATTCCCGTACGTGAACGCTGTAGCAATGAGGTAAAGCACCGCGCTACGAACCTAATGGTCTAGCGTTCGAGCCCAGTCAGGGAAGATTTTTTAAAAAATGGTTTTTGTTTAATTCTAAATTATTTTAATTAAAGATTTAAATGTATGTAAATATTATGGTGTGTCACTCACACGATTTTCTCTTACCCTGCATTTTAATACTAAGATAGATATTTTGTGCTTTTTAGTTCACATTTCTATAAAAGCGTGTTCTTTAATTTTTTAAAACTATAATATTATTATTTACATAGCAATTTTGCCAGTGTTCGGACACTTTTGTTACCGACTGTACCTCCCCTAAAAGTTTGTATAAATTTAGAATCATCCTATAAAATGCAGAAAATATGTACTGGTCACATTAATAGGACCAGGGTCGGCAGAATAACTTGTTTATTAAAATAAGTCGACAGAAATTTCTTGAAATAAATCTAATATCTAAGATTTAATGCACTTAAGCTTTTCACTGTATTTCAACAAAATAATTAAAAATTTTATTTTTCATAAATCAAATAGGGATATATATATATATATATATATAATATATTTTTCTAATTAAGAAAATATTAGACAGAACATTGTAAAATTTATTATTTTAACAAAATTATATTTCATGCAATGTCTCGCGTGTGTTAATTAACATATTCTTTCTGTGGCTAAGTATGCTCTAATAGTTCAATTTACTCAGTAATAACTTTTCCAGTGAAACACCCGATCTTTTATCTTTACCGTTCACCTAAACAAAGTCTATTTATTAGCTTAATTAGAATATGCTAATAAACTTCATAAAATTTTGTAGTTCATAAACTATGCATGGAATTTAGATTGTAAAATTAAACATTCTTTTTATGGCAACATTAATTATAATCGCAATCATTTATCTTGCAAAACCATACCAAAATAAACTATTTATCAATTTTTAATTAAAATTTAGTTTTTTTTTTTTTTTTTTCTGCATAATTTATTTTCCTGAAAAAAAAAATATGTTATTTAATATTTTAATCTGACAATAATATATATATTATATACATATATACCGGGTGATCAAAAGTCAAAAAATTTTTTAAAAAATCATTCTTTAAAAAATCTATGGATGAAATTCTGTCTATGACAGAATTTAATTTAGTACGACAGGTCTACTTTTTTGTATTTTAACACCCTTTTAAAATTAATAATAATAATAAAAATAATAACAATAATAATAATAGATGGCACATATTCAAATAACGTATTGTTTTTTAATTCCAAATGAATTAATAAAATTTTAATGCATTAAGTGTATAGTATCTTCCACTAATTGCTTATTACTCATTTACTAAATATTTTAATTATTAAAATAATCTTAATAACAATTTTGTATTAATTACTAATAATTAACAGTTTCAATTTTTACAGAACAAAACATAATATTAAAAATGAAACTATAAAGCGGTTATTCGATTTTTAAATTATACACTGAGAAAAAAAAATATACCGCTTTTCTCTAGAATGAATAAGTGACCATTTTCTAAATCCCTTAACTAGAAATATAGATTTCCGAGCTATGCGCATAAGGCACGCCATTAAACTGGATAGACGAAATGATCAAGAATTTCCAGTCTACACATTTCTAGAAAATTATTCTGAATACTCTAAATATTCTGAATCATTTATATTGCGAGAAACTCTCGCTTGATTTCTAGAATTTGGTAATAAACCGAGATTATAGTTGCAGAAACCCGCCTCTTGTAGTCTCATTTATTTGCAGAGATTTTTAAATAACTTTGCCCTCGAGAATATAGGCAGACGCTCTAGAATTCTAATAGGGGCTTCTAGAACTCACTTTTCAAGGGGACTAGAATTTATAAGGATGACATGGAATTTTTTTTTCTAGAGCCACAATTTAGATTCTAGATGTCAGTTACAGAATTTTTTCTCAGTGTACTCAAAATTCATCAAAGATTATTTAATATTAATACATTGATTTCTCGAAAACATAATTAATATCAATATAGTCATCTTATAAATCGAAAAATAACACGCATTTTAGTCTAAAAATATCTGAAAACACTAGTCTAAATAATCAGGAAACACTCAGCCAAGACCCGTTTTCTTTGTTGTCAGAGTACACAACTACAAACCTGAAGGTTATGAGATCGATCTTCACCAATGGGAAGTGAAAACGGAAAATATAAAAGTTTTTACGGATTTCACAAAATATTTTAAGATAGAAATTAAATGGTAAAATTGGATATTGCCAGGCGTTTTCGAAGTGGAACATTATAAATTGGTAACGAAGCAAAATGGGAGATTGAAAGAAATAGTCCTATCGTACTAAAAATACTATGCAGTTTTCACTGAAATGTACAGCAAAGCATTAGAATTTTATATATATATATATGTAAGATAAATATTTGCTACATTTTCCACTAACATATCTCCTGTATTCACAGTATCCTCTGATATTTCAATTTTTATATGTTATTTAATATCTATTCACCTATTTTCCATAACTTTTTAATATGATTGATAATAACATTACATACAAGCATTTAACAAGAAAGTTTATTCAAAATGCATTTTTTATGAATAGTTACTTATATTAAAATTATCTCTCTATCCATGAAGAGGTCTAAATATAGACAGAATCCTAACTCGATTACTTAGTTCTATTTACATGCATTTAAAACAAATTACACAGCTTTAATGAAATAAAAAATAATAAAAATTACTAATTATCTAAAAATTTTAAATTATAAAATAATTCAAATTAAAAAGGGCTAGGGAATTTTAATTAGAAAAATAATTGATTTTTCAAAGTATATATGTATTTTGCTCCTCCAATCTGTAATGCAATTTTCTTTCGAAAGTACTTTTATGCCAGTATTTTCAAAATATCTTGCTGTAAAGTTTACCTATTTTCTGTTAATGGTCTTAAAATATTTGTACAAACCTATTCCATAAATTGAATTGAGGATTTTAAGATATTTCAAAATTCACTAAGGTAAGTGAGTTAAAGGTTGCCAGTGTACCTAAGATAGCCCATCCCCCTTAAAGAGGATTAATTTAATTTTTAATCAGAAAATGGTGCTATTGCATTCTAAATCATGTATCTCCAGGGTATGTGACTGATTTTGAAGATATTATCGTGATCAACTGCCATTGTATGCTGTAATTTTACTTTAGAGGAGTATTCCTTCTAATTTCCAGGTAAGAAGATGCTTTAATTTACATGCGTTTCAGTTCTTAGAATTTTGAGCTGTAATATGTTTTCCGAAAATTCATTTATTTTTCTTTAATTACATAAACTTCATTTCTAATAAACTTATCAAATAAAAAGTTTAATACTGTGCAAATTGTGCCCATATGTCTGTTCTCAAGGTGGCCCAGATGCAGTGATCCCAGATTGGGGATTTTGTCCCCATTTTGGGGATTTTTGAGCAGTCTGGGGACAATTTTGGGGATCAAATGTTTGTGGGAACTTTTCTGGGGAATTCTAAAATTTTTGGGGACAAGTTCTTCAACTTTCCGTCAATGTTGGCAACGTAATGATTTATCCCTACGACTATATAATAACTCCCAATAACTTTATTGTTATTTGGTGATTTTTTTCAAAAATTGCCTTCATTTCGGGAAAAATCTTAACTTAAATCTGCTTGATATTTTTCTTTTGAAAAATTTTTTATTTTCCCTTTTTCGTAGAAATCAAGTTCGGGATTTTTTCGAAAAAAAAAAAAAAAAAAAAACTCTGATTTAGGAAATTTGAAGACCTGTTTGGGGCAATAATTTTCGACCATCTGGCATCACTGCCCAGATGTCAAGCAACTTTGGAACACGTGGTCCAACTTAGAAAATAAACACGCAAATTAATGTAATAAAAGTAACTTTCAAAATTTCTACATAAATATCTGAAAAGAAAAAAAAAAAAAAAAAACTTATCATTTATTATCCAACCATTTCCCCATACTATTGAGAATACAAAAGGTCTCCCGAAAGAAGTCAATGAATCACCGAATATAATTCCTAAGCTACATTGTTCAAAAAATGGCTGAAAGTCATTTTGTATCAAAAGGTAAGATGAATAAGAATAAAAATCCAAAAGAGCGTCTTAAGCACAATTTAAAAGTACTTTCAATAAATCGGCCACCTTTGGAACACTATGCGCCAAATGTGGCTTACAAGCTAGAATTTTGGAATTGTGTTATAAAGATCACTAAATTACATATTTCAAAGAAAATCACACTTGATATGTGTAAGAGATAATTGCAGCATTTTACGAAATATATATATATATATATATATATCCAGCTAAATACACCCAACCAGCAAAATAAAAAAAATTCTCAAAGTTTAACTATGGCCATCTTTGACTCACCTATCTTATATTTAATATTATGTAACACTTAAAAAAAATAATTTTCAAAAAATTCTAATATTTGTTAATTTTTTAATAAAATTTGGTAAGTTTAACTAATTGCACTGCTCTGCAAAAAAAAAAAAAAAAAAAAAAAATCGAGATCTGATGCCAATTTTGCTGATTCTTATGTGAAATGACCTCTTGAATCCGAATATGACTCCCATTTTGCCTAGTCACCCACAGTTTTCTAGATACACCACCACCTCTTTCAATTTCTTTCCTTGTTCGATAATTTTATGACCATGAATTTTATTTGAAGAATGAAAAAGAATTAATTCAACACCTAAAAAAAATATATAAAGTTTAAAAAATGACATTAATAACAGATTAAAAAATATATAAGATACGTAATGCTTAATTTCAGTGGCAAATCCTCCCCAAAATTTTCCTCTTTTCGTAAATGTCCATGTTTTAGAATTTTTCAATTCTGTAGCCCCTCAGAAGATATTTAACGGTTAAAATAATCCTCCCCCCTCCTATAAATCAAATTTATAGCCATAAAATCACCGAAAAATGATAAAATAATGGGGTCACTCCTAAAAAATGGTGAGTGATAGGGCAAAATGGGCGTCCTATTCGGATTCAGGAGGTCATTTTACATAAGAATATGCTGAAATGGTGTCAGAGGCAATTTTCATGCCGAGCAGTGTTGTTAATTCATTTCTTAGATATCTAACAGATATAACCAAATGTGAATTCAACGATTCAAGACAATAGATAATGAAGTTTTCAAAATATTGTGGATAGTGGCATAAAGCCCTTTTCAGAAAATAAGCGTTTAAAATTTAGAAAAGCGATAAGTTACGTCTTGATGGACTGTTAAAAACAAAACGGTATGTTCCACCAGATAAATGGTTCAAATTTAACTGCAACCAATATTTTGATATTAATTTTCACAATTTTATTACTGCTATTTTATGAGTAAACACTATTAAAATAATGAAACATAGCATGAAAATGCTGATTGCAGCTAAATTGGAATCATTTTTGTACAGGATATGATATGTTTAGCGTTAATATTTGAAGGGATAAACTAAATAAATTCATATACATTAAAGGCTATAGTTGGAAATTGGTGCAATTTCATTTCTGATGTTTAGCGCTTTTAACTCTTTTCAACAATGTTTAAGAGTGATTATGAATTCAATTAATCTATTTGTCTGTCTTTGTGTCATCCTGTTTATTTGTCGTGGGATCGCTTAGGCAAAGTACATTAGGTTAAACAATGTACCTAGTACGTACTGTTGGAAAGTGTTAATAATCTGAGCGAATCGCATGATTTTTCATACTTGTTTTTATTTTTATTTTATTTATTTATCTATTTATTTATTTATTACCGTTATTAAGTAAAATGTGCACGATTCTTGTAAACGTAATTCTACAGGAACTTTGTTAAACCTTGTAACTACATATATGTGAGCAATGTTTTTTAACTTTTTCCAACAAGCGTGGTCGGTAGCACCGTCCTCATAATTCAAAGATTGCGGGTTCGGTACTCGAGCCAGCCAAAGACCGTCGTGTACGCTATTGGTGGCTGGTGCACGTAAAATCTGTCGTGGCCGCAATGGCGTCCATGTTCCCATCAAAAATTATGCCTCTGGGGGTCACCGAAGCGGGAGAGCCATCCCTTCCATGGAGGATCAAAATTGTGATGGCATGTCTCCAGACCACCTCTAGGGGTGTGTTCCAGACCGTAACCAATTGCCCATCTGCGCAGCACAAGTGCGACGTAAAACCCAACCATCCAACCATCCATCCAACAAGCGTGGAAAGTGTTTATGATTTCAGTTCGTCTATCTGACTATTCATTTCTGTTACTTACAAAACTTTAAATAAACACCATAAAATGCAATAAACTCGCAACAATATTGATTCGGGTCGAAAGAGCACACGACCCTTCATCAGACGAACGAAGTAGGCACGAGTGCTGCAGTCAAAGCGGCAACTTGCATTTTATGGTGTTTATTGAAAGTTTTGTAAGTAATAATTTACAACGCCAGTTCAGTGGTGATTTCTTATTAATTCACTTCTGTGTTCACGTTCTCTATTATGTAATTATTTTTTTAATTCACTACAAATTCATATATGTTACTAAGATTCACTGAAGCATATTTTAAATTGAAATGATATGACTAGTATAATTAGCCTGTGTACCGATTCAAAAAAAAAAAAAAAAAAAAAAAAAAAAAATCGGTTACATTATGGTCTGTGAATGGTATTTTTAAACATACTATTTTGATATGATAATACTAATCCAAATATGATGAAAATCATATGTTTTTGTGATGCGTGGAGGAAATCGGTTTATACCTTAGATTTCTACAAACTGTTTATCAACCAATATGCTTGGAAGTGTGGGTACTGTAAGGATTAGCGAAGAGAAAATTGGGAGACTGTTTCCCAATCCCTTTAATTCTACCTATTGGTAAAACATGTAGAAAATGGATTTCCTTAACAAGTGTTTATCTTTTTCTTTCTTAATGTTGGAGTAATATCCTTGAAGTTTATCAAACATCAACTCCTCTTTCATTATAAATACTCTTATTTTATCGGAAGAAAGTTGAATTCAAAATGACGACTAAAAAATACAAAATATTGGACTGTTTTTTTTTTTTTTTTTTAACCTTCGATTGATTTTGTAAATATAATAAATGTAGCAGATTTTGTAACTGAAGCAAATGCAGACATGTATAAAGATAATATAATAAATTTAATATAGAACTGGCTTCTTATGCATGTATAGCTTCTGAATTTATTCTGTTTTATTAAGCAATTATTTTTTTTTTCCTATTTAATATAATAAATATTTTAAAAAATAAATAAATAAATAAAAAGGGAAAAATTAAAAGAAATTTTTGAGTAGAGAGTTATTTTTAAATTTCTTTAAAAGAGTGTAAAGATTAACGTCGATTAACAACACGTGATTCCTATTCCTGAGTGAACTCTGACATGCATGAGATTTTTTTTTTTTTCGTTTAATCTATCTTAAATCAATTTTAATTAATTTTCGGAGAAAATCATGGAAAACTCTGAAATAATAGGTTGACGAATGCGATCTGAGATCGAAACTGGCACTTTTCGCCAACCAGCTTCTAGGATAGAACTTCTCGACCACTAATGGGACTTTCCTTCAAAGATAATTCATCAAAAGTGTTATTGTCGTATTATTTTCTCATGAAAGACATTTATGTATGAATATACTGAAATACGCATAATTTGAGAAAATATTATAATGCAATATTATGAATTTGGTGGAAAAACAAACAAAAATTCAAACGTAACTTAAAAAGAAAAAGAGTTTTCGTTTTTTTTTTTTTCTTCAAATAAAATGTTACCTATGTATAGGATTGTTATAAGTTATATGCATTCCTCAATATACTGAAATAATTTGTGAAATTTATGATGAAATAATTTGAATTGAAAAAAGAAAGAAAGCCTAATTCATGTGATTTATTTTATTTTATTTAGGTTTCTCAAGTTTTTCTAAAATGAAAATTCTTTAAAAAATAAATTTTTTCTGAAGTATATAATTCTTATGAAAGTCACATATTTAACAATATACTGAATTTATTTAAGAAAGTACAAGCTTCGATAAATGCAGCATAATATATCTCTTGTAACTGATACCATGAAATGAATGCAATGTTTATGAATTAAAAAAAAAAAAAAAACTTAATAGGAAATTTATAAGTGATGAGATAAGCCTATGTATCATGAAAATTTGTGTTTTGACTTGAGTTATTATGTACTAAATACTTAATATTTTATGTACAAATAAAAAAAAGAGGGCGGGGTAAAAATGTTTGCGTACATTTCTGCTATTTTAAAAGTTATGCGCTTTTTGTATATCTGTGTGTCTGTAATGTCTGTATTAAAAGTGAAACACGAATGCTTATTAACAATGAACTAAAATAGTAATTATGTAATTGAGTGTAATTGATTAAATTGATAAATAGGTATTAAAACAAAACCTCTCTAACACAACCAAAAAAAGGCTGTTAATGGTTTCACAGATAAAAGTTCTTATAGTAGTATCTTAGCTTACCTGTGATATTTTTAGCATCTTTTTGTAAGCACTTTTTTAGTGTATAAGTATTTTTTGTTTCTTCATTAAAAAAAAGAAGAAGAAGAATGTAACGCGATCACCATATAATATGCAAATATTGTTTACAGCCTAAAGAAGGGATATATATATTTTTTTTCCCTCTATCCCACTTTTTCATCACTTCTATCTTTTTCCTAATATTCTAAAAGTCTTTAAGCCAACGTATGTAAAAAAAAATGATAATAATAATAAAAATAAGTCTAATGTTCAATGAATAAAAGGAAAAAAAAATGTGTGATATAAGAAATTAAATACCTGTAAATTAAGAGACAAAAATATATTCCCAGTAATGTCATTGATAAAAATCTGAACTATTTGCATTAAAAAAAAAAAAGTAGTTTCCAATATCCTTTTTTTTATTTGATTTTTATATGTTCAGCAAAATTAAGTCAATAACCATAGTCAAATACGAATTGCGTGAAAGAACAATCAGTTTCATTTTTTTCTTTTCCTTTTTTTTTTTTTTTTTTTTTTTTTTACTATAGCACATGTAAAAGAACTATTCATTATTTTCCGCCAAACATGGTAAAAATTTGCTTCACTTGAAGAATACCAAAAGAAATTTTCACTTCATTGCATATTTTTTGCAGCTTAGAAATTTGTGCAAAAAAAATATTTTAAACTAATATAGCAATGAATTCAAAAGAGAAATTAATCTTTCACTTCATTTTATTTCCTTCTTTTATATTTTTTTTCCTTCTTTTATTACTAATAATCAATCCTCATTTCCATCGTGTTATCAATTCAGAAAATTAAAAATCGTTACTAACATATATTTTTTGCCCTATTTAGAATGTTATTGAATAAACAAAAACTATATAAAATATATTAAAATAATATCACATTATACAGTTTTATATGGTTGGTTGGCTCTTTCTTTCCTTTCAGTGTTTTTGGGGAACAAATAAAATTAAGATTTCAAATTAAAAAATCACGCTGTTAAAAATTTTTGCTAGGTTGAACTAAAACTTTGTATTACAGTATTTCTAACCATATTATGTTGAAATCATTTACCATTATTTGGTACATTTTTTCAAGAAGAAATACCAAACTGTAGTATAAAAGGGTGTCCCTGATTCTTCCACCAGTATATTTATATCATCATTAATTTCAGCTTTTATCAATTCACTGCAGGAAGCATGCCTCTCGTAGGTGATTCCAAATTGCCCTGTTTTATGCAATTCTTCACCATTCCGTTCTTCCAAACTTCATAATATCCATAATTATGTAACAACTTTTTATTTAATTAAACGTGCAAACTTACTAATAAAAATTCCGAAAGAAAAATACTGGTGGAGAATCAGGGAAAAACTTTCGACTGTCGACACCCTGTATAAGGTTTAACTATCGTATAATTGCAGCCATTATTGTACCAAGTTTTTGTTCAACCTTGAACTAAAATTTTTAACAGTGTACAAAAAACATATTTTATTTCTGTTATATATATATATATATATATATATATAATATATATATATTTAAAAAAAAATCTTTTTTTAGTTATCGGAAATTATCCATATTATGTTCTCATTAATAATAGGCTGAATTTTTCCTACACACTCCTTTAAACAAATTATTAGATAGAAAATTATAGATAATTAAAAAGAACAATCTTTTAAAATTTTAAAACTGCTTACGATAGAATAGGTAGAAGAAATGATCTAACACTGTAGATAAAGTATTTTCATCTTAATATAAATTTGAAAGGCAAATAAAAATACTTTATTATTAACGAAAAACTGTACTATGAAATATCCCCCTGTTTGCAGACATTATATAAAAGGTTATATACTTACTCACAAGTTAAACTTTTTATTCAAAAGATATATTAGCATACTTGAAACAAAAAAGAAAAATACAATGCACATAAGTGTATAACACAACCATACAAAATAATAACAATACGATAGTATGTATATATTTGTTTGTATATTATATAAGAATGCATGAAATTTTAATGCATTAATCTACACAAACAATCTAAAAAAATATTTTTAAACCATATATCGTAAATTAAATGAATCTGAATAATACGCAAGCTAAAAAATGAATAAAATTATTGATAGAAATGATTAATGAATAAAAAATGAGAAGAAAAAAAGCACAAAGTGAGATAATCAGTGTAAAATTTTCAAATCAATTACATCTAGATTATTTTTCGGAATAGTTTTTCATTATGGACCTGTCATATATATATTATGTTTCTTCAATTACATAATGAGAAAATTGGCTTTAGTTAGTCTCCCTGTAAATGGAAAAAATTGCAGTGCAGCTGCAGGAACACCTGTTCGACAATATGCGCGAAACATAATAGACGCTAATTTCTGTAAAGATTAAATTAGATATTTTTTTTTCCACACACAGGGAGATACACCACACATAGACAGGCAGGAGAGACAGACTATATTTACAATTAACACGTTGAGCGCTGTGTGAGCCATTGTAGATTCTAGACATTTTGTCATATATCTCTAAGTACTGAAGGAATCATCTTGAAACTTTAGGAGTGTGCAGAACATGATATACTTCAAACATTTCAGTGAAATTTTTACCCCCAAAGTAAAAGCAGTACCAATAAAAAATTAAAACGTTGAGCGCCCTGTCAGCCATCGGTGGCTGACAGTGTCAAATATTATATAAAGCCGCGTCAACCATCAGTGGCGGATATAAACTAGGATATAAAACTAAAAATATTACATTTAATGAATGAAAATTTATTAAACATTTGCTGAATTTTTATTTATTACAGGAAGAATCATTATGGAATTTTAATGGATTTTAAGAATTTGCGTGGTGCTCAACGTGTTAACCAAAATTTGTTTAGGACATTTTAAAATATACATAACCAGAAGTCGAAAACTTTTTACATATCCAGTACTTTCTTACAATCGTATATAGAAGAAAGTAAAAAGGTTTCTTAATGATATTCACAATATTTTATTCATGTAAAGAAAATGAAATTTACATTAAATAGATAAAAATTGTCTATTTATATTGATTGTAATCTAATATTGATTTTTATTTTTTTATTTTATTTTATTTTATTTTTTAATATACGTAAATAATTTTTAGAAATGTATAAAACTGTCCCATTACTTAAAGGTATAGGTAATTCTGAAAATATTCTTCCACCGATAATTAGAATTACTAATGTAAATAAATAAATAAATAAATAAAAGAAAACAGAGAAGAATTTGCATCATAGCAATACCTTAAATTGTAACAATAGCTTGTATTATTGTAAATAAAAAATAAAATAAAATAAAAGTAAAAAAATCGAATTTTCATTATATAGATAGATTTGTCTCTTTATATAGAATGCAATGTAACATAATATTTTAATAAAATATATCGATAATTTTTTTAAAAATATAACCGTTATTCAATTATTTCATCATGTGTGTTATTTTGCAAGTATTCTACCAACAATATTTAGAATTACTAATGTGTGTCATATACTAAGTAAAAAAAAAAAAAAATAATAATAATAATAGAGAACAGTTTACACTATACCAACATCTTGAATTATAACAATACATTTTATTTAAAATGCCTCATGCGAAATCGCCATTTTCTTTATCGCTTGTGCTGAAATGCCCTCCAGTTGTACCGCAAAATCGTACACTATTACGGAAAAGATTTTCAAAGGTCTTCCTCTTTAAATATAGAAGCGAAGCAACAAATCCTTTTTGAATGCAATATTGGATTTTGAAGGCATAAATCCTTTCCTTTATTCCCAGTGAAAGTTATTTGATCACTCTTGGCAGTAGGAATTGTAGGAAGCAATCATTATAAACAAAAGGGATTCTCTTTGGGCGTAAATTTTGTAGAAGGTCATAAAATTCAACGCTGAGAAGGTGAGAATGGGAAAATGTTATAATAAATCAATTCTATTTATTTCAAAGGAACATGAATTTTCGTTAGTGTCGCAATTCTGTGTGATTTCAGAATGTAAAGGAAGTAAGTACAATAATAGATCATCAAGCCCAGATTTAGAATATATGTAATAACTTAATGTGGAAGATTTACACTGAAACTTTCCTCAGTTATTTTGACATCCTTTATATTATTTTAATATATTGTTCCATTTAAAAGAATATACAGTTACCGCTGATTAATAAATTCACTGGTTAATAAAATCAGCCGCTTATTATGATCAAATTGCTAGGCCCGGAATCAAATCAATACAAAAAAAAAAAAAAAAAAAAAATTAAAACCGGCGATTAATAAAATCAACACCGCCGGATAATAAACTCAAAAATATTTCTTCAACAGCAAAAATGTCATTTATGTACGCTAAAAAAAAAAAAAATTATTTGCAGATTTTTTTTTCTTTTTTTTTTTAAGTAAGAATGAAAATAAAACACAGTAGTCCCACGATATCTCTCTTTGTTAAAAATTTTACCCTTTCAGCACAGTTGCATATTAATCACTTGTTTCAGTAACAATTTCAAAAAAAGTATTCTTTAAAGCGCGGTAATGAATTAAATTTGATTCGATACGCAAGTGATTTTTTATTTATTTATTTTATTTTTATTTATTGAAAAACAATTTCTAATTCTTATTTTGAAATACTAAGAAGCAAGAAATTTTAATGTAAGAATTTTAAATTTAAAAGAAAAGTGTAATTTTCGGCAAAGTAATGATGATTTTCTTAAAAAGAACGCATCGGAATTTTTTTTTGTGTTAAATTTATTATATTAAAGGAACAATTAATCAATTATCTATGAAAAAATTAATAATATGGTTTAATAATTTCATTCTCTGTAACCTTTTGAAATGTCTTTCCAAATTTAAGAAAGTAATACTTTCTTCTTATGTGCAGGAATGTTCGTCGGATATAAAAATCAACCGCTTAATAAAATCACTTTAGCTCAAGACGAATGTGATTTTAATAAGCGGCGGGTACTCTATATATTTTTCTACTGTTTAATTATTACACAATTAATGATTTTATACAGGCTGTCCTGAATTAATGAGCCAAACATTAAGGAGATAAGGATTCAAAACTGCATAGCTACCCATGTTCCCAAACGTCATTTTAACCCTTTAAGAACCGGGTGATTTTGCATGGTTATGGGCGTGGCTCTCCAATATTACATTTTTAAAAGAGTTTTTGCATGCTAATATTCACATAAGTAAATGAATTCTGTTTTTATCGATGGTTTTATCGCAATGATTGCAATAATACGTACATTGTGCAATAATACGAACATTCTGAATGATGCATGCAAGCTTATAAATTTACACAGTAGGCGGAGTTAGTAGTACAAAGTAGCGCAAAACATCCAGCTCTTAACCCTTTCAGGGGCAGATAATTTAAGTTCATTTAAAATCAAGTGCCACCAATGTGTGAGAACAACATTAAAAGAAAAGTAATAAACGGATGTTTTCGGATAAGGTAAAAGACTAAAATTTTGTAAAGAATTTCTGGGAAGAATTTTTGTGGTTGCGAACGAGTTACATTGTAAAAAGTACGTCTGGGGAGATGGATTCCTATGGAATTCTGAATCCTTATAAAGTGCTCTATTTCCATTTAAAGTTGGTTGCATCTCTGTACAGTTGAAATATAACGGTATCCCATTTTACTCGACTATTCCATACTCCCCACTGTTCACCTACTTATTTTAAAAGGTACCGATTAGAAAATTTACAGCTTTCGGTGGTACTTTTCCCCAAAGGGGAAAATGATGTCCTTGCATTTATGAAAATGTATTCCTGGTCCACTATTACTAACATAAATATATATATATATATTTTAATTTCACAATGAGAAGGTAAAAATGACTCTCATTATGTATATTAGTACAAAACTTTCAATAAACACAATTAAGAAAAAGAACTCGTAACAACTGTTTCGGGTCGAAAAAAAACACGACCTTCCGTCAGACGAATAAAGTAGGCACGAGTGCTGCAAACAAAGCGGCAACAAATAATTATTTATTGTTTGCAGCACTCATACCTACTTTATTTATCTCATGAAGGGTACTGTTTTCTTTCTACCCGAAACAGTTGTTGCAAGTGCTTACATTTTGTGATGTTTATTTAAAGTTTTGTAACAATAACTTTTAAACGCCAGCTCTGTGGTGCTTCTCATAATCTTATTATGTATATTTATACGAAATTTTCTCTTATACTACTGCCTTATTAAAATTATATATAAATGAAATGATTGCGATATCTATTGATCGACTGATCCTTAAATGTAATCATCACCAATTAAAATCAAGTTCCAACTAAATATCAAGTTTGTTTAAATTTTGCCCATTGGCTCATGAGATATATGGTCCACAAATTTTTGATACACAGACATATACATACAGACATTTTCTAAAAATGATCAAATTGTGTTCAGGACATCTTAAAGAACATAAACCCAACGTAAATTGGAGGTTAAATATTTTTACGAATCCAACACTTTCTTTTTATGTGCAGAAAAAAGCAAAAAACAACCAATTCTTAATAATACTTATGATGTTGAAATAATAATATACAAACTATATATTGTTACTTTCTTCTATATGTATACATAAAGAAAGTATTGGATTCGTGAAAATTTTCGAACTCCAGTTTTCGATGGATTTGCACCTTTTGAGATGACCTGAAAACGATTCGACGGTTTTTAGAAAATGTCAGTCTGTCTGTGTGTCTGTGTGTGTGTGTGTGTGTGTGTATCACGAATTTTGTGGACGAACCAAAGAACGAAATTTCAACAAACTTGATATTTAGATGGACCCTGACATAAACTGGTGCTGATTAGATTTGGGGATCATTCGCTCAACAGGTGGAGCTGTGATCACATTTTTTCTAAATTTTTAACATGGCAGTTGACAGTATAGTACAAAATTTCGTATAAATGTACATAATGAGAGTTATCTTAATCTTGTGATTACAAAATTAATATGAATTATTGATAATAGTAGTAGTTAACTGGGGAAAAAAATGTGCATGTGGGGGCATCGCTTCCTCCCCCCTGGGGGGGCGAGTAAATTTTCAGTATGGGTATCTTTTGAAAGATCTCGTCAATACCTTTAAAATGAATGGTTCAATTACATATCTGTGTTAATTTATAGATTATAACTATAATGATGTATAATATATCGATAATAATATATCGATGATAACTATATATCTGTGATAAGTTATCGATTTTTTTACTTTTAATGGAAAAAAAAAAAAAAAAAAAAACTTAGAAAAAAAAAATCGAATTTCTTCGGATAATTGAAAAAAAAAAAAAAAAAAAAAAAAAAGAGTTTGCAAAAAAAAGACAGAATTATATCACTAAATGTAGTGATATTACATTTAGTGATATTCTTTTGCATTTATAATGAAAAATAATTTGATAATTTAATAAACAATTTGTATTGAATAAATTTTGTGTAAAATTATATAGAAGAAAGTCATGTGGTGGCATCATCATACTAGTTTTTTTTTTTTTTTTTTTTTTTTTGTGTGTGTGTGTGTGTGTGTCTGGTCATATACAATAACATTCTCCAGATATTTTGCTAAACATGGTGTTGTAAAAACACCGAAATATATTGTTATTCTGTATAAGTAATAACTTTTAATTGAGATGACAAGTGTAAGTGAAAAAAGCTTAATTTGTTCTAACATATACACAAACTTGCTTATAAGATTGTCGTTGATGTTGAGTAGGAAGTTTGCGTCGCTCTAGTGCGACATACAGTCAGCAGCAAAATTATTCAAACATATCTACATCTTTCGTTCTTTTTTTTTTTTGTTTGTTTGTTTGATCGATAATTTTTACCATCTACTTACTATTTTATAAACAGCAAAGACTAATATCATGACTCGACAAATAATTACTCAACAAAACAGTATTAGATGCACATACTTTTCATACGGATTATTTCTAGCAATTCAATAATTTTGTTGTCTGCTGTAATGAGCAGTTGACTATGCTTATTAGGAACCTCTAAATAATTGAACAAGATCTTACTATATAAAGTAATTTTCCTTTTGCTTACCGGAAAAATAACACTGTTAAAACACTGCGTTGGAATAAATAAATAAATAAATAAATAAAAAAAACACAAATCCTGATACTGTTTTGCCAGTTTTTTATGTAAAATGACCTCCAAGATCCGAATATGACCCCCACCTCTTTTGCTCAATCACCCACTGATTTCTCGGAATACCACCCCTCCCCTAAAATTTATCACTGTTCGGTAATTCTACGGTCATGAATTTGATATGGAGTGTGGGAGTGATTAATTTAACACTTGAAAATAATAATAATAATAATAATAGTAATAATAATAATAACAATAACAATAATATATATATATATATATATATATATATAATAATGAATTATGATGCGTAGTAAAAGCTAAGCAACATATACAATATCACTGAAACCACATAGACAATAAGAATGGATATTTTTCAAGTAGGAGAAGCTCAGAAAGGTGAAAAAAATTCATCAGGGGAGACCTTTTCACCCTTGAGCACCAATGTCCGATTTCGTTCACTAATGGCTATAATAGCAAATCACTAGTGGGCCTCCCTATCGTACATGAAATTGAAGTGAAATTTAAAATGGAATAAACTATTAACTACAAATTATCAAAGAATCTAACAGAAAACAACTTTAATAAATAAAACATAATAAACAAACAGTACTCATAGGAGGATGCATTTCGAGTCACATGGATATCTATATAATGTATAATAAATAATAAATAATAATGACAATAGATTAATTAATATAATGTAATTTATAATTTCAGTAGGAAATCTCCCTGAATGTCCTTCTTGTTACAAATGTTTTAAAATATATCACCCTTTTAACCCTTCAGACGATATTGAACAGTTACAATAATCCTTGATACTGTTTTGCAGATTTTTATGTAAAATGACATCCTAAATCCGAATATGATCCCCACCACTTCTGCCCAATCACCCACCGATTTCTCGGAGTACTCCCCCCCCCCTTCAACATCAAATTCACAGATATAAAAATAAGGAACCGCTCCAATCAAATCAGTGGACAATGGTGCGAATTGGGGGTCTATTTAGAATCAGGATGTCATTTTACATAAGAATTTGCAGGAAAGGTATTAGGGCCTTTTGTCATGCAGAGCAGTGTAGTTTTTTAATGCATTTGATATGACATTTGTTTAACATGGAAGTGTAGTCCAAGTATTCTAATATGTTGTTTAAGTAATCTCCAAATATACTGATACAATAATTCTCGAATATTTCGTACTGTTTTTCATCATAGAAAGTAGACATGTGTCATTCAGAAAAAAATTAAAGTTTCGTTAAAGATAAATGAAAATAATAATAATAATAATAATAATAATCAATGGAAACTATATTACAAGTACTAAATTATACACTAAACAATGCATCTTTTATAAAAAAGAAAAAAAAAAAAAAAAAAAAAAAAAAACATTTCAATTAAAGCACTAAATAAATAAAATATTTTTTTAACATGTAAATAAATACATAAAACTGTTTTAATTTGATAGTAATACAATTATGTTGATGTTCCATTCAAATTTAAAATTGTTTTAGTATAGTTTGCATTTATCTAACTGATTTCTCAAATTGGTCAGATTTTCTAAGCATTAAATTTGTGCTTTCATTTAAATTAAATTTTTTATTTCTCATAAATAGTCATACAAAGCATTTTTCGTGAAAATAAGTCTTTTTAAATATTTAGAGAATATCAAACATTTATTTTCTTGAAGATTATTTCGTTCAAAAATTATACGTAATATAACTAACAAAATTATGTACTTGAACACCTCAACATCCAACATCAAATTAAAAAGAAGCTACTTTTAAATGTTACAAAAAGAAAGTCATTTATAATTTGTACTGAATAAACATTTTTTTCTATATTTACTATGATAAACTTCTATTATAGCCTCCTAAACTAGATGCCTGTCGCGTGGCTCGGAAGCTTGGCAACAGTTGAAGCGGTAGACAGCGCCACCTGGTGCAGATTGCGCGACTTTTTTATTCAACAGCCAACAAAAAATTTTAAAAGTGGGATATGATATGCATAAAAGGCGAATAGAATCGAAGAAACGTCGATTATATATATCATATATCACTTCTTAAAATTATTGGTGAGAGTTGAATAAAAAAGTCACGCAATCTATACCAGGTGTAGCTGTCTACCGTTTCAACTGTTGCCAAGTTTATGAGCCATGCGACAGGCATCTAGTTAAGGAGGCTATGTTTCTATATAAAATGGATACGAATTTCATAGTAATCACAATGAACCTAGAAAAAGATTATTTTGTTATGAAAGAAAATTTTAATCGATTTTTTCAACATAAAATATTATATCCTTCTTCTTTAAAATATGTTTTTAAAACGGCTTAAAAAGCAGGGAAAAATTAAATTGACAGTCTTTAAGCTATGTGTTAGCGATTTAAAAGGAAAAAATATATATATATATACTCTGAAAGAAATAGAGAATGACATTATTTAAAAAAAAAGGCAAAAATAATATGTAAAATTTTTTCAAAGTATTATTTATGCTGGTATAGAAGAGAAGGACACACGGCAAAAATGCTGATGTATCCAAAACCGCGGGGTAAACAGTAATTTAATAGAGAATTTCGAATATGTAATTAAATTACATTCTTACATAATCTGCAAATTTAACATTAACAGCTACAATTCCATATGTTTTGTGAAGCATTAAAAAGGTTAAAACAGTTTACAGATTAAGGTTGATTTAATTCCTTACTATTATTATTTTATTGATAAATTGAAATTGGTGACTTGTATTCACAAATGTTTGAAATTTTATTTATTTTATAATATATATTTTAAATTCATTATAACTCTAGAGTTTTTTTTTTTTTTTTTTAAGGAATGAAAAAGTTTTTTGCAGGAATCGTACTCTCCGCCCTTTTTTTCAGTACATTTACAGGGATGAGAAATTACCGCCTTTTCTGCTACCGTTATTTTGATATAGAAATGTTTATCGCATTTTAATAGAAATCAGGGATGGAAGTTTCCACCTTTTTTAGCGAAAAAAAAAAAAAATCTCGAATTACACCGGAATAAACATCTTGTTTAAAAACTTATTATAACTCATTATTTGTGTCTTAATATGAATGTATTTAAATGAGAAGTTTGTTCTGGTGTGAAAGCAGGATTTCGTTTTCTTTAAGAAAGGTGGGAACTTTCACCTCTGAGTAATGCCTGTGATTAAACAGGATAGATATTATTGTATAAAAATTGTGGTAGCAAAGACGGCGGAAATCTCTTATTTCTTAAAGTAAGTTCATTATTATGAAAGTAAGTAAAGTCATTTCTGACAAAACGGTGGGGAGTATGTCACACGGTCTCGGGACACACGGTTAGTATAGAACACACGGTCTCAGTACCATTTGTGTATATAGTAAAATTTGTACCACAAAACTAATAAAACTTATATATGTACTTTAGTTTATCACATAAAAATTAAGAATATTCATTCATAGTCAATTGTATGTATAGATATTTATAGTAAAATAAAACATGAATATCAGGCACCCAAAGAATTATCTTATACATAGTGCAATTTGGAATACTTTCACTTTTTCATTTTTCATTTTTTTTTTTTCTTTTTTTTTTTTTTTTTTAATAAATTGTATTTCTTGCAGCACAAGTGATGTGGCTCTTAATTTGTCGATGGACATATTAAGTAGTAGATAGGGATTATGACTTATTTGCAATCTTTAACAGAAATAATGTCAATTCCATACTTGCCAACCATCTCATTATGAACCTTACAATTTTTAGTACCCGCCTTTTATTTCACACCAATAAATTTTTAGAGTAATTTTTGTCTTATTTAATTGTTACAACATTTGGAGAGAATTACTCTAAAAATATAGTGGTGTGAGAATAGGGACGTTTTTTCAGGGGGCGTTAACAATTGTACGGTTATTAATGAGATGGTTGACAAGTATGCAATTCTGTAAATGAGAAGATTGTTTGGAACCGTCTTTTCTTTATTTTCTTTATACTTTTCTTTTTTGTAAGTTAGAATTTTTAGATTACATACACAATAACTTAAGTTTTATATGGAATCCGAAATTCTCCGTGGATCCTACACGGACACGAAATAGTGCTTCTCCTTATTTAGAAAATTAGGTGGAATTCCCTAAAGCACGAGTGAGGTACCACTCTCAGAAGGGAGGGACATGCCAAGTAGCAGCCAGGATTCGCCACGTAGTTCCATCTTTTACAGGAATCACGGCGATTCTGCAAATATGCAGAATGTTTTGGAAAGTCTAAATTTCTTCCAAGCGTTGGCATATTCGGTAATTATCGTTACATAGACAATATGCCTATATATATATATTATTATTATTAGGATTCGAGATATCTGCGGATAGTTATGGGAAAATTCGGAATATTGGGGATAAGCATTTCCGATATAGAGCGCCGTTAAAAAAAAAAATATCCAGTATAGAGATTCGACATAATTCTAAACCACGCATCTGTGACAATTGAAAACAAATTTACATTTTTTTTTTTTTTTTTTTTTTTTTTAACAAAATATGAAAAGGTTTTCTCCATTTTTCCTTCTTTTTTAATGTTTCATTTAATTATGTGAAAAATCAAAATTATTTGCACCTTGATATAAATTGTTGTCTATCTGTTTTGATGCATGTCGCTCGACAGTTGTCGTTTTCGGTTAGTTTTTTGTCATGAGTTTTAATCTGGAAGTAAAAAATAAGTAATAATATTAGGACTATTATTAACCAGTTCTTGCGAAATTGCAAAATTTCATTTATAATAGTAAAAGTCAACCTGTGTAAAGTTTTGATATACACCCCGCGACAAAAAGATAGGTACAGAGGGTTTTTTCTTGATTTTTCATAAAATAACTTTATCTAAATTGTGCTTATCATTTATTATTATCATAAAATAACACTATTCCCAGACTAATTTTTGTTTTAAGACTAATTTAGAAAAAAATTAAGACTGATTTTTATCTAATTTAAGACTACACGCCGCGACAAAAGATAGGAACAAAGTTTTTTTTTTTTTTTTTTTTTTTTTTTTTTTGAATACGATTATTTTGAATATGATTCAAATATTTAATATGTTTTTGATATGATAATATTTTGTTATGATAA
The DNA here is from genome assembly GCA_963930645.1 of Salticus scenicus. Lineage (NCBI taxonomy): Eukaryota > Metazoa > Arthropoda > Arachnida > Araneae > Salticidae > Salticus > Salticus scenicus. The sequence goes on along the minus strand of OZ005654.1, from coordinate 27,526,225 downwards.
TAAAAGATCAGCACAATTTAGATAATGTTATTTTATGAAAAATTAAAAAAAAAAAACCTTTGTTCCTATCTTTTTGTCGCGGAGTGTAGTCTTAAATTAGAAAAATTTTAGTCTGAAAACTTTCCTAAATTAGTCTTAAAACATAAATTAGTCCGGGAATAGCGTTATTTTATGAAAAATCAAAGAAAAAACCCTTTGTACCTATCTTTTCGTCGCGGGGTGTATGTAGGAGTATTTCTCTCATCCTCTCCAGGGAAATTTCCTTGTCTGTATGGAGTGCTTTTTTTTTTTTTTTTTTTTTTTAAGGGGGAGTGGCTTTTTTGCCACATTTAAATTAATTTTTACTTATTTATTTTTGTTTATTAATCTTTTTCTACGAAATAAAATGCTATGGTGACATTTTTGGTGTAAATTACGGGAATGCATGGGGTTTACACATGAAAAATAATTTAGTAAAATGTCTTTAAGTCCTCATATATATATATATATATATATTAATAGCGCTTTCTTCTAATCTAGAATTCTGTTAAACATTATTGAGGCTACAGTGTTTATCTGAAATCGGTAATAATACGGTATCCGTTAACTTCCAGGTAAGGCAAATACTAACACAAAAAAATATCTATAACGATATATATATATATATATATATTTATTTATTTAATCTTAGCTCTTGAATCCATTTTTGAACTGATATTATCAGGGCTGCCACTGGCGACTATTTTTATATTATTTTCATACCACTATTTTAAAAAAATATAGTTTATACTATATTTTTCCAGGTAAAATGGTTCCAGGCTCCCCCCCTTTGACTTTTTTCTCAGTTTATGTTCCTTGTAATGAGAGCGCAGTTGATATTAAATCTGATTTACTTGCATTACTCAGGTATGACGCGAACACCATTCTCCTTGGTGATTTTAATGCCCACCATCCCTCTTGGAATTGTAATGCCTCGAACTCTTATGGTACAGCTATTCATGACCACATCCTTCTTTTCGATTATGCGGACATCCTTTTTCCGGACACCCCTACCCACCACTATGGCTTAAGTAGTAGCACTACTGATTTCGGTCTTTTCAATGGTTTTAAATTTGAAAAAAACATTACTTCTCTGGCTGAATTGAGTTCTGATCATAATCCAATCAAAATTAATATTCAAATTCGTCTCCCCCTGATTCCCCCCAAAATTATTTCTCGTACTAATTGGACTCAATTCACTAACTTTATTAACGATATTCCACCCTCCCTACCCACCATCAATAGCACCAATGTCATTGATCTCCTGGTAAACTCCATCACTAATGATATTAAGAGTGCTATTGACTATGCTACTACTTCCAAACCTGCTAATGATTTTTTTTTTTTAATTAGACCCGCACGTCCGCATTCTAACTACTAATAAAAATAGGGCCAGGAAAATTTAGTAACGTACGCATAGAATTCAAGATAAAATTATTCTCAATAGAGCTCAACAAGATCTTAAAGATTATCTTAACAAAAAACGCAATGACAGTTGGAAAGAATTCCTTGAATCCCTGTCTCCAGAGGATAACTCCATCTGGAAAGCGGCCAGGAGATTTAAGAGCTCCTTTGAACCAATGCCCCCTATCCTTATTCCAAATTCCCAGAACTATGCGTACACTAACTAGGAGAAGGCTAATGCTATTGCTATAAACCTCGAGACACAATTCCAAGACAACCCTATTGATAGTGATGAAACTGAGAGAGAAGTCAATTCTACTGTTAGCAGATTCTTGAATAACCCCATTCCCCCATCTGATTTTTTGGTAACCCACGCTGATGTCATCCGCGAAATCAAAAAACTTAAAAATAAAAAGCCCCAGGCATCAGCGGAATCACTAACGACGCCCTCAAGAATATACCATTCACTTATATTCCAAAAATCACCCATCTGTTCAATAATATTTTTAAATTTAATTATTTCCCATTTTATTGGAAAACTGCAGTCATTGCTCCGATACTAAAATCTGCCAACCCCCCCGATAGAGCTTCAAGTTATCGCCTAATTTCCCTACTGAATGTTCTTAGGAAATTATTCGAAGCCTTTATTGCTCAACAAATTGATTCTCATATAGCAGAAAATAATATTATGATCCCAGAACAATTTGGATTCTGTAATGGCCTTTCAGCCCCACACCAGGTCTACAGATTAGTTGAGCACATTACCACCGGCAAAATTCGGAAGCAATATACTGCGGCAGTTTTTCTCGACATCGAAAAGGCATTTGACAAAGTTTGGACCTCTGGCTTAATTTTTAAACTTATTAATTATAACTTTCCCCCTGCCCTTATTAAGTTAATTCATAGTTACCTACTTGAAAGGAACTTCCACGTGAAGGTGAAAGATACTCTTTCACGGAACTTTTTTGCCTATTTCGGCGTTCCCCAAGGCTCTAAAATTAGTCCTAAATTATTTAATCTTTACATTAACGATATTTCTCGCTACCCTCATACCTCATTGGCTATTTTTGCAGATGGTACCTGTATTTTCGCTTCAAGCGTCAACAGGCGTTATGCTATTTTGGCAATCTCCCGTCACCTTAAAATTTTAGTTCACTGGTTTTATAAATGGAGAATAGCATTTAACACTACCAAAACTGAAGCTATTCTTTTTTCACGTGGAAGAAATGCAATGACATCTGATAAACGTGATAAATTCCAAATTAGCCTCGGCGCCACCTCCCTACCATGGTCAAATCACTGTAAATACCTTGGTGTTATTCTAGACCAATCTCTCACTTTTCAACAACACATTCTCACCACGCGTAATAAGTTCTGTGCAGATAAAAGTAACTTACTTCCCCTCTTAGCTCGGAATAGTAAATTAAACTTTAAAAACAAATTGCTCTTGTACACTTCCTACTTACGACCCATTCTCACTTATGCATGTATGGTATGGTCATACGCTGCCAAATCGCATATCAAGTTACTCATTAGGGCTCAAAATTCAACTATTCGGCAAATTCTTGATATGCCTTGGTACGTCAGAAATTTTCACATTTATAAAGAAATTGAAACTCCTAAACTTAATGACTTCATTCAACACTTAAATATACAATTCCATTTGGCTCTTGAATCACTAGATAACTCTGCTTTGAACACACTCGCAACATATGACCATAATGATCCTCTGAATAGACGCAGACCCAGAGCGGGCCTCAGTCTAAACTCCCACCTTTAATCTTTTTTATGTAACTTCTTTATCTTTTCACTTTTCTATCGCCTTCGGGATTGACTTCTCTTCGGATATTATACCCTGTCCTCGTCCTTGTATTGTGTTTTATTTTTGTCCTTGTGTTATAAAAAAGAAAAATAAATAAATAAATAAAAATAAAAATTGTGTTTTTAAAATACCAAAAAAAATTAAAAAATTTGTTCTGAAAAATAAAAAATATTCTTCTTATCCCTAAACTTACTCCTAGTTGTGTAATGCTGTACTTAACCTCCCTACTCATTTTTATTATTGTGTTTCCTCTTTCCATAAGCTCTAAAATTATTTGTTATTATTTTTTGTGCTTTTTATGTCCCCCCCCCCCCTTTTTCTCCATTGCAGTGAATTGTTGTTCGGGACTCTCACTCCGTTAGTTTCCACATCTAGGTAATGGAGGATGCGTGACGCTGTCACAGGTGCCTCCCAACCATTCCATCCTAACTTCCTAACTTCAGGATAAATTTATTATAAATTGTATGTATATATATAGGAATCGTTATATATATATATATATATATATACGAAGTGTATATTTTATGTAGATACACATGAAAAAATAAAAATAAAAAATAAATCAGCTCCATATCATTTTTGCTTTAATATTAAAAGATTTAATTGTACAAATTTTTAACACTGTTGTTATATACTTTTACTAAAACTTATGACATATTTTTGAGTTAGACTTCTGTTAGGATATATAGAACTGCTAACGCCTCCGTATTAATTCACACCACTATTCCCTTAAAATTAACTTTGGCTTATTTGCAGGAGACATATCAACATGTAAATTTACTCGGAATCACTGTTAATACCCGTTACTACCCCCCCCCTCCTTTTTTTTTTTCTTTTCACACTACTTTATTTATAGGGAATTTTTCTTCAATATGTAATTATGTTTAATGTCATAGAAAAATATCCTCAATTAAAAAAAGGGCGTGTTCCTAAAAATGCTCAGAAATAAATTTAAATGTTGGCATGTGTAATTCAAGTCATTGTTTTTACAGCTTTTTAAATGTCTGTCGAAATAAATTTTGATCTTATTCATTTTACAAAAGATCTTATATCAAATGTAATAAATTTAACCCAACATACTATCAGATTATACCAGAGTTCATACTCTCCGCCCTTTTATCTGTACACTCGCAGATATAAGAAATTTCTGCCTTTATCACAACCAACATTTTTATATAATAATCTCTATCTTATTTACTTGTGCCACATTATACAGGTTTCGGCATAAAATTAATGATGGCAAAACAGACGAAAATTTCTTATCACCGAGAGTGTTCTGAAAAAGAGTGATGTGATGGATTATACAAAAGTAGCATTCTCCGCCTTTTTTTTTTTTTTTTTTTTTTTTTTTTTTTTTTTTTTGGGGGGGGGGGGGGGTACTGCATTTTTTTTTTGCTACCACTATTTTTATAGAGAATTTTTTATGGTATTTCCATCATTGTTATGTGTCGTGATTAAACAGAATATAAATTTTTCTATAAAAATAGTGGTTGTAAAAAAGTCAAAAATTTATCATTCCCTAATGTGCCCGTTAAAAAAAAAAAAAAAAAAAAAAAAAAAAAAAAAACAGAGTTCCGACCACTGATTATATTCTAAAAGTCTTGTATTGTTCTGAAAAGACTTTCTCTTCTGCGTAAAAATATCTTATTAAGATACTGATGTTAAGATGAACCATAATATGGCATTTAAATTGCGATGCATGATTATTTCATTATTTCCTATTAAATATTTGACACCATGATAAATATTCCTTTTGTCTTAAATCAAATGAAAAAAGTACCTTGAAAGTGAAATATCAAAATTTTCTAATCAAATATTTCAAAGTTAAATTCCAGAATTTTTCCGATTCCGACATGCTTTTCGAAGCTTCCCTACATTAAAAGAGCGATCGAATTTCAACTTACTTCCAATGGTTGTCTTTCCACGCCCCTTGCTACTGAGTGTGGGAGGAGCCAAAACGGAATGAATTAGCAATTTGCTGAAGAGCTTTCTTAATATTTTCCTCAAAAGAGCATTTCAAGTATTTTAGTAGTATTAAAATTAATTAGAATATTTTCTTTGAAATTCGTTTATTATCAGTGTAGGGACATTAAATTTAAAAAATACGTGACATAACTAGAGTTTTTGACATATCCTACTTAGAATGGGTAAATATGTTTGTAAGAATCGTCTAAGCTATTAATTGATTTTTATTTTATTTTTTTCAGTTAAAGCCACTAGTATTGGAATATTAATTTTGTGTGATTTAGGTTTAAGAGAAAATACTTTTTTCTGCACAATTGTACAGTATAATTAAAATTTAACAAGCAAAACATTGGAAAGACCTAATGACTGAATGTAGAATTGTAATACTCTTTCGAATTATTTCTCTGACACTGAAATTATTTATTTTTTTGCCGCATTTTCAACTAAAGAGTTAGGTTTTCTATCAAACATTCATTTCATTAACGCTCTCAAGTCCAAAATGAACATTATCCTACAGCTTCTCACAGCACGTTCGGTAATATGTCATAAGCTTCTGTCACGCAATTCAGACGTTACTTAAAACGATTTTACTTTTTAAAAGAGTAATTATACGCATTAAACAACTCTTTTACTAATACATATGTAATGTATACGAGAACTGAACACTTGAATTTATTTTCTGTCGAATTTCTCTTTCACGATTTTCATGTCCATGACGCTGCAAAAACTGAAAATTTTCAAGTGCATTTGAATGGACATTTGTTGATAAATTATGAGTCATAGAGGGTTTCGAATGCTCTTCATTTGGACCAACTGGTGTAAAAAAAAAAAATTGCCAGATCTGAGGATAAGAGGTTCACTTAGAAATGCAAAGCAATTTTTATACTGCCTTACTTCGTGGTTTAAATTAAAAAGTAAATATTATATTCTTTTAAATATGCATTAATTATGTATTCAAACACATGCGCTTAAAATTAGGCGCATATTTAGTTTAAAAATAAATGAAACAGTAAGCTCACTTCTTAAATACTAATTGTATCACACCGGCATTTTTGGAACAACAACTTTTGCGAATAAAGTGAAATGTTCAATTTTATTTAAATTTAAAATCTTACAGTTTAAATTTATAGTTCTTAACCCAGTGTTGATAAAAATACTTAAATCTCTTATTTACGTCTCCTAGATTTTTCTAAACATTCGTACTTGTAACAATAAACATTATTATGGGAAGAAAAAATCATGTCTTTTATTTGCCTTATATATTCTACTAAAAACAAAGAAAAAAAATTCTAAAATAACAATTGTAAAATTTAATTTAAATTCAATTATTTTACTGTAGATACCAATTTATATTGTACTTTAAACATATATTTTTTGTTGAGCCAGGAAATAAAGACTGCGTAGCTGTTTTATTTCTTAAAATATATCCTCGAACAAATGAAATTTACAAATTGAAAACAATATAAAAATTGTAGAATCTTCAGTAATATATGTATAACGGAAGTGATTATGTTTTGTCTGTTCAAAATTTACCACACAATGAATCAAATACGAATAAATACAGTTTCCCTTTCAACTAAAATCTCAAGTAAAAATCATGGTTTAATAAGAGAAAAATTTTCCTCTGATCATATCTCAAAGTGTAATTGCGTATATGCTTATAATTTAATAAGTATTATAACGAGCATATGCAGTGCATTAATTGTATACAGAGCATTAAAATTAAATTAATCTGGTTCGCTGAGGTGTGGGGTAACCAATTTGGTCCCGGGAATTCGGCACTCAACAAATCTCTCGAAGTACGCTCGTAGATTAGTGCTAGGAAAATTTGGTAGCGTACGCATAGGATTCAGGACAAAATTATTCCTAACGGAGCTCAACAGGTTTATGAAAATTATGTTTATAAAAAGCGCAATGAAAGCTGGAGTAACTTTCTCGAGTCTCCCTCCCCAGAGGATAAATCTATCTGGAAAGCTTCCAGGAGCTTTAAAAGCTCATTTTCAACCCATGCCTCCTATCCTTATTCCAAACACCCAAACCTGCGCATACACCAATGAATAAAAGGCAGACTCCATTGCCATGAACCTTGAAACGCAATTTCAGGGGAATCCTATTGATAGCAACGAAACTGAGAGGGAAGTCAATATCAGTGTTAGAAGATCATTGAATGATCCTATTCACCCCTCTGACTCTTCAATTTCCCACGCTGATGTCATTCATGAAATTAAAAAAAATCTAAAGAATAAGAAAGCCCTAGGCATCAACGGCATCACTAACGACGCTCTCAAGAATCTACTTTTACCCTATATCTCAAAAATTACCTACATATTTAATAATATTTTTAAATTTAATTACTTTCCCTTTTATTGGAAAACTGTTTCGAACTATCGTCCAATCTCCCTTTAAATACCTTAAGTGAACTTTTCGAAGCTTTTCTTGCTCAACAAAGGAATTCTCATATTAAAGAAAATAATATCCTTATCCCAGAGCAATTCGGTTTCTTTAATGGCTTTTCCGCCCCTCATCTGGTCTACATTACCACCGGTAAAATTAAAATTCAATACACTTCTGTAGTTTTTCTCGATATTGAAAAAGCATTTGAAAAAGTCTGAACTACTGGCTTAATTTTTAAACTCATTAATTACATCTTCCTCCCTCCCCTTATTAAATTAATTCACAGTTATCTTCTTGATAGAAACTTCCACGTGAAGGGGAAAGAACCTTTTTCATGGAACCTTTTTGCCACTTTCGGCGTTTCCCAAGGCTTTAAAATTAGCGTTTAACTTTTTAACCTTTAGATAAATTATATGGTCCGCCCCATACTTCTTTGGCTTTTTTTGCAGACGATACCTGTATTTTTGCATCAACAGACGTTTTGCTATTTCGGCAATCTCCCGTCCCCTTAAAATTCTTGTTAAATAGTTCAGTAAATGGAGAATAGTTCTAAATATTGGTAAAACCGAAGCTGTTCTATATACACATGGAAGAAATACAATGACACCTGATAACAGAGACAAACTTTAAATTAACCTCGGAGCTGTCCCCCCCCCCCTCCCATCATGGTCAGATTACTGTAAATACCTTGGAGTTATTCTTGATCAAGGACTCACTTTTAAACAACATTACCATGGCTCATAAGAAATTTTGAGCGGCTAAATCGAAATTATTGCCCCTAATTACTCGGATTGGTAAATTAAACACTAAAAATAAGATGCTCCTGTATACGTTCTACTTACGACCCGTACTTACTTATGCATGTATGGTGTGATCATATACTGCAAAATCCAATATCAAGTTATTCATTAGGGCACAAAATGCAACAATACGGCAAATACTTGCTATGCCTTGGTATGTTCGAAATTTCCATATTTATGTGGAAATTCCTACTCCGATTCTTACTAACTTCATCCAATATTTAAATGTACCATTTTATTTGGTTCTTGAATCCTTAGATGATCCAGCACATTAGCAGCGTATGACCATAACGAACCTATTATCAGACGAAGAACAAAGCGGGTATCAGTCTAAACTTTCACCTTTAACGTTTTCGCTGTTTTTCCTATGTTATGTATTTTTTTTTTCTTTTCTGCCGCCCTTGGGCACTGACTTCTCTTAGGAGATTGTAGCCTATGTTACCCTGTGTTTGTTGGTATTTGTTTATGATATGCTTGTTACTCTCAGTTAAAAAAAAAAAAAAAAAAAAAAATTGCTCTAAGAAAGTTCAAAAATATCCTTGCTATCCCTAAACTTTCTAGTAGATTTTTTAATGCTGTCCTTAACCATTCTAATCTTATATTTTGTGCTACCTATTTCTATATACTCCAAGTAGAGGTCTGCACGGGCCGGGTTCGGGCCGAATTTTTCAATTTGTTCTCGGGCCGGGCTCGGGCTTAATTTTTTTTTTCTGGCTGGGCCGGGCCTGGATGAAATTTTTTCCGGGCTGTGTCCGCCCGAGTCATTTTCTGGTTTCCTCATTAACACGTTGACTGCCACGCGTGTTTACAACAAAATCCCCGTCAGGCCACCTTCGCCTGCTGTTACTCCGCCCCCAAACCTTTGTTGAGTTTCACTGAATTTTATTCAAAATCCGATTCCAAAGCAACCAAAAGAGTCTAGTGATCGCAATCACTTTCTGAATCTGCCAAATACATTCTAGTTTCATAATAAAACAATCGGGAAATTTGCACGTTGAACCATTTGGCCAGGGGCCTTTTTCGTGAAGACCTTCGCCTGCTGTTACTCCGCCCCCAAACCTTTTTTGAGTTTCACTGAATTTTATTCAAAATCCGATTCCAAAGCAACCAAAAGAGTCTAGTGATCGCAATCACTTTCTGAATCTGCCAAATACATTCTAGTTTCATAATAAAACAATCGGGAAATTTGCACGTTGAACCATTTGGCCAGGGGCCTTTTTCGTGAAGACCTTCGCCTGCTGTTACTCCGCCCCCAAACCTTTTTTGAGTTTCACTGAATTTTATTCAAAATCCGATTCCAAAGCAACCAAAAGAGTCTAGTGATCGCAATCACTTTCAGAATCTGCCAAATACATTCTAGTTTCATAATAAAAAATTCAACAGTATTATTATCTCCTGTCATATATTTATCTAAATATGTTCGGAAATCCTTTGGAAGGAGTCACCCGACGTGGCCTGATGAGAACTCTTGCTGTCACCCGAATACGGGTGACGTGGCCTGATGAGAACTTTTGCTGTCACCCGAATACGGGTGACACGGCAGTTAACGTGTTAAACAACAAAAAAAGGAAAATGATAAAGTATTTATTTTACATAACTTTACAGGCTGGTATGTCACACAAAATTTTATTTTATTAAAAAACGTCTTTAACTTCAATTACCGTAATTTCTGGTAGATAACCCGCAGGGAAGATGTGTCATTTCACCACCAGAAATTTTGTTTAATAGAGAAATCTATACTTTTTCGAAGGAGCTCGTACAAATATAAATTTATTTATCAATTGAAATTTCTGGTGCAAAACTGGATTATATAACCTGCGGGGTATCTACCAGAAATTAAGGCAATTGCTTATCAGTCTCTCTCTTAGCGGTCGATTTTCCGAAAATATTTTTAGCATGTCTTGAAATTAATATGTTTTATTTCAAGTAATATTAAATGCGTTCTTTTTCGAAACAGTATGTATGTCACTACTAGTTTGCGCACATGTTCAAACAAATGTAATTAGATACGTTACTATGTATAAGGCTTTGTATCCCATGGTCAGTAGAGTTTAGGTGGTATTAGGCTATAAAAATCCTTCCGCTGTAACTTTTTCAAGGCTCCTTTTTCTTTTCTCAAGTGCACTGTATGAAAGTAGTATCATTTTTTGTATGTGCTTAAGCCTCTTTTAAATGTAACCGTTTATATATGTCAAAAATATTTTAAACCCAAAATGCTTATGTTTTTAAAATTAATGCATAAATGATGATTTTTACGCCAAAGTTCCAAAAATGTATAACCAGTAATCAAAAGGAAAAAAGAAAAAAAACACGAAATGTTTTTATTATTTCTTTAACATTACATTGTGTAAGTACAATACATTCATCAGTGCAATACACAGCTCAAAAGCAATACATTCTTAAAGAGTACAAATGTTGTAATCGCTTTAATAATGTATTTACATGTGTTTATTGTTTATCATGAGTTTAATGTTTAATGTGTGATTAATGTTTTACAATTATCGCAGGAAAAAAAAATTAATACGTTAAGACTTAAACTCACATTGTAATTCTATAACAGCATTTATCAATTCACTATTGGTATACATACTACGTTACTGTTTTTTTGTTTTTTTTTTTTGTTTTTTTTGGAGAATCATCAAAGGCCTTTGATGATTCCAATCATATATTGGTCAAACAAAACGTAAACTCAATTTTCGTCTTAAAGAACACATGGGCTACATTCAGAGCCTGATTAAGGGGGAAGCACACATTATCTCCGCTCTTACCAGAATATTTTTATAATTATTTTTTACTTCATGTCATAGAAATTCCACGCTTTTACGAGGAAATACTTTTTATAAAAAATGAACGGTGTAAAACAATCCAATTTACTCACCGTTATTAGACACCATAATTCTTTTAAAATAATTTTTAATGAGAATTTTCTGTTTATTATAGGAGAAAAGTATTTGCTAAAAAATAACGGTGTAAGTATAAATAATGTGTGCTTCCCCCTTAATCAGGCTCTGGCTCAGATCAACAAATTCAGACACAATCATTCAGATTTCAGACACAACAAATAAACAAATAAGCCATTCTAAGCATTGTTGGAAGAATAACCATACTTTTAACTTTAATTCAGCTAAAATAATCTGTCGGCCTAAACATTTACAAGAATTTGAGTTTTCAGAAGCCTTCCGTATTTCTGAATATCATAAAGATGTCATCGATTGCAATATTGTTGTACTCCTCTCTCTACATATATCTCCAATTCCTTTTCACACAGAAACATACATCCACAAGACATCTGTAAAAGTTAAAAGATGATCCATTAAAATACTATAAACATCTTACAGATTCGATCAGCTTGTCAAATGTCACTCTTTTTTACAGTCATTAGATGCCTGATAAATATCCGATAGATCTCCAAATATCCAATTATTGGATTTGTTAAACCTAATAGATATTGAAAATATCTGAATCTTGTTTAGATCTAACATGTTACATCTATAAGACATTGAAAAAAAAAAAAAAAACACGTCTAAATTCCGTCTACATTTAAACATCTAATAGGTAATTATAATTAGTTCAGGACATCCTGGACTTTTAATGGACATTCTTAAGATATTTTGTACCGTTTATGGATCATTGAATGTAAGTTAGATGTCTAATGGATATAAGTGGCTGTGGGGGACCTTTATATGTCAAAAAATTCTTAAATCTAAAATTATAAACGAATGACAATCATAATGGAAAATATCAACAGAAGAACGTTATACATTTGAAATTAAGCCAAGAGTCTCACTTTCTTCATACAATCTGAATCAAGCATTACAACATTCCTCTCCAGTCATGGTACATTCTCATCCTATTTCTACAAATTTCACTGCTCACGCTCCTGTCTGTGTCCGTGTTAAAAGGTTCTCCACAGCACTTTTACTATTATTGTCAATTAACAGCCTCCTGTGACATTTTTCGTCCAATTCCCATTCCAACTAACCCGTTAACTAATATTACTGGTCTTTCACATTTTCGTAATAAACGTTCTAAAATCTTTGTGTACCTCTCGGAGATACCAAATCTAACATAATAACACCACCTTCTTTAATAACAGGAGACTTGGCGTTGGAATATTAAAACCCGAATAAACTACTACGTCAGAAACGCCAAAGAAAAATATTGAAAATGCATACAGCTGTTTCGGTAGCCTTTAGCGTACCGTCTTTGGTGCAAAAAGATTCTGAAACTGGAGAAGTGCTCGTATATATAGGAGAAGGGCCGAATTTAGTTCAACCAATAGTGTTACGGAAAAGGTGGGGAGAGTGGCCAATAGGAATTTATGAAAGTTAACGGTGCAAACAGTAGAAAAATTAAGAAAATGTGGACTGAATATAAAATTTCCAACAGTCAGACAAATAGGGAATAGCGAAATCACAATTTACAAGGATTTTAAAATTTTTATAAATATGAAAGCTTCAAAGAAATCGAGTTCATGAATGGATTTAGGTCTGCAAATTATTTTAGCTGAATTAAATTTAAAATTATGCTTTTCCTCCCAGCAATGTTTAGAAATAGCCGACTGTTTGCGTTTCTTGTTTGCGGACGTAATTCATATGTTCTTTTAGACGAAATTTAAGACTGCGTTTAGTTTCGCCAATATATGATAAACCACACTGACAGGAAATACTATAAATACCCCAAGAATTATGCATATCAATGGGATCTTTTTTGACTGAGAAAAGGTGAACTCACCTTCGGCGTTTCTGACGTAGTAGTTTATTCGGGTTTTAATACCACCTTCTTTAATTACTTCTTGCGGTAGTTATCATCCTTTCAGTGGGATTGAATTGTTCTTCTTGCACCATTCTGTAGACGATTTGGGCTATTTCTGTCCTTTTCTCGAATGTACTTTTACACGGCATATCTTTTATTTTTCTTATTTTTTTGTTTATTGAGTAAACAACGAGTAAAGCTGAAAATCGTTCCAAACCATTAAATTGTGATGAGCGTCTCCTTCAAGCTTTTATACCTTAAACCTTAAAGTCCCAGTCTGTGATCGTTGTAAATATTGCATAAATTCCACATAGTCTTATTTTCACCTACCATTTATATAGCTTCCTATATCACAATTTCCTATTGGCTAACACCTCCAGGTTCTTAAATTCCTATTGACTGCTATTCAGACTATATATTCCCTTCTTTATCTACATATTGATGCAATAATCCGTTTTCTCATACTGCACAGACTACTTTATGTTGTGTAAATATTTATCTAACATTAAATTATTTTTGTTTCAATTGGTATTTGCAACGATTACAGTCGAATAACATTTTTCGTATGTCCGCCTCTAGTACAGCTCACAAATGACATTGTATATTCTTCATTCAGAAAAGTCGTTCATCTGGATTTTACTCCACATTAAAATCAAAGAAAATCAAAACGCGTTAATTTTCTCGCGACAACTTCATTTTCCTTTCTTTCAAATTTTACACTACGAAAGCTATATTGCAATTGCTGCCAAAAATTATGATTAAGAGCTATTAAAAAAAAAAAAAAGTTCAAATTTACATATTTAACCAATATATATTTTTTTAACTGAACGAGAAGACACGACCCTTCGTCAGGTAAACAAACCACACGATTGCTGCAAACAAAGCGGGAACGCACAGACCTGACTTAAGCAAACAGAAAAAACAAATAAAGACGAATGCAGTGCCTGCAGCGGACCTATATTTTCACATTTGTTTTGTTATTATAGTACCACACTTGTTTTTGTTTTTCTTTTAAACTTTTTTGTCAAGAATTTAAAGTCAAAGCTATACGTAAAAATATACTGAATAATTAAAGTGGTGACAAAATAATAAAATGCACGAAAAAATGTAGGACTGCTGCGGTCACTACGGGTGTAAATATAAATAATAGTAGGATCACAATTATAAAAATGAATAAAGGAAATAAAGAAAGAAAAAAATTAGATAAGTAAAATTAAAATATTAAAAAAAAAAAAAAAAGAAAAAAAAATATTAAATCTAAAAAAAAATTTAAACTAAGCGAAAACAAAAGGTTACGTGAGTAATTTCCAAGCATCAGACAAGAAAGGGGTGGAAGAAATATCCTTAACAAGATTATTCGAATTTTTAAATTTCTGAAAAGCCTCGTGGATTCAAATGTGAAGAGGACATAGAAGAAGTAATTATATTAGCTTTAGAAAAATCAAAACCATGACTATGAGCCCAGTAGTGGGAACAAGCAGATGATTGGAAAATCTCTTCATTATGAACATTCCGACGGTGCTCATTTGTGTTCGTAATGGAGAAATTACTACATTTATTTTACATTTTGGAAATAAATATGGAAATATTTCTATAATTATATTGATTTTACATTTTGAAAAATACGAAAAAGTATGAAAATAATATTATAAAAACATTCATAAAGGTCCTTTACTACATAAATTGAATAATAATTTTTTAATTAATTAAAAATCTAACACTGATATAAAAATATAAAAATTTTGACTAACATACCCGATTTCTTACACCATTTACCAACATTAAAATTCTGTTTCTTTTGTATTTTAAGTTAAAAAATATATATATTATCAAAGGTCTTATTTTAAAAACAGTATAACGTATTTCTTTCTTTATTTTTTGTTGTCAATATTCTATATCTACTCCTACCAGCGGCTGAAAGTTTCTGCTCTTAGCCTCTAAGACAGAGCTGACAGCTCTTAATGTGCCGAGTTCAATCCCAAGTCACGCTTAAACAAACCTAGTTGTTCAGAGTTTTTTCTGTGATTTTCTCCAAATCTTACATAAATACGGCTAAAAATTACTAAAATGAACCCCAGGGAGGGCATTCCACCCAAGCCTAATATTCTCGTGCTGTCAATCAGACTACACGTACACCCCTTCTCATATTTATAAGGACACTTTATGTTTTGAAATAACTAATGTAAAAATAGTTCTGAACAAGATTATACTAAGTGCACTTAATATATCTAGTATTTTAAAAACAAAAACTGCTGTACTTTTTTTTAATACGAAACAAAATTAATAAAAAATAATGCAAAGTATTTTTTTCTCCACGTTTTTAGATGTTCATAATTATAGGGACAATGAAGATTTTTTCGTTTTATTTAACTTACTAGCGGATAAATTACAGTTGACATGCGAATTTGTTAACTGCTGGGCTAGATTAATTCATATATAAGCCTTCAATTTTTCTTGGACGGACATTACTGATAATTCCTCGAAAAAAAGAACATTCATGTAGTGAAATATGGTAAATGTGTATTTTAAGAGGAAGAATAATTTCAATCCGCGGAATTTCTAATGAAATTCGAAGATCTAAAATTGCTGAAGGAAATGTGATCAAACGTTGAACTGCTGGTTCGATAGGAGAGAGATCTGATGCAAAATCAGAGTTATTTTACAGGGACACATAATTCCTTTTAAGACTCATAATTCCTTTTACTGTTGTACTCATAATGACTGCTGCTGAATTTGCTCGTAATTTTGAACGAAAGTTTGGGGTCCACATTTATGCATGTTTAAAATAATTAATAATATGTTAAAATGAATAAAAAACCTGTAATAATCAATAAGCATTTAATGGGGGAAAACACGTCTCTGTTAAAGTTGAATAAAGACAATATTAAATGGTAAAATGTTGCATTTTCGGATAAAAACATTCTATTCTTGATTAGCAAAATGGTTTTATGAGTTACTGGCACGATCTGGGGATAGCGAAAGACAGAGCAGATTTTTTTAAAGCAGATATGAATCGGGCATTTTAAAGGCGAATCTATGGTTCTCTGGGGAGCTGTTTCTACTGAAGGCAGAATGAATTTAATAATTTTTTCTATTATTACGAACATCAACATAATATCCGCAAATTTTAAGTGTGGAATTCTCAGATTTTTGTTAGATTTTTGGGAGTAATAATATTTTTTTCAACAAGACTTGCATTTTTGCTCTACTTCTAGAGCAATAGAAAATAGTTTGAAGATAGAAACTTCTGTATTATTGTCTTTTCCGTGGCCTAAAAGTTGAAAAAAACTTAACTTATCATATTAGAAAAGTGCATGCAAGTGGAAAGCAATTTTAAATAGTTTAAATTTTATTCAAAATATCATCTATGCTGTGTGAAATCTTATACTATTAAGTGAACAATATTTGTATATATATTTCACTGTTCTCGAAAACGATAGCTCGAACAGTCACGAGATTTAACACAAAGGTGTCCCCCGCAGGGTCATTGTGCACATCGAAGTCGGATTTTCGAATTTTTGATTAGTTTTTTCTTAATTAATTAAAATGTGAAAATAATAACCTTCTAATTTCTGATAAATAAGCCACTTAAATTTTATCCATAATTTAATTGTTGCCATTTTTTTTCGACAGAATAATAATAATAATAATAATAATAATAATAATAATAATAATAAAACGTACATTTATTTAAAATGAGGAATATAAATCAGAAAGATTAGAAAATAAATTAGAAATATAAGTCGTATCGTTACAAATAAGATACCAAATGGAAGGGAAAATTTTTGTAAATCCGATGCATTAAACAGCTTATCAATCGGGTAATTAGATTTTTTTTAAATTAACTAAAGTATGAATTTTAGGTGGCAACAGCAGAAGACTGTATGGAAACCGTTAGGAGAAAAAAAAAATCTGCTTCACATTAAGTCACATGATTTTGAACTGGGATTAAAAATTGCAGTTTTCAAATTCTTTTAAATTTTCTCTCACGAACACATAAATATAATATACAGTCTGTACCCCACAAGACCAATTTGCATTTCAAATTTCATCAATTTTTTTGGTTAATAAACAAAAAATTTACATCATTTTTTTTTTTTTCCCAATTAAGTTTTATTCTAACTTCGAAAAGATTTATGTGATCATAGATATATAAATATATATAGATCTATCATCCCCATATTATCGTGCAACTTTTTTAAATATAGTCTATTAATGAAATTCAAATTAATAAAAAATATATTTGTTTAAATAATAGTGTTCTGTGTTTAGTTTATATAGAAAAACGGGTGTCCTTATAATTATGAGAACCAGTGTATTTGTTTGAGCATGCTATTTTACGTCTCAGGAATACTTTTTCTATATTTCTGTGTTTGATACGTATCTGAAACAGATAATTTAAAATTAACAAAAGAAAAAATCATAATGCTTTTTAAATGTATTTTTGCTTAATTAGAGGGAAATTACGTCAAATTAATAAAAAATAATTAAAATTGAGAAAATCATCTAAAATACTCATAGAAGGATTTCTTCCGCTTTCAATATTTATTTTCAGCACCAGAGAAAATGAAACCAGATAAGTTAAAATTAAGTCATAGTGAAGCATAATCATGTGATGAATGAAAGAATAATTTATTTTATTATTATATGTTGTATATGATAATTATTAAAATATTAATAAGTAATTGATATTTGATGTCATAAATTCCTTTTTTTCCCTCAATTTCTCGAAAATAATTTTTTATACTTTAAGGTAATGACGATAATGAAAAAACAAGAAAGAAAAATCATGCAGTACGCATTGATTAGTAACACTTTCCATCTGTACGCACGCAGTTCTTGTATCGAATAACTTTTAATATTCTTTGTCTACGTTATCACACAACAGACAGAAGGACTGAAAAACATACAGATAGACTAATTGATTTTAAAATTACTCTTAGACATTTTTGAAAGTGTTAAAAACGCTTAACGCAAAAGAAAATGCAGCCATTAGATTATAATTATAGATTTTAATCTCTCTGGATATTTTACTGTAGCCCTGTAAATCTGACAGTTAATCATATCATATTCATTACGAAACAATATTTTAGAATATTAATAATACATCTCAATGTTTTTATGATTTTTATAGTTGATAGTTAGTTAAATAAAATTTTTTAAAAATTCTGTCCTAAAACGTAATACATTGACCTTTTTTTTATTTTTTTTTATTGTTGTTGTTGTCCCTGTAAACAAACTAGTTGTACAGGACCTATTAATGCCATTTTAAATAGGGAACATTAAATAGGGAACTTGAGTGTAACATTTATTTAAAATTCTCAAAATATTCACGGATGATAGGAGCCGGAGACAAACAGATAGAAAGGTAGACAGTCGGACAGACAGATGCACAAACTGAAATCATATTTCCACTAAAATTATAAGAAAGTGTTAAAACGTTAATGTAAACCAAAGTGCAATTCCAACAATTTTTTATTAATAGCTATAATGTAACTGATTATTTTTGTGTGGCCCTGTAAATCTAATACTAACCATACTATATTACATAGAAGGCACTGTTTTATGCTTACGAATAATATTTTTAAAATTAAGCTTTGTGAAAAATAAAATTATTAAAATTTGGTTTATAAAAATAACTCTCATACAACACAATGCTTTGGAATAGTTTCAAGTGCCCCTGTACACAAACCAGTTAGAAATGTACTCTATTTTATATAGGAAGCAACCGATAGGGAATTGAATAACATATTAACATTTCATTTAAGTTGCTATACATTAAAGGTATTAAAATATGTTTTATAGAAACTCCTCTCATAGAACACAATGCTTTTGAATACGTTTGGGTGTCCCTGTACACAAATCAGAAGAGGTATTCACTTCAATTTCAATAGGGAACATCCGATAGTGAACATGAATAAAATATATCGGCTTAAGGAATTTCCATAAATTTTTACGGAAATTAGAGAGCAGAAAAAATGACAGAGAGGCAGACAGACGGACAGAAGAACAGTCAGACAGATACACAAATTGAAATTATATTCGCACTAAAAAAAATTATAGAAAGCGTCAAAAACGCTTAATGTAAATGAAAGAACAATTCTAGCATTTTTTTTATTAATAGATCTTAATATAACTGAATATTTTTGTGTCACCCTGTAAATCTAATGATAACCATGCTATATTCTATGCAAAGCATTCTTTTGTGCATATAAATAACATATTTCAATTTCCTAAAACTTCGTGGAAAGTAAAGTTATTAAAATTTGATTTATAGAAATATCTCACAAAGAACGCAATGCTTTGGAGTACTTTTGAATGTCCCTGTACATAAACTAGTGGTGGTATGTAATCTATTTTATATAGGAAACATCTAATAGTGAACTTGAATAACATATTTTAATTTCATGAAGATATTGTACAGTAAAGGTATGAAAATATGGTTTATAGAAATACCTCTCACAGAACACAATTCTTTAAAATACTTTCGGTGTCCCTGTACACAAACCAGTGGAGGTATAAACTCCCTTTTCAGTAGGGAACATCCGATAGTGAAATTGGATAACATATATCAGTTTAAAAAAAAATCCATAAATATTTACGGGAGTTAGAGCGCGGACAGACAGGCAGACGGACAGATACACAAATGGATATCATATTCGCACTTAAAAAATGTTAGAAAGTGTTAAGAATGCTTAATGTAAACGAAAGTAGAATTCTAGCAAATTTTTATTAATAGCTCTTAATATAACAGAATATTTTTGTGTCACTCTGTAAATGTATTGCTAATCATGCTATATAATATGTAAAGCATTCTTTTGTTCATATGAATAACATATTTTAACTTCATTAAGCTTTGTGGAAAGTTAAGTTATTAAAATTTGATTTATAGAAATATCTCTCATAGAACGCAATGCTTTAGAATACTTTTAAGTGTACTTGTATATAAAACAGTGATGGCATTTAATCCATTTTATACAGGAAACATCCAATAGTTAACTTGAATAACATATTTCAATTTCATTAAGGTATGTGTACAGTAAAGGTATGAAAATATGATTTATAGAAACACCTCTCATAAAACACAATGCTTTGAAATGCTTTCGGGTGCCCCTGTATACAAACCAGTAAAGGTATAAACTCCATTTTCAATAGGGAACATCCGATAGTGAACTTGAATAACACATATTAGTTTCAAGAAATTCCACAAATATTTACGGGAGTTAGAGCGCGGACAGTCAGACAGACGGACAGGCAAACCGAAGTTATTAACACATTTCAACCTTATTGGGAAGTGTTAAAAATGTTAGAAACTGTTAAAAACGCTTAATGTAAACGAAAGTACAATTTTAGCAAATAGCTCTTTATATAACTGAATATTTTTGTGTCACACTGTACATCTAATGCTAATCATGCTATATTCTATGCAAAGCACTTTCTTTTGTGGTTATAAATAACATATTTCAATTTCATAAATCTTCGTGCAAAGTAAAGTTTATAAATATTAGTTTGTAGAAATATCTCTCATAAAACGCAATGCTTTGGAATACTTTTGTGTGTCCCTGTATACAAATCAGTGGTGATATTTACTCCATTTTCTACAGGAAACATCCGATAGTGAATTTGAATAACATATTTCAATTTCATTAAGATTTTTACACAGTAAGGGTATGGAAATATGGTTTATAGAAATGCCCCTCATAGAACACAATGCTTTGAAATATTTTCGGGAGTTCCTGTACACACACCAGTAGAGGTATAAACTCCATTTTCAATAGGGAACATCCAATAGTGAACTTGTATAACATATGTCAATTTCATTAAGAATTTTGTACAGTAAGGGTATGAGAATATGGTTTATAGAAATGCCTCTCATAGAACACAATGCTTTGAAATATTTTCGGGGGTCCCTGTATACATACCAGTAAAGGTATAAACTCCATTTTCAATAGGGGACATCTGATAGTGAACTTGAATAGCATATATCAGTTTCCAGAAATTCCATAAATATTTACGGGAGTTAGAGCTCGGACAGACAGACAAACCGAAGTCATTAACACTTTTCAACCTTTTTGGAAAGTGTTAAAAAGCGTATAAAATTAAATAAATAACATATAAATGAAAATCACGGAATTAATTTTTCTAATCTCGTCGGACAAAATATAGCGTAGACTAACAAAAATATAATGTAATCCATTTCACGTGTGATCTCTGGCGGGGGCCATAGGCCCTTATTAACATAAATATACATATCATAAAGAGTGGAATTTCATTATTTTATCTATATTTAATTTTAAGTTATTTTGCAATTTGCTTTTCACGATTCAAAACACATTTTTAAAATATTGTTCATCACTGCTGACAAAGCTGAAGACTGTTCCCAAATCTAAATTAAAAGTTATAAAATTAACAAGCACGATTGAATTTATTATAATTCATCTTGACAAAATTAATAAACTCTTTAATAAAGTCTTTAAACTCTTTTAAGCAAAATTCATAACAATATTTGTGATGAATTCGTGTTTATGTCAGTGTTCTGACAAAGGTAAATATGCATGTGCTATCATGAAATTTTATATAACATTACTAATACAATTACCAACTCATTCAAATGAAATGTCGTCATTCTATTTCAATGAACAGAAATTACATTATTTTGCTTTCTATTCATTTATGTCGGCGAGATTTTGTCCCTCGAGATTATATCACCAACCTGTTTTTTTTATTAGAAAAAAAAAAAAAAAAAAGAAAGAAAGAAAGAAAATGTAAAAACGGAAATTTAGTATTTCTAAAATAAAGAGCAACACATGAATATTGAAGTAACATGCACCAAAAAACTAATTTTAAATGCTAAGGAATGAATTTAAAAATTGCAGAGTTTAAAAATCAACCAAAAATTGTTTAAAAAAAGTAACGTAAGTTTAGAATTTGTAAAATAAAGACCAAAGCAGGGTAACTGAAGAAACATGCTCAAAAAAAAAAAAAAAAAAAAAAAAGAAAGAAAGAAAGAAAAAAAAGAAAAAGAAAAATGAAAGAAAGAAACTGATGTTAAATAATAAGGAATCAATTAAAAATATTCCCGTCACAGTGTAACTTCAAAAATCACTCAAAAATCGTTTCCAATTTAAAATAGGACACGTTTCTTCATCAGGGAAAGAATTATGTACGATTGCAGCCTGTACGTTGCAACTTTTAAACTGCACTTTTACCTATTATTTTAACCGGATTAACGGTTACACAATTAAAAAAAAAAAAAAAAAAAAAGAAAGAAAAAAAAAGAAAAAGTTGCTACTATTTGAAATTTATGATGTTGTTTATAAAGTTTTTCATTCATTTTTTTTTTTTTTTTTCTTTTCTTTTTTTTTTTTTTTTTAGTTTCAAATAAAAAATACTTGCAGTAAAAATAAAAATGGAATTTTAAATATTTATTTTTTTCTGAAATAATAATTTTAAAAATATATTAACTCAGGAATAAATCCCAAAATATAGTACATATTTATAATTCTTTTCCTTTTGAATTGAAATAAATATTGACTCCCTGACTGTTTGATTTTAATGAATATTTAATGAAATCTCTTAAAACTGTTTGATTAATTGTTTTTAAGAAGAACGAGCAAAAATTAATTAAAATTTAATTACATTCTGATTGATTTTTAGATTACTGAAAATGAGCTACTTGTAGAATTATATAAAATGCGATTGAAGCCAGAAGTCAAAAAGTGTACTTCAATTGTTTAAGGAGGGACAAACATTCGAGTAAATTAATACCGAAATTTTTATCTTTAATGTAAATATCCTTTTTTAATTTGGGAAACTGAAAATTAAGCTGCTTAGTTTATGTTTATATTATTTATTTATTTATTTATTTATTTATTAACAATCCATTTTTTGTTGATTAATCACTAAAGTGGTTAAATTTTTCTTCCTATAATTCTAATTGAAAAACAAAGCTTTATAGACGATTTGTTTAGGTTTTGCTGTTTACTACACAGCTTTTTGATTAATTGTGTAATTTAAAAGAGAATATTTGATCATGCCTTTAGTGTTTATATTAGTGTTTAGGTTTATTCTGTCAAAGAAATAACAAAAATGTATGTACTTACTAAACTTACCATAAGGAGATAATTTACGATTAAATGTGATAAACTTACGATTCACTTGGAAAAAAAATATTAAATGATAAATTAATTGATGTATATGTGTCGTAAAAACATATTGCGAACAATTTCAATTTTATACTTTTTTTTTGTTTAGTTATAGGAACGCTTTTTGTATGTTCATGGGAAACTGGTTAAAATCCACCAGTTTATAAAAACTTAAATAAAATGATGTGTTAAAATGAGTTAAAATGATTTTGAACTTAATATCCCAGCCCAATTTTTAACGTAACATATACAACAATATATGAAATATACACTTTTCTGGTCGTTAACTTTTTATTTTATGTGTCAGATAAATTTTACTAGAAAACATTTTCAATTCTATGTGCTAAATTACGAGGGTGAATCAAATATAAACGAGACTTATTTTTTAAAATATTTATTTTGATTTTAAACGCACAAACAATCATAGTTTATTTTTCTACATAATCTCCAGATTTAGAAACACATTTTTCCCAGCGTATAGGTAATTTTTTAATTCCTTCCAGGTAAAAAGAGTCAGGTCGTGTTTGTAGCCAATTGCGCACATATGCTTCAACTTCATTATCGCTGTGGAATTTTTGCCCTCCCAAAGCTTCCTTGAGAGGACCAAAGACATGGAAGTCGCAGGGAGACAGGTCTGGACTGTATGGAGGGTGTTCCAGTGTCTCCCAACCCAGTTGCTCCAATTTTTGTACGGTCAGGGCTGCTGTATGGGGGCGAGCATTGTCATGGAGGAGAATCACTTTTCTCATCGGAAGGTCTCGTCTTTTGCAATATCCGAAGTTGTTAGACGCCTATCACCTTCAACAAGTTGACGAACACTGTCGATGTTGCCCGCTGTAATGCTGGTGCGGGGTCTGCGGTCATGGCTCTCATTTTCAACACGTTCACGACCCTCCACGAACTGTTTATGCCAAGCAAACACTCTAACTCGCGACAGCGTCTCTTCCCCGAACTGTGCAGTCAATCTTCTCAAGATTTCGGCCGGTTTTACACCTTCTGCAGCTAAAAACTTGATAACAATACGTTGCGCAATAGAGGGAGGTACCTCCTGCTCGGACATCGTAACGATGGACACTGAGCGAGTCTATGATGATGAGTCACGTGCTTCCCCCACTCCTGACAAACCAACCTAACAGCCAATAACAGCGGAACGTTCTTCCATCACTACTGCGCGCGCAAGTCCAAAAGTCTCGTTTATATTTGATTCACCCTCGTAGTTTAAATAAATTTAACGTAATAAATTTATATGACTAAGAATTTGTAAAAAAAAAAAATGTAGATATACAATGCTGATTTACTCAAGATGTAAAGCAATTTTAATTGGAAAATTATGGTGATTACAAAGTTTTAAGCCCACACTGAATTTAATTTATAGTATTTGGGAGAGTATCGAAAATCCTTTGTTTAACTAAAACCCCACAAAAAGAATTTATATGTGTAGCATACTAACTGAAATTGAAATGTGCTTAATTTTAAGATGTGATCCTATTTTATATTCGTTTCATCAAAAGAAAGAATATATTAAAGAAAGAATATCTTAACCATTTTTCATTGGTCTGTGCTCTTGTGCTTTCTTTGTGAGGAAGGGAAGAGGGGGGGGGGGTCAGCAATCGGTTTCATAATAGTTTTCTTACATATCATGTTTGGTGCATATACAGGGTGATTATAATTAAAGCTACGATTTCAAAACGCTTTAATTTTTAAACTACCCATCAGAGCGATTTGATATTTTACCAGAGCAATCGTGAGGCAATAAAATTTTGTTTGGAAAAAAAAAAAAGAAAACAAAAAAATTCTTCCAAAATGTGCCGTTAATTATCCTTAAAGTATTTGTTTCATAAAGCTCCTCTTTTTTTCTTTTCACAATGATTGTTTCCGCTGTAAACACGTATTCTCGTCCTTTTGTTAAAATATATATATATATTAGTAAACCCTTGAAGTCTGTTGTTTCCTGCTATTCCATTGTGTTGCTAACAACATTCCTGTGTTTAATGAGTCCATT
The DNA here is from genome assembly GCA_963930645.1 of Salticus scenicus. Lineage (NCBI taxonomy): Eukaryota > Metazoa > Arthropoda > Arachnida > Araneae > Salticidae > Salticus > Salticus scenicus. The sequence continues at coordinate 27,500,920 of OZ005654.1, read as the reverse complement.
TAGGCGTTTCCCCTAACATTAGCCTGACAGAACCATCTATAGGAACATATTGGAACTACCTTTTTCCTCCCCCAAAGAAAATTTCATTGCCTCACGATTGCTGTGGTAAAATATCAAATAGCTCTGATGGGTAGTTTTAAAATGATAGCATATTGAAATCGTAACTTTAATTATAATCACCTTAGAAGTTGAGTTTTAACCTTCCTATTTAAGGGCCCAATTGAAGCATGTCAGCGACATCTGTGTACCAATATGCACCCAAATTTAATAAGCATAGTCTTCATACTGACCCTTTTAATATACCAAGTTTAATGAAAATACATACAATATAATTTTAATGTAATCTTCCCGTTCACGGAAGAAATTGCAACATAGCAGCACCAATTATTAGCGGATACACACCCAAATAAAATCAGTATATTATTTAATACTAAGTTTTCCTCAGTTATGTACAATAGAATCTGAGATATATCTTTCCCTTTAATGGCAGAAATCGCTGTATAACATCTCTACTTGTTGAGCAAATTGCACCAAGTGTTAATTGGCACTATTTCAATGTGCAACTTCATATATATTTATATGAATTTCAGAGCAGTAGTTCCTGAGATAAACTTGTCATATAATGTGTGTCACATACACACGGACAGACATTTCCTAAAAATTATCAATTTATGTTTTCAACAATTTAAACTATGCAAATGCATTAAAAACCGGAAGACGAAAAATTTAAAAAAATCAGTATTTTATTCTATTGATTATAGAAGAAAGGAAAAGTTTAATTATGGCAATAATAACCCTTTTTGTTGAATAACTGTCATTATATTAAATAATGTACAAGTAGTGAAAAGCTTTCTTCTGGAATTTTATCGTCAAAAACATTGGTTTAAAAAACAAAAGAGTTTGAATGATATATCACAGTTATTTTAATAACTAATTTTCAACAATTGCTACGCTATTTTCAATTTTAATATCACTTAAATTTAAGTATCTTTTCATTTTCCTCATAAAAAAAGTTTCTTTTTAATTTGCATGGAAATGAATATCATTACAATTCAAATTAACTGGGTACCTAAAATGTAATGACTTCATTTTCATTTCAGTATCGTTAAATGGTATTACTTCATTTTCCGGAAGAAATTTCACGTAAGACAAAGAAACAAAACATTAGTTTAGTTTTATTCTGTTTAAAGAACATAAAGATTATCGTTACATTTTAAATAAAGACTGTTATCTGTTAATATTAAGAATTATTATTTATTGTTTTTATTTTCTTACTTTGAAATTCTTTTAAGATAAATTATTTGTTTTGAATATCATCATTAACACTGAAAGAGATTTTTTTTTCTTTTTTTTTAATAATTTTACAATTGGATTTTTTTTATATATAGCAACATATGAGTGGATTTTAAAAATACTTTAATTTATTATTTTTTATATAATAATAATTTAAAAGAAAATTAAAGGAAAAATTAAAAAGTAAGAGAAAGTTCTAAAAAGAAAATGCATTTATAAAAGTCGCACTAATATTTATCAGTATCTGATAGAGTAAACTTTATGTGTCAGTTTAAAAGGACCTCATGAATTTAGGTTAACAAAAATCGCTGGGAGAAAAAAACAGGTTATGATAATATGACAGTTAATTTGCTATAAAAATTCAATAGTGTTTTTAAAAAAGTAATTAAATTAATTCATTTGTCACATCACTTTAAATAATAATAAAGCTTAATCACTAGCACGTAAAATATTCAAAAAATGCCTTTTAACTTAACTAAAATACAATTTTCATTACAATAAAAAATAATTTTATTGCAACAAATAAAAATGTAAAGATATTTGCTTTTGCAGAATCACTAGAAAATAAAAGGGGCGCGTCATGTTAAAAAAAAAAAAAAGTAATAATGATAAGAAGAAAAATAACAAAAATCTATGAAATCATTACTTTTAAATGATTGGTTTGCAAATTTAGATAAAATTTAAAACTCAGCAAGAGAATTATTTCTAAATAATTGTAAAATATATTGCACAAAAAATATTGCAAAGTTAGATTCATTTGTAATCATTTCATCATTGTATGTTTATATAGCTATCCACTAAACGAAAACAAATATATATATATATATATATAAGTGTACATTATATGAAATACAGTACAAATAGATTATTATCCAATATTGGGAATCATCGAAATAATAATAATAGTAATAATAATAATCAACATTAGTGTAAAATTAAATGTTTTTATGCACTTTGAATATTCTACTGTAGTAGGATAAATTGGGGTAAGAATTTGCATTGTATAAGAATGAGTAAGAATTTTCATTGCCGTATCACGTGGTGGTCTTATTTTCAGGGGCCGTGGTGGACACCGGTCACATATTTGAGGCATACATGAGTAACAAGGTGCATTTAATTATTATTATTATTATTATCACCATCACCATCATCATCATCATCATCATCATTATTTGATAATATTTTGGAATTTCTTAGATTAGTTTAGATCAATAATCCACCACTCTTCATTTGATAAACGTGTTGATAAATGTTTTGACTCGTTCTTTGTTTAGTTAGTTATGTAAGACGTTGTTTAAGCCGAAAAAAAAAATAATATTTCATATATCTATTTAAAGAATAATGTCTCAACTTCTCACCGATCTTATAAAAAGGGCCCAGTCCTCATGTTGTAACAAATTAAGTGGACTTACGTTCTCGTTTAATGTTTTGGGATAAGATAACGAAACAAATTTGACGTAAGATGCCAGTAATTTCACAGTGAGTAAAATACCTGGATGTTTTAAATCATATTTCGTTATTGATTTTAGCAAAATGTTAAATAAGATAAATATAAAATTTTGTTACATTTTTGTCATATATTTAAAAATAAATGCATAATGTTCCATAAAATTATGTATTTTACATAGAAATTCCACAAACTATCATACCCCTACATAGGTGACAATCCTACTTCACGATTAGTATAAAATGGCGAAACAAAAGGATTAAGGAAATCCTACATTTCGAAGTTTTATAACATTTTCGAAGTTAAATATACTTTTATTGTTTTCTCCAAAGTATAAATTTTTACAAGAAACAAATAAGTAACAAATATAAAACAACAGAGGATTTTATAGAAATATTAAATAAAAACTTCGGTTTCTTTCGCCAACCTTTCACTATATGAAATCATTTACATAAAAGAAAATATGAAGAATATTCACATAAATAAACTAAACATTCACTTAAATAAACTATGCTAACACGATAATATTTAAATAAATAAATTATAATAGTATAATAATATTCAAAATCAATAAATTACTGAAGATTACATCTTACATGAACATTTACATTTCTTGTATAGAAGTATATGTATTCTTGTATGTGTATTCTTGTATTATACAAGTTGTATGTGTGTGTGTTGAGTTGCAGCAATATTGAAATTAGCTAATAGACCCCGCGACAAAAAGATCAGTACAAAGTGTTTTTTGTTTGATTTTTCTTAAAATAACATTATCTAAATTGTGCTTATTATTTATTATTACCATAAAATGACACAATTCCCGGACTAATTTTTGTTTTAAGACAAATATAGAAAAGTTTTAAGACTAAAATTTTTCTAATCTAAGACTACACTTCGCGACAAAAAGATAGGAACAAAGGTTTTTTTTTTTTTTTTTAATTTTTCATAAAATAACATTATCTAAATTGTGCAGATCATTTATTATCATAAAAAAAATATTATCATATCAAAAACATATTAAATCTTTGAATCATATTCAAAATATTCTTATTCAAAATAATCATATTGAGAAATTTAAAAAAAAAGAAAAAAACCTTTGTTCCTATCTTTTTGTCGCGGTGTGTAGTCTTAAATTAGAAAAATTTCAATCTTAATTTTTTTCTAAATTAGTCTTAAAACAAAAATGAGTCCGGGAATAGTGTAATTTTATGATAATAATAAATGATAAGCACAATTTAGATAATGTTATTTTATGAAAAATTAAAGAAAAAACCCTTTGTGCAGTCGGGGGAAAAAAACGCAGCACTCGCTGTAATTTCATTATTAATTGCCGCAGAAAAATTTAATAGACATCATTGAACAGGAAATTAAATGCACTTTTTGAAAATGCTGTCGAATTTTGAATTGGGGGTTATCTACATATTGAAATGAGCGCCAACTTTGATTTTTTCAATAGCAACACCAAAATTTGATTTCATATTCGAATTTCTGAGAGTCTGGCAGTGCGGAAAAGTATACTATTTGTATACTTTATCTTTAGTATTTATAGAGTTATAGTAAAAAATGTGTTAGGGGGTTATCTATAGATGTAGAAAAATAAAATTAAGATCCTATAAGAAATAGAAAAAATTTTAATGTTTTAGACCGGAAATCTTTCAGAAAAAAAATAATTATAAAAATTAATAAAAAGATTGACTCTTTAATTATCCTGAATTCAGTTTCTTAGATTTGTTTATACAGTACTTTTTAAAATAATTTTAGGTCTATTTAAATACATTACACTTGCGATTTGTCCAGACTGTACTCTTTGAAAGAAGTGCAATATTTTTCAAGTAAAACTGTCTATTATGGCTATAGTGATCACCAATAAAGCTTAAATTTTCTTTCGTAGGTGTAACATAAAATACGAAATGAAATAATATATATGTATACAACAACGGATAAACTAAATATTTTCGGGTAAATTGTTGTAAGGGTTCATGGAGTAAATATTAAACAATTTTAATCGCAATTATCAGTTTTGGGTTAGTTGAACTCTGAACTCTTTAGAACTGTACGATTCGTTTTATAATTTCTATGAAAATATAATTTCTTAATTAACCCTTTCGCGACTGCTGACGTAGATTCACGTCATTTGAAAATCTGTAACTCTCTTAGTGGGCGTTTCTTTCGTAATTTGTGTGTTACCTATTTCTTAAGTGTGTACCCAATGTTCAAATTTTTGCAACAAAATATAGTATGGATAGAAATATATTGATTAGAAAGAATATAATTATACTGTATATCCATTTGTAATATAGTTGTGAATACAGAAAATTTGTTATGAAATACTTTATTTTGAGAGAATAACGCACTTAGGCGGATTCAAAATTACAAAATCCTGCGGTCGCAAAAAGTGTTAAAATATATTTATAAAAGTAAAAGTATATTTTAAAAAATATATAAAGTTAAAATATATTATTAAAATTTTAAAGACTAAAGTATCCTTAAAATAATAATCCTCCACCCTACAAAATGAATAAAGCAATAAAAATAAATCAATATATGAAGCAAATGATTAAACCTTTAACTATAACGGTAGTTAAGAAACGATTTTACAAGTCTGTCTTGCTTTCCAATTCAATTCGTTGTTTTTTAATTGACAATTTTTACATTAACCAATTTTTCTATTTAAAACAGTAAACACCGCCTATTTAGTTATTTTTTTTTCTTCTAGTGTTCGTTTAAAAGATTCAAAATTTATCACCAGTAATCGATGAATTGTGCATATTTTTGTCAGCATAAAATAAGGGGTTTAACACGAATACTCAATGTCACATTTACTTTTCTTTTCTGTATTGTTTTGTTTTGAAGAACGATGAAGGCGGGGCTTGTCTTCTTTAGAAAACAGGAATTCTTGATGCTAACATTAATGTCTAAAAATCATCATTTTTATTTCATTTCTTTGCGTTTGACTTTGTTGTTATATAATTTGACCCGTAAATAAAAAATAAACATATTTTGTTTAATTTTCCTTGTTTTTTTTTTAAGATTTTATTCGTTATATCATGCAAAACTTTATAAGAGCCGGCCCCCTAAACCACTCCAAAAGTAAGATTTATTTATACCTAGAAAACTAATAACTGCAATGAGCTGCAAATTTGCACACCCATATTTTTCAGCATCAGGAGTCATTTTATGTAAAAATTAATATAGGTCATAATTCATAATTTTTATGAATATGAATTTATTAATATTTTTCAAAATTAAAAATATTTTTCAGAAACAAAAGTAATGATGGATAATTTTTGGGTTTCTTCACTGTATCTCGTAAAAAAGAAATTATATCGATCAAGTTATTTTTTGTGAAGATATTAATAAAAGTTTCAAATAGGAATTTAACATTAGCACCTTCAAACTTTGAACGGTTATAAATCTGTGAAAAAATAAGTAAAATATACAACCAATATACTTTTTCGCGTTGTCGCGAAACGAGGAATTCAAATATAAAATAAAAATGGGACATTACCATTGAAAAAAAATCAAAGTTGGTGCACGTTTTAATATGTAGACGGCCCCCAATTAAAAATTCCAGTTCATTTTCTGAAACTACTCACGATTCACCGTCGAATGACTCCTATTACATTTTTCTACATCTATTAGCAACGAAGTTACGTCGAGTGCTGCGTTTTTTTTCCCCCCGACTGTACCTATTTTTTTGTCGCGGGGTGTCGTTGATTAATATCAGCTATTTAAAAAACAATTACAGAATGCTGTTTCTGTATAACTTTCTGTGTATTTGCGATGGAACCGAAGTTTATCGTGAGGGATTTTTATATATTGTAATAGCTGTTGTATGTCTTTTCCATATAGCTGTGAAGTAGAGTACAGAGTATCGACATATTTAACCAATGACCTCATGTTTAATAATCGTAATTATAGCTCTCAAACATTACTTTGATTTCATGAAAATATAATGGTTGAATTGATTTTAAATTAATTAAAATATCTACCATACTTCATTTGAACTGTATATATATATATATAAAAATCCTGTTATTTTACAAAAAATTTGTCGCAGAAAAGTTCACAGAAATTTAAAAGAAAAATAAGTCTACAGAATTTTTTTGCTAAAGAACTATACAAAAAAAAATCGTAATCAATATATTTTTTCTGTAGGACAAATTGTAAAAAAATCTCGCATTAAATAATTTTTTCGAACACCTAGGATTGAACCAGAGTCCATCGTATAGTAGGCGTTGATGGTACTTCGAAGCCACAGAAGCATATATTTCGATTCTACTTTGCACTTCCCAACTTTGCTTGGATACTAAGTTCTCAGTATGCAAAGCTGAAAAAATATGTAACCGCCAGATAAAATTTTTATCATTTAACAGATTTCATCTGGTAACAACAACAAAAAAAAAAGAAAAAAAAAAGGGGGGGGGGTTTCTTTTGACAGATTGAGATCTAATTGCACAGTAACTTTCTATACTTTAAACAGATATTTCCTATAGGAAAGTTACAGAATTTTTCTATTTTTAAAACAAATTTTTACAATGTGCATTTGTGCATATATACACCTAAACATACCTAAAGACAAATAAAGTTGTAAATAATTTGATGTCATTTACTGATGTCATTTACTTAAGTTCAAATCCAATTTAAAATGATTTTTATAAATCGGATTATTATTACTTTAGTAATGAAATTAAGAATTCTAATACATGCTATTTTTTTTTTTTTTCTTTACATTTTGGAGATTCAACGTCTAAGAACGTTTAGTATACTAATACCCTTTTTAGAATAGCATTGTAACATAATCACTTAACTGATTTTTAAATATTATTGTTTTCGAAGATACTTATAAAAATAAATAAATGAAAATAAATAAATAAAAACTCTGCAAACTACCTACATAACTATAAATCAGAAACTAAATGTATTTAAATATAATTTATGGTTTTGTTATTTTATTTCTTAGAAATCTTTTAACTCGCACGTTTTATAATTTAACTTTTACTGAGTTATCCGAAATTTCTCTTTTAATTATACAAACAAAGAAAAGTTTTCTGAATTAGGTAAATGAATTCATTTAGGAAATATCAATATTAAGCTGATGGCACCTGCGAATTTCGAGCAGATCGCAAATTTATTATTCGACGGATCCAACTAGAGTACAAGGTAGCTGTTAATTTGATAATTATGAGAAAGAATATATTTCCAAAGTAAGCCTAAAAACAAAGTTATGAAAACTAATACTTCCAAACTGACTTAGAAAATATTCAAACTTATTACTAAATATTGTAAAAAAGCATTTTTTAATTGTTATATTTTATGTTTTTGAAGATACTTACAAATTGGACTTTAAAAAAGACAATCAAACTCCTTACCTGCAAATGAAAAAATATATAACTGTAAAATTTTTATCAATTATAAAACTGATATAAATATATATAAGGAAATGGAATACACAAAAAATAACGTTTTTAAAGTAATGTAATTGTACAGAAGTAAACAATTTAAAGATATTTTCTGTTTTTTCTTTTTCTTTTCTTTTTTTTTTTTTTTTTTTTTTTTTTTTTTTGCGCTTCTTTGTGTTTGTGTTTGTGTTTTTTTTTTTTTTTTTTTTTTTTTTTTTTTAACTGAATCTATAACCTGTGTTCGATATCTTAATTAACTCTTTCTTTACAAAGCTATGCTGTGAGAAGTGTTAAATAAACTATTTTCGAATTAAAAAAAACGACTTACCTAGAGTCCTTGAAATATGAGAATAGTGCAAACCTTAAAGAAAAAACAGTGGCCATCTTTTCTGTTGGAATCATTCAAAAATATATTTAATCAACAAAAGTAGTTTGTATTAATGGATTAAAAGAATGAAACACATACACAGGGCTGCTACAAGCGACTTTTTTTAAATTGCTTTCGTATCACTATTTCCGAGCAAAACATTGAGTAATATATTTATACAGGTAAATCTGCATTTTACCTGTATAAATACCAGTACAAAAAACCCTTAACTGGTTAAAAGTTTGTGACGCCGCTACTTTATGGCTATAAGAATTAGAAATATGAGTCTTAAAAATAATGATATCAAATTTTAAGTGACGCTTTGCAATTAGTTAAAATATACATAGATTTTCTTATTTGATCATTTACTTTCTACTTTTTATTTATATTTATAATGCAAACGTAATATTTTTAGCTTCAAGATCAGACAGATATATAAAATACACTCACTGATGCTTTTTCATTCACATTTCAAATTCAAAATAACAGTTTTAAAAGGAATGATATAAAAATTCCAGTGGCGCCTCGGTGTTATTTTAAAAGATTTGTTTTTAGATTCCATTAAAATTACTTTTGTTTTGTCTAATAAAGTTTATTTACATATTGAAACAGTGCTTTTAATTTTCAAATATACTGTCAAATAATTATACTTTCACTGAGTTTGCATTATAAATTAAAATTATTTATTTCAATAAATTGATTTATCTTTTGCATCACACTATCCAAAACATAGTATCATTATCATAGTATCCAGCTGAGTGAAAATTTGCGCAAAGAGGTAGTGTAACGTAAAGAAAATATTTACACAGATTTTACTTGCAGTTTTGGATAGCGCGACGCAAAAGATAAATCAATTTATTGAAATAAATAATTTTAATTTATAATGCAAACTCAGTGAAAGTATAATTATTTGACAGTATATTTGAAAATTAAAAGCACTGTTTCAATATGTAAATATACTTTATTAGACAAAACAAAAGTAATTTTAATGGAATCTAAAAACAAATCTTTTAAAATAACACCGAGGCGCCACTGGAATTTTTATATCATTCCTTTTAAAACTGTTATTTTGAATTTGAAATGTGAATGAAAAAGCATCAGTGAGTGTATTTTATATATCTGTCTGATCTTGAAGCTAAAAATATTACGTTTGCATTATAAATATAAATAAAAGTAGAAAGTAAATGATCAAATAAGAAAATCTATGTATATTTTAACTAATTGCAAAGCGTCACTTAAAATTTGATATCATTATTTTTAAGACTCATATTTCTAATTCTTATAGCCATAAAGTAGCGGCGTCACAAACTTTTAACCCGTTAAGGGTTTTTTGTACTGATATCATTACTTTTTAGGGGTTATTGATCAAAAAATTAAAACAAGTCCTGGCTCCTAAAAAGGGTAAGCTGATTTATCTTTTATTATGAAGTTGCCACCATTTTATTTTTTTTTTTCAAAATTCTACAATTCTACAATTTTTCAATTCTACAATTTATTAATGGACTTGGTGGATTTATTAATGAAGTCTTGTATATATGGAGTTTTAACATAGAACCTTTCTAATGTAAATTTGAAATTTTCAGTGGGCTGGCACAGGGAAACAAGAGGGTAGATTAAGTTGGCAAATGGACATAACAAATACATTTCTGAGATAAATCCAAGCTACAAATTTAGTTTGAATTAATTCAATATTTCAAACGTTATCATGCCAACAAATTTTCAAGTAGCCTGCCACTTGGAAACAAAATGGAGAAGCTTCACACTAGAAAAAAATATTGAGTGGGATTCTCAAACTCTTTAAAATAATAATAATAATAATAATAATAAGTGGGAAATTTCAAATTTAAGTTTTAGAATTACGTAATTTACATTTTGCAAGTTTCTTTTTAGAGAATTACAAATGGAAATTAAACAATTTAAAAAAATCAAGTTAATGTTAAAAATGGAAAATTGTTTATTTTCTTTTCCCTTTTGAGGCTAAGCTCCAATATTCACAATTTTAATTTTTTTAAAAAATGCAGGTAAAAATTATTTCATAAAAATATTTGGTGGAAAAAAAATAGACAAAATATAAATTAAGCTCTACATTTCTATAATTTTAAAAATAAGATAAAATCATTTGGAGAAAAAAATTATGGAAAATACAAGTTAAGCTAAAGTTAATACAAGTTAATTAAAATACAAGTTAAGCTTAAGTTTTATGGAAAATACAAGATATATATATATTTCTTTTTAAAAATTAAAAATCTCTTTTTAAAATACAGTTAGAGTTTATTCATATATTTACTTTTCAGCCTTTAAAATGATACATATTTTAAATATTAACATAAACTAATGTTTTTATTAGTATTTAAAGCAACAATAGCTAGGGGATGAAAGAGGGGATAAACACGCTATATATATATGAAAATAGAATTAAAATTCATGAAAAATGTGTTAAATAGCAATTATTGAAAAACACGTCAAATTAAATAATTAATATCTTTACTTTGAACCCCATAATAATTTATTTAAAAAGTATAATTCTCTCTTTCTTTTTTTTTAAATTTATTAATTTATGCATGAAAAATTCCATTTCACAAATATATTTACAACTACAATAAGCAAAAAAAAAAAAAAAACCTTTAATTGTAAATAATTATTTCTACATTTTTCTAAGCAATTAAAAGTGTCTTTTTTAAAAAGAAAAATAAATTTAATATAGGAATGTATATGGTTTCAATACAAGCTACGAGATGGCGCCACTAGATGGCCAAATTATTACCTTTATGATAAAACCATATACTTTCCGATATTTAAGCTATTTTTCATAAAAAAAAAAAAAAAAAAAAAAAAAAAAAAAAAACACTTTTAATTGCTTAGAAACATGTAGAAATAGATATTTAAAATTAAAGGAGGGTGTTTATTGTAGTTTTAAATGTAGTTATGAAATGGAATTTTTCATGCAGAAATTAATTAATAAAAAAAAAAAAGAAAGAGAGAACTATATTTTTTAAATAAATTATGGGTTTCAAAGTAAAGATGTTATTTATTTATTTTGACGTGTTTTTCAATAATTGCTATTTGACACATTTTTCATGAATTTTAATTCTATTTTCATGTTTTTTTTTTTTTTTTTTAATATACAGTGTCATGAATATCCCTTCTTTCATTTCCTAGTCATTATAGCTTTAAATAATAATAAAAATATTAGTTTTATTATGCTAATATTTAAAATATATATCATTTTAAAGTCAGAAATGTAAATATATGAATAAACTAACTGTATTTTAAAAAGAGATTTTTAATTTTTAAAAAGAAATGTATATATAATATATATATATTTGCAAAAGTGTATGTTTTAATTTAAATTAAAGACAAAAGATGGCGCCAAAACACCATTTACTGTTTTTTCCCATCTCTGCGCGGAATGATACATGAATAGGAATCGCAAATCATTGAGCTACTATAAAATCGATGTTTATGAATGATTAAAAATTTTTTGCTTTAAAAAATTGTAAATTCATCATTATTATGATAAAATGGAATATCTAAAATTACAAAATACTTCCTTATTTAAAATATTATCGAAATATTTTTTTCACGAAATGCAAAATTTTAAATCTTAAATATTTCCTTTATAACAAAAAAAATATATATTTAAGTGAAATTTTATTTCGTATATATACAATAAATATTTAAAAGAAACAATAAAGTTTATTTCTTGCATTAAAAAGCAAAATCTTAATTTTTTATTGACTGCATTCAGATTGAACCAACCAACCAACTACAAGACCAAACCGAATAACACCTGTTCAGAATTCTGAGAATTATCAATAGAAATCTTTGCATCGCGTAGTAAAAATAGTTCGATTTTTAAACTGAGTTATAAAAAAAACAAGAGTTTTCCTAGGGAAAAGGGAGATGTCAGGCACATCAGATAAAAGCGATTAATATCATATATAAATTAATCTAAATTCGCTCGAGCCATATTCGAGAAAAAATTCTTACACATTAGGCCGCCCATTTAGAGCTTAAACGAGCCAATTCATATCTCGAAATATATTGCACGCAGAAATATAGCGATTTCAAGGTAGGATCAGACAGAAGGTGAAAGACTATTTTGAAATTATCAAAACATAACCTCCTATATTTCCTGAGATATTAAGTGTCGGCTTCCAGCGTTTTCTTTGATCTTAAAATTCCTGTATATATAAGTGTCGCAGTTTCGTTCGTTTTTCCGTTTCCGCTGAGTGTCGTGGCGTTCGTTTGTTTTTGCGCTTGCGTCACTTGAGACTCTGCCGAGTCTCTTGATATCATACATTTTATTTTACGAGAATAATGGTACGGGAAAAAAATGGCCAGTGGCAGTTCTGTATATAAAATCATATTATAAACAGAAAAGAATTCAATTATGAACAATTTATCATCTTCAGTAACACATAATGCTTTATTTAAATTGAGTCTTAGTTTTTAAATAACATTTTAAACACCCTTTTGTGTGATGATGATATAAAAAAAATTTGGCCAGGATTTACTTCAGATTTTTGTTTGAATTCTCTATGTCGTTTTCAAAAAATACAAATATCTCTCAAAATTTGGAAAAAAAACAAAAAGCGGTATGAGTTAATTGAAGCAATCTGATTTTGGATTTCCGTTCCAATTCAAAATTTGGAAGAATACTACCATGTATCTAATACACTACTAGTTCTTCCCTTCAAAATAAAATGACCTAATTATGGACAGGGTTATCCTCTACTCGCAATAATCATATATTGTGGTAATAGAAGTGAACACACATAAAAACATTATATTCCATTACAAAATCTAACTTTTAACACCGTAAATGAATTCTGCATAGCTATTTTAAAGTTACAAGAAAGCAATAGATACCGTAAATTAGCTGAAAAATAGCAGATGCGAGGCAAACAATGTTTACCATAGCTTATTCAAAATAACAAAATATAACGATAAGGTATGAAAAAGTTTGCATGTTTGAGTAAAATAAATAACACTCTAAAACTGATGGCTTAAGGGGTCAGGTACATTCGAAAAGAAATAATATTTAAAAAAAAAAGACCATAACTTTATTTTCAATTATTCAAAAAATAATTACACTTAAAATTTGTAAATTTTAACAGGTGCTAAAAAAGGTTAAATTCCTCTATTACACACAATTAGAATAATTATACATTTTTATTTAAAATTATTCTTATAAAATCGTCGGAGACAATTTCTTGTCGATGTATAATCCTGTACGCAATATATATGTATATATATATATATACACCCCGCGACAAAAAGATAGGTACAAAGGGTTTTTTCTTTGATTTTTCATAAAATAACATTATGTAAATTGTGCTTATCATTTATTATTATCATAAAATAACACTATTCCCGGACTCATTTTTGTTTTAAGACTAATTTAGAAAAATTTTTAGACTAATTTTTTTTTTTATTTAAGATTACACACCGCGACAAAAAAAATATAGGAACAAAGTTTTTTTTTTTTTTTTTTTGAGTATGATTATTTTGAATATGATTCAAATATTTAATATGTTTTTGATATGATAATATTTTGTTATGATAATAAATGATCAGCACAATTTAGATAATGTTACTTTATGAAAAATTAAAAAAAAAAAAAAAAAAAAAAAAAAAAAAAACTTTGTTCCTATCTTTTTGTCGCGGAATGTAGTCTTAAATTAGAAAATATTTAGTCTTAAAACTTTTCTAAATTAGTCTTAAAACAAAAAATAGTCCTGGAATAGTGTTATTGTATGATAAAAATAAATGATAAGCACAATTTAGATAATGTTTTTTTACGAAAAATCAAAGAAAAAACCCTTTGTACTTATCTTTTTGTCGCGGGGGTATATATATATATATATATATATATATTATGATTAGCCAGAATTTAATGAAACTGTAATAGCTTTCGCATGAAACATAAATAATGGAATGACAAATAATTTGCTCTTTAGCATTAAAAGCTTTATAATTATAAGCATAATTACGACAAAAATTGTTATGTATTACTAATAATAATAATAAAAATAAAAAAATCAAGTACTGCAAAAACCATCCCGATAATTTTTTTACAGATATTTCCACCGTTCAATGTTACCTGACTCGTTAAAATCTTCATAATTCGAAATACTAATACTTCATAATTCCAAATACTAATACTTAAATTGTAGTACCAAACTGAAATACAAAGCAAATTTAAGCAAAGCATAGAAAACTTATTTTAAGGCTTTAAAGTTTAATGGGGCAAACATCAGTTCTTAATATTCTTCAGATAATACATGCCCCATATATAAATAATAATAAATAAGTAATTGTTATTATTAATGAATTTTTTCTTCATCGGAAAAGTTATTGAATTTATAAATTTTGATAGTATCCATTTTTTTTTTTTTTTTTTTTTTTAAGAGTCTTTGCTCAAAAGCCACTGCAGTTAAGGCCAGAAAACTAAAATTTACAATTTTTTCTTTCTTAACAGTACTTAATTATAGATTCTAAAACATAACAAAACATGTAGAAGATGTTTATATAGGTACACATGGCCTGGTCTTAAAAATTATTCATCTTACATATTTTACAACTTAAATAATATACGAAATTTATGTGAAAGCAGTAAAAAAGCGTTTGTTGTCACAAGAAATATATTTATTTATCTCAATACATAACCTTATCTTCATGGTTATCTAAATTTAAATTTGATCTACAGCAGTTGTTAATGTTTTGCAGTAATCATGTTTTGTTGGAAGAATTCTGTGTGCGATCTGAAATAAATCCACCTTTTTTTAACACTATTTTACATTTATTTTACACTATCATAGATTATAATAAATAACATAAATTTGTTGTGTTTTAATGTACCAACACATATCTAGAAAAGATGAAAATATTTTTATTTCAATTTTTTTAATTAAAGACAAATGTCTAATTTTGTTATCTAGTTTTGGGTCCCTGGCAGTATTTTAATGGATTCTGACCGTAATCAGTCAAGGTACGGAAAAAATCATAGAAAATCTTTGATCAGTTGAGCAAGATTTGGATTTGAAGCCTTACCAGCCCGTCTACTGTATATCAGAGCGGAATTCCAATGCAAAAATTAATCAGAAATAAACTTATTCAGAATTACTTTTGAAATTATTATGAAATACTTTCGAAAACTATGAAAAGAAATGTTTTATGACCTATAAAAAACGAAGCAACGAGTAAGTATATTATTACTTTTTCACTAAAATCTATAAAATTTAGAAAAATAACCGCCAATTGCGCGTAAGTTTCTGCATTTCTGCACGTGCTCTTCCAAAGTTGTTGAATGGTAGTAAGACTTCTATTGTTTTAAAACGTTTGGTCTTTGTTCCTGAGTTTTTGCCCTTTAATTGGTTTCTTTTCCTTATTTTAGAGGTTTTTTTTTCTTTCTTTCTTTTCTTTCTTTCTTTTTCTTTTTTTTTTCCCTAAGAAGACTATAATTTGAATATCCCTAACACTAAGTCTCTGATTCCTTTTCATAGTTAAGTACTTGAAGAAATAAAGAAGAAGCGGACACAATACAAAATATTATTATTTGAAAATGAACCAGCTCTTCGAATTTCAACATAAAAACTTATTTTTAAATTTTCTATTTCTCATTTTTATAAAAAGAATAACCTTCTTCTGCAGCTAACTTCAAACAAAAAACAAATAAATATAGAAAATATACTGCTCATTTTATTGGGATGTGCATCATTTATTTTCTATGCAGTCGTTTTTAGGATAAAATTGCTTTTAACAATGTAAGAAGTTATTTGAAACAAACATATATACATATATATTTTCTCTCTTTGAAAATACGTGATTTTTTACAAAGAAAGACAAAACGAAAGATGCAAAAAAGTTAAATACAAAATAGCATAACTTCAATATTTACTTAAATAATAGGATTGTTCCCGTTATCTGTATTTAATTATTTTTTTAATTACTTTTTTACGTGTTTTAGCTTATATACAAAAATATTAATAATTTTTAAAATATTCTCTCATCTAAGTATACATTTTTTTTTTTTTTTTTTTTTTTTTTTTTAAGACGATTTTTTTCTCCCTTTCACAACCCATTTATTCAACCATAACTTAAAATATTATGAAGAAATACGTGATAGTGAAAATCTTAACAACTTTTCGTTTGATTTATAGAAAGTTTAATAACAAATAGATTTTGTAGTTTGGTAGTACACAGTTATATAAAACTAGCAGGCTTTGCCCGCTTCGCTGGTCATTATATTGAAATGAAGTCTCAAAATACCATATCCTTAATGATAATAATAATAATAAAATCATTGAAATCAGTCAAAATCTAAGTTAAAGTTCTCGATACCTTCGATAGCACTTTTCCCACTCGCCACACTTCACAAAATCTCTTTTTAGTGCATGTTGCATACACATACCTAGCCCACCAATTAAAAAATCGGGATTCTAAGATTATTTGAAGCAGAGTTATGTTTTAAAACGTGTTTTTTAGCCCCCTCCCCTCCGGCCCGCTCTAAACTGAATTCGCTAAGGGGAGGTAGGGTGGAGTTTCACAAAATCAATTTGTAGTGTGTGTTGAATACACATAAGCAGTCCACGCATCAAAAATTGTCATTCTAAGATAGTTTGGGACAGAGTTACGCATGAAAACGTGTTTTAAATCACCCCCAACCCTCAAAGATGTGATAGCACGGAATTCCAAATAATCCCTTTGTAGTTTGTGTTGAGTACGCATAATCAATCAACCTATCAAAAAATCGCTTTCGTGAGATAATTTGAAGCAGAGTTACTCTTTAAAACATGTTTCCGCCCCCCCCTCCACACACATACACCCTGCTCTTAAAAGTAGGAAAAGGAAAAGTTCACAAAAATCCCCTTATAGTGCGTGTTGGGAACGCATAACCAGCCCGCACATAAGAGAATCGTCTAAGATAGTTTGGAGCAGAGTTACGCATGAAAACATAATTTTGCCCCACCCCACCCCCAAGGGGGATAAGGTGTAATTTTACAAAATCCCTTAGTAGTGTGTGTCTTGAGTACTCATAACCAATCGACATATCAAAAAATCGTTATTATGAGATAATTTGGAGCAGAGTTACTCTTAAAAGCGTTTTTTGCCTCCCTCCCCGCCTTTGAAGGAGGGGATGGGGAATTTTCGTAAGATCCCTTTATAATGCGTGTTGGGAATGCATAAGCAACTCACATGTAAAAATTAATCTTACTGAGATAATTTGAATCAAAGTTATGCATGGAAACATGCTTTTTGCCCCCTCCCCACCCCAAGTGGGGAGAGGACGGAATTTTACAAAATCTCTTTGTAGTATGTGTCTTGAGTACGCATAACCAATTGACATATCAAAAAATTGTTATCCTGAGACAATTTGGAGCACAGTCACTCTTATAAGCGTGTTTTTGCTTCCTCCCCCCCCTCCCCGCCTTTAAGGGTGAAAATTTGTAAAATCATTTTACTGTGTGTGTTAGAAAAGCATACACAACCCACATATACAAATTAATCTTACTGAGATAATTTGAAGCAAAGTTATACTTGGAAATGGGTTTATATTGCCCCTCCCCAAGGGGAAAAGGGGGAACTTTCATAAAACCCCATTACAGTGGGTGTCAGACACACGTAAGTAAGCCACTCACTAAAATTTGTAACCTCAGGTCCTATAGATTTCCCCGGATGAATTGAGCGCTAAAAGAGGGGCTCGAATTTGCCCCCTCGTAACTCCCCCCCCCCCCCCCCGAAAAAAATCGGATATCACAAAAAAACAAACAGGAGATTTTGGAAATATCCTCAAGAAGACTCTTGGCGATTTTCTATATCTTTGTGCTGTTATTGGTACAGTTTTACTCGAAAACCCGTATTTTGCTAAATTTACCTCCGAAGATAGATTTTACCCCCTCCCCCTTCTCCTCTCTTGGAAATCCAAAACTCAAATCACAGGAATTTTTTTTTCACTCAATTCTAGTCTCTCTCTTTGCAATTTCTTTACCGTGAAGCTATTTGGAGCCGAATTATGCTTATAAGGGGTTTTGCCTTCTGCCTCCCCCCAGGGGGAGCTGGGGGAGATTTTGCAAAATCCCGCCTTAATGGGCGTCAGGGTCCTAAAACCAACGTGCTCACCAAACTTTGCGAGTCTATCTCCCATAGAATTGCCACGGCTGTGTTGAATCAGTGAATCAGTGATTTTACTCTTTTATTCCCCACCACGCCCCAAAAAGGTAAAGGGGGGGGCTTTCACAAAATCCCGTTACAATGGATTTTGGGCACACGTAAATAAGCCATACACTAAAATTTGTGACCTCAGCTACTATAGATTTCCACGCACGAATTTAGCGCCAAAAGGGGAGGGGTCGAATTTGTCCCTTCATAACTCCCCCCCCCCAATTTCGAAAATCGGAAAAAATCAAAATGAGTTTTTGCAAATACCTTCAAGAATACGTCTTTTTTTTTTTTTTTTTTTTTTTTTATACATCTTTGAGCTATTATTGCTAGAATTTTACGCGAAAATCCATAGATTGCGAAATTTCCCCCCGAAAATCCTTTTTACCCCCTCTCCCCCCTTAAAAATCCAAAATTCCGAAATCGCAGAAAACGATTTTTTTGTACTTATGTCTAGTCTCCCCATCTGCAATTTTTTCATCGTGAAGTAATTTGGAGCCGAGTTATGATTATAAAGGTGTTTTTGCCTCCTACACCTCCGAAAATCATTTTCACCCCTTTTCCTCCTTAAAAATCCAAAATTCCAAAATCGCAGAAAATGATTTTTTTGTATTCAAGTCTAGTCTCCCCATCTGCAATATCTTCCTCGTGAAGCAATTTGGAGCCGAGTTATGCTTATAAAGGTGTGTTTATCTTCAGCATCTCCGAAAATCATTTTCACCCCCTTCCCCCCTTAAAAATCAAAAATTCCAAAATCGCAGAAAATGATTTTTTCGTATTCAAGCCTAGTCTCCCCATCTGCAATTTCTTCCCTGTGAAGTAATTTGGTGCCGAGTTATGCTTATAAAGATGGTTTTTGCCTTCTGCCCCCCGGGGGGTATTTCGGTGGGGTATTTCGCAAAATCCCGTCTTAGTGAGCGTCAGGGTCCAAAAATCAACCTGCTCACCAAACATTGTGACTCTATCTCCCATAGGATTGCCAGAACCGTGTTGAGTCAGTGAATCAGTCAGTGAATCAGTGAGTTTACTCTTTTATATACATAGATATAGCTTCAGAAAATTAATTCACGGCTTATATGTATCATAAATAATGGAAATAATGGAAATGTAACCATAAATCTCAAAATATTATGTAAGAATACAGATATATTTATTAATGGAGTAGTTTCTTTAAGGATTGAGATGCAGAAAGAATGGAGTGTTAACGTACAAATAACTACTTATAAACTCTTAATTTACAGTACTGTAGTTTAATCACGACTGTAGTTAAGGGACCAACCATAAGTTGTAGAAAATTGCAAGTACTTTGGATCGCCCTGTATCCTAATATGATACAAAAAATAGTTGTAACTTTAACACATAATTACACTTACTATTTACAAAATTTGTAGGAATTTTTGTGGGAAACACGTAATTATTTAGACAAACATTTTTTTTTTTTTTTTTTTTTCAAAAACTATTAATTTTTTATGGAAAGTCAGTTGCTTATAACAAGAATGAATTTCAAGAAAATTTAACAAAACATGCGGAAAAATTGACAAAACATTATTCTGATACATTGAATGCACACATGTAATTCTTGCTGAGATATGAGCATTTCTAATAAATATTTTATTTTACCGCGCATGACAAATATTTTTATTACACATGGTAAAAACCAGATATATTAGTCAATTTATGGAAAAATTTCATTTTAATACCCTAATAATTAAAAAAATTATCGGCAAAAGAAGGAGCAAGATTTTAATTATTTTCTAAACCTAGAATTTCATAAGGAGTTTTTCACTTTCTACCTATTTAATTTAGCAATCAAATTATTTCAACGCCATTCCATTTTTTTTTCTGTGTGTGTGTGTGTGTGAAAAATTCCTTTTGAACTCACAAATCTTTGTACACTAAATTTTGCTAGAGTTACAACCTCATACGAGATTTCTCGCATAAAAGAAGTTTTGCAACGGGGTTGAAATAATTAGATCTCGAAACTGAATATGTGGCATGGGAAAAACACCTTATGAAATTTCAGCTTTTGAAAATATCTAAAATCTAGAACATTCTTTTGCCGTTAATTTGCTTAATTTTTAGTCTAATGAAATGAACTTTTGACATAAGTTGCCCAGTGTATCTAGCTTTCCTCCTGTGTAATAAAAAAATTCTATCTTTAGCGCATGCGCAGTAAAAAAAAATATTTGCTACAAATGATCATATCTCAGCGAAAATTACACATGTACATATTATGCTTCAGAACATTTTTCTAATGTTTTCTTAATTTTCCTGTAATTTTTGTAAAATTTTGTTGAAATCCATTAACGTTATAAGTAAAAAAACTTGCCATAAAAATTAATAATTTTTGAAAAAAAAAAAAAAAAAAAAATATATATATATATATATATATATATATATATGTATATATATATATATATATTTGAATAATCGCGAGTTTTCCACAAAAAAGCATAGAAATATTCTACATTGTGGGCAAAATCATGCGTTAAATTTACAAGTCATTGAAAGCCTTTTATGATATGGATGAACCAAAGTGTTTTTTTTCAATTTGTAGTTAGTCCTCTAATAGCAGTTGCGACTAAATCGGTAATGGACAATGCGAGAATATAAACGTGCCAGTACATTTCGTCGAGGGTTTTTTTTTTTTTTTTTTTTTTTTTTTTTTTTAATAAATTAAATAAATGTGAAAAAAAAAAAAAAAGTAATCTGATCACCCACTTTAACTAAAGTATATAAACTCTTACTATTCCCATAGCAAATACTGCTTTTCAAAGATAAATTAATACAAAATTTCTATAATAATGGAATAAAAAAGGTACAAAATAATTTAATTCGCTATTCTATTTTATCAATAGGATATTTTACATTGTTTTTATTTATTTATTTCATGAGATGTTTGCATTTTAACCCTCAAATTTTAAAACCGTATAAGTTTAAAGTTTAAGGAAATAAGAAAAATTTTCTTAAGCTCTAAATAATACCTTTATTAATATTATGATTTTCTTAAATAGCAAGGGAGAAAAAATAAGAAAATTTTAGCTTATTATACAAAAAAATAATATATTTAATGCAATATTACTTA